>QKWP01000039.1:148969-436062 GCA_003550325.1 Gigaspora rosea
TTTTTTTTTTTTTTAGAGAACATTGTATTTCAAAAAAAGGTAAAATTGGATAAAAGTTCTAACTAATATTTGAAATATAGCTTATATTACCAAATCAAAACCGCTAACCAAAAAAATTTTTACTATAATGCTCAAATATAACCTCACATAGATTATTCAGGGTTCTGTTGGAATGATTTCCATCATGCCTTAGACTATGATGACCCTCGGAGCATTGAATTCTTTACAAATGGTGAAGACCAAGAAACACTAACGAATGTAAGATTTGTAGAGAGCAAGGCATTAGATCCAAAATGATTAAACTAGACTCTGTCTAAGAGGATACTTAGTTTTGCAATCTCGAATGCTTGTATGCTTATAAAGCTGCCCAGGATGTAGAATGGAATCCCAACTACAACCTATGGACTTGAGTACGTTATTATACCGAATCTACCAGAAATGTAGGACATGCATATGACCTTAACCAAAGCCGAATTTATCGACTCGCCCAGATACAGATTGGAGAAAGTAATGAAGACCTCACTCATGCTCTTGAACCCCAAATAGCTGACCTATCCAACCAGGACTATACCTATAATGAAGTCAATGTTATCATGAGAGCCTCACAGGTACAATTGAGTGAAACTGAAGAAGAAACTCTACAAAGAATTCTAGAAGAATCTTTTGACACTAGTCATTCAGACTTTGATCAAAGGAAAGCTATGGAAAACTTACAAAGAAATTTTCAAGAAACTGTTGGACTCGTAAGGAATATATTATGGCCAAAAAAAACACTGAGCTAGAACAATTTGACTTCAGTTGTGAGGAATGTTATGAAGCACTTCACCCTTCTCCAGATCCAGTAGTTCTGTCTCCTCCAACCTCTCCAATGCCAGGATCACCTGTTGCTGCACCTATCAAACTGCACTAGCAATTTTAGAACCCACTGACCTAGTCCCTCTCCTTCAGGAACAAATTAGGCAACAGGCTCAAATTATTGCTCTGTTGCGGAACAAGCCATAACATTCGAACACCAGGACCAGACCATAAGGGAACTACAAGCTCGAGTTAGTTACTTTGAAACCTTCCATCATCGACTAAGAAATATGTATAACGAATTCTCTCCTTCTACCGCTCCTGTATCCAATCTTAATAATAGTGATGCTCAAAATTTTTGAGTCATCCTGAGCAAGATCAAAAACTACTCAAAGATATAGACAATTCTAGACCCAGATTTATTCGAGAAATTTACACTGTGACTCAGAAAATTAAACCAAAAGTTGGACCCTTAACTACTTACCAAGGAGCCCAATTTCGACAACTGCTTCTTGAATTTGCTGACCTTTTTGCAAAAGATATAACCCAACTAGGTAGAACTGATCTAGTAACCTATAGAATTTTTACTGACGACATACCCCCCTGTCAGTTCTCGACCTTATATGGTTCCTCTTACTGAACAAACATTTATTAATAATGAGGTACAACGAATGTTGAATAACAAGTTAATAAAAGAATCCTCTAGCCCGTGGGCCTCTCCTGTTGTATTGGTAACAAAGAAAAATGGAAAGAAAAGATTTTGTGTAGATTATAGAAAACTCAATGCTGTTACCAAAAAGGACCAATACCCTCTGCCCCGAATAGATGAAATGCTTGACTTACTTGCTGGAGCTATCTATTTCTCCACCCTTAATCTTATGAGTGGATACTGGCAAGTAAAAGTACACCCAGAAGATAGAGAAAAAACTGCTTTCATCACTAGATATGTAACCTACGAGTTCAATATCATGCCCTTTGGACTATGTAATGCCCCTACTACTTTTCAATGCCTTATGAATCAAGTTTACAAAGGCATAGCTTATAAATATGTAGTAGTATACCTGGATGATACCAATGTCTTCTCACGAACATCTAATGACCATATTAAGCATCTAAGAAAAGTATTCACCAGGATACGTGAAGCAGGAGTGAAGTTAAACATAGAGAAATATAATTTTTGGATGAAACGCCTACCTTTCTTAGGACACATAATAGAAGAAAAAGGAATCTCCCCAGACCCAGACAAAATAATTGCTATTCAGAAAATCCAACCTCCAAAGAGTGTTACCCAGCTACGCTCATTCTTAGGTCTTGCTGGATACAGTATTACCAATGGTTTATAAAAGACTTCTCCTCTATTGCCTATCCCCTTAACCAAAGCTACATAAGGACAATGCTTATGAATGGAATAACCAATATCAAAAAGCTTTTGATGAACTCAAGTATCGACTTACTACTGCCCCTATTCTAATATACCTGACTACAAAAGAGAATTCATTCTAGCTACTGATGCTTCCTATACCGGATTTGGAGCCACCCTAAGTCAAATATCAGATTATATAAAGGAACACCCAATTGCTTACACTAATAAAAGTCTAAAAAGGAAAGAAATGAACTATAGAGCAACTGAATTAGAATGTGCTGCCATAGTATAGGCAATTGAACACTTTCACAAATATTTTGGTACAAGTCACTTCACATTGGTTACCGACCACTCTGCTCTCAAATAGTTAAAGTCTTCCCAACCAAAAGGACGTTTAGGTCGATGGATAATAAAACTCCAACCATACCATTTTACTATCATACATAAACTGGAAGAATCCATTCAAATGTTGATGTTCTTTCTCGATTACTGACCCAGACACACTCCTCTACTACTGCTATCACATGAAATTGGACCAATACCAAAATTTAATAGAGTACTTAGAAACAGACACACTTTCCCCTAATTTAATGGACAATGAAAAACGGACAATTATTAATCAATCTAGACATTATAGAGTAAAGGACAAATTGTTATATTAAAAGAATTGAAAAGACCTAGACAAACCTATTAGAGTAATCAAATGGAATGAAGTTGAACCAATTTTGTACATGATGCATAGTCATCCTACTGCTGGACATTTAGGAACAGATGCTATGTATTATAAAATATCTGAACGTTACTATTGGGACCAAATGTACAAAGAAGTTCAAAATTATGTTCGCTCATGTGAAGTCTGCCAAAAACGAGGCAAAAGCAAAAGAAAAGAACCTTTCCACCCTATCCAAGTTGGAAGAGCCTTTGAACGAATAGGCATAGACCTAGTAGGACCTTTACCAATAACTGCTCGCAACAATCACTATATTATTGTTGCAACTGATTATCTTACTCGCTGGCCTGAAGCTAAAGCTGTACCAGATGCAAGTGCAGAAACCCTAGCAAAGTTCATTTTTGAAGAAATTGTTTGCAGACATAGAGTCCCCAAGATTATTCTTTCTGATAATGGAAAGAATTTCACTAGTGAAGTTGTTAGAATATTGTGTGAAAAGTTTTTGATAAAACACATATTCTCCTTACCTTACCATCCACAGACCAATGGAATGGTTGAAAGATTAAATAGAACACTTTGCAATTCTCTTGCAAAAGTCACAGAAAATATTGAAGATTGGGACCTGAACATACCTGCTGTACTGTTTGCACATAGGACCAAAAGGCATGCAACCACTGGATATACCCCTTTCCACTTAGTATATGGTAGACAAGCTATTCTACCTATTGAAACTGTTATTCCCATAGACCCAGTTGACTCAGATGAAGAAATATCATTAGAAAACAGTATATTACAAAGAGCCTTTGAATTAATAGAAGAATTACCATACCAACATAATGCTGCCAGAGAGAATACAATTAAATCCCAAAAGAAACAGAAAGTTAGATTTGACTCAAGAATACAAAAAGAAGAATTTGAAATTGGTGACAAAGTTTGGGTACAAAGAAAGACATAGAAGGCTCTCGCTCTGCAAAATTTGAAGAGAAAAGAATAGGACCATTTATTGTTAAGGAAAAATTAAATAATGGCGCCTATAAACTGTGTACAACAGATGGAAAAACATTAAAGCAGTATTACAATAGTGATCGTCTTGTTAAGTACTACGAGAAACAAGATTAGCAACCTATGATTGTCATTTAGAATTTCCGGAGAGAAATTCTTAAAACAGATGGAAACATAGCCTTAACCCCTTAATTTATAGTGTACAACAAACAATTTTTTTTAGAATCAGTCACTCCATTTTATTTGAAAATTAGAAGTAATAATAATATATAGAAATCGGATTTTTATATTCGTGGAACGTTTGCTACTAAGTAAAGTCGATCAATATTGCTCCGTTTGAGCTGAAATTTTGACTGTATACTTACTGGAAGATTTCGCATCTTTTCTACTAAGCTTATCTTAGTATAAAAACGCCGCTAGAAATCGCAAATCGACTTGACGGCATTTTTGATTTGCAAGAAGATTTTTGGTCACGTGATCTACGTTACGAATTTTTGATCACATGATAGCCGTTACGAACATAATAGACATTGCAAAACAATTATCTGGTCTTATTTTTATTTACCATGCACAACAATATTTTTTATTATTAGATTAGCCACCCTTATTCCAATATTACAATTTCTAAAAATATTTCTCCTTTTCCTTTTTCTCTCAAAGAACAAAACTTTAATTTTTTGTATGGAAACTTTAACACTCCAACCCCAAACCTTATTTGCCCTTGCTGAATTTATTAAGCATTGGAATTTAGACCCTTTATCACAAAAATCATAGTTTGGTTATTACTTTAAATAATGTTATTATAACTAATGGAAATGAAATTTTGCTCTCACTACAATTTCCCACAGAAAATGAAACCCAGATCCAGAATGATCCTTCACCTGAACCAAATCTTGAGAACTATATTCACTCGACAGAACCTACTCAAGAAAATTTAGAATTAGAACCAGAAAACAATGCAATTGACCCTCTATTAGAGTCAATCGAGGAAAACACAATAATCCTCCCAGAACCAGAAAATGAAAAAGAACCAAAGAGGACCACCTTAAACAAAATGATTGATGACTTAACAGAAACAAGAAATCGGACTTATTTTCGAAGAGATCCATTAATTGGAAATACTGACTCAGAAAAGTTGCAAGACATACTTACTCGACTCAGAATAGAAAGCCGTGGAAAACATAGAGAACCCCAAGTTAAAATTCTTGAAGCCTGTTATTATCTCAAACAACTAAAGATAAATAACAAGACCAAGAAAAAGACCCAAAAGTTATGGAACACTCTAAAAGAAAGCTTAGGATCTCGATGAGCTTCACGAATATTGAAATGTGCTAATCAAATTTTCTAACTACTCCAAATTTGTGGATTGTCTACTCTCTACTCTACTACGGACATAACTTATACTAACTTGGAAGAGTTAAGTGAAGAAAATTTCTCTACACTCTTGGATGAAGTTAGAATTTGCAGTGCTCATTCTTAAAGAGGACAGAAATGTTATAGAATGACTTTTAGCATTAGTTTCTTGAATGTATTTTCTAATATTAATTTAGTTATATTTCATTATATTATTTTATTATATTATTATTTTATATTACATTGTTATTATTTTATATTATTAACTATATATGGCTTAGTTAAAAGTACGAGTAACATGGTTAACTATTTCTACCATTTCTACCATTTCTACCATTTCTACTATTTCCACCATTTCTACCATTTCTACCATTTCTACTATTTCTACCATTTCTGCCATTTTGTACTATAGTAACTAATAGCTGTAAAAGATATATAAACCCTAGTTTTTTCCCTTCCTGCATTTTAGACTCAGATTCCCCTCCTTCTTACTCTAATGCCTAAACATAGTTATATCTCTTGTATATTATTATCTAAATAAATAAAATATATCTTTGATCAATAAATATACTCTTGTCATTTAATAAATATATACTGAACTGCTCTAGTGAAGTAATATTCTACTTCCATACTGCTTCATATCTTCTCTGACCCTTACAAGATCCCTGCCGCTATGTGCTGTGTTGCAAGTACTATATTGAAGGCTATAGTCGCTTGTAACAATACTTCGAAAGTAATGTTGATCATTGATTAATCTGGTTACAGCATGTCTATTACAGCTTAGTGAATCCCTTTTCTCGCAGATGGCAATCAATTAATTGATAATCACTTTACTAATATAACATTTCCCTAACAATTATTTACTGACAAGTTCATTTACTAACAGTTTATTTCTCCGAAGCTTATTTCACTGACAAAGTAATTCTGATCATTGTTGTTAAGATCAGGTAGAATTAAATAGAATTAAGACTAAAGTTAGTGTGCTTTTTGAAAAAAAACTAGTTAGTGAAATGAACTTCAGTGAAACAAATTGTCAGTAAAATAAACTTGTCAGTAAGTATTTGTCGTGAAATGTTATATCGGTATAGTAATTGTTGGCAAAATAATTTTTTTTTTTTTTAAATGTTAATGGTGAGACCTTGCTCTTATCTTTATTAGATTTAATGGAAAGTTTTTACAAGACTGGAAAAATTTTCATTGTTTAAATCTATTGTTAAGACTAAGAACTCAGACATATATAAAAGTTAACTTAAATACTTATCTGCGGCCTAAACCAACCAGAGTGGCCAAGGCTCACCTAGATTGAGGAATAATGTAGAATGTCAAAAGGCTTGGTTGAATATTTGATCCATTTGGGAAGCCAGGTTTCTATTTTGCGTATAGAGATCTGGGTTATAGAATTATTATTTTCTTGGTTACTAAATTGATTGTGAGAAGTAGAAGGGTTTATTGAGGCCAGTTCAGACGACTGTAAGGGAATTTGTTGGTTTTGGGCTCTGTCTATACAATATGGTATCCAAATGTTTGTATAAATTAATTTGTTTATGTGAAGTAAAAGTTGTATAGAAAGTGTGTTGGCAGTTTTGTAGGATAAAGTGTACTCAGATAGTATCTGGATTATGTCCAGAGGGATGAGTCCAGACAATGTAGAGAATATTGAGGGTCTGTTAGGGAAGTGATGTATTTGAAAACTATCAAGATTAAGAATTTGAGTATGAAGCTCTTCTGTTGAGAGTTGAGAGATCTCAAGTTTGCTAGAACTTAGAATAGTAGATAGGGATTCTTTAATAATGTCTAGTAGAGGTTTAGCTGTTGGGCAGATAGTCCAATGTAGTGCATAGCTAGATCGTTGGCAGAGATGACAGATGTTTGGGTATAGTGAGTTTCTTTTGTGTAATGTATGTGGTACAGGGAGTTCATCTAGAAGTATCTTAACCTTGAATGATTTAAGAGTTGAAGAATGAAAACTATTAAAAAAGTCTGAAATTTTTTGGTTATTATTAATATATAGCCATGTAGCTTTCCAGCAAATGTATTGTGTAATATTTGTCCATTGTTGAAAGCGATTTTGGGATGTCCATAGTGCAAGTATATGAGCATGACATAGTGTTTTGACACTATGTCGTATTGGTAGTTCAATAGGAAAATTGTCAGTAGAAAGAGTAAATTGGAAGTTGTATATGTTGTCTGGTTCAAAAAGCAGGTATGGTGCAGTATCATGATGTCGTGCTAGGTAATCAGCTTTATTGTTGAATTCATTATCTTGGTGTGCTGTAACTTTGTGAAGGGTAATAGTAAGTTTGTAAGATTTAATGAGGTTTAGTAAGGTGTTCCAAATTGACCAATAAGGGGTATTTAAGAACTTTGGTATTTGGGAAATACTAGATAGATTTTCATATTTGGAAATAACAGATTGTGAATCTGTATAAATATGAACAGAGCAATTTCTGGGAGCTGTGCAAATAGCAGATAAAACTGCTACTAGTTCAGCTTTGTAGGAGCATGGCCAATATTTAATTTGTGCCTGAAAGGTATGTGTAATAGTTTGATCAGCTAACTGGGCCCATCCAATTCCCATTGAGCACTGAGAGTTGCCCAGGTCACGGACAGAGCCATCAGTATAAAAGGTTAGTTCAGTTGAACTACTATTGTTGTATGCTATTGTTTGGAGATTATCAAGTGCTATACTAGGTTGGAATATATTAAGAATTTGAGAAGAGATTGTGATATTTGGTGTAGATGGAATATGTATAGGGTTTCTAATAGCTAGTGAATATATTAAATCTAAATAATTAGCATTTAAATTAATAGATTTGTCAGATGGATTGATTCTGCCAAAAAATTTTGTAGCATGACTAGTGGGTACTAGTATAGTGCATTTGTTTGTAATGATATTAGAGTTAAGTGAGCAGTTTGTGCATGGATATGTTAGCATAGTTTGGATTGGATATAGCTGTGTAGCATGAATTTCAAAGGAGCACTGCCAGTGGGTTATAAGCGTATAGTCAGATGCTGTTGGTTTGCGGCGTGCTTTACCGATTATAATTTGGTTATTTAGAATAGTAATAAGCCATGGTTTAGCATTTTTGGATGAGGGGTGACCAGTTGTATAACTATAGTAATTGGATTGTGGTAGTTCCAAATATGAATATAAAGTACATTAATATGAATGGCTTAAAATTTTATCTTCTAGTAAAGTAAACCATGAGGGTATTTTTCCTTTTGGAATTTTATTAAGTCTTGGTGAAATATGTTTCCAGTAAAAAAGGCTAGAGTTGTCAAAGGTTAGAAGTTGATCCAGAAAAAGTAAGTGGTGATGTCGGATTTGCTTTTTAAAAGTTGCATAGTTTGAGTGTGTTGATAAAAGAGCTTCTAAGGAAATGGAACCTTCCTTAATTGTAAAAGGAATATTAGAGTTTGAGTTGGAATTGATTGACCATCCCAGGTGTTTAAAAAGTTGAATAATTTTAAAGTTGGTAGAGAATCTATTAGGGCCATCTATAATAGGCTTTGGGTGTAAAAGTATACTAATAGGTGACCATAAATTATTTTGAAGTTGTTGGATACGTATATGAGTTGTTGTTCCAAGTAAATCACTATTATTTAGCCATTTAGTGAAATTGGAGATATGGTGTTGAAGTTGGATGTCCCAAATATTTTTAATATTGTATATCTGTGGGTGAAGAAGGGTGCTAGCAGGTATGGTTTTGCATAGTTTAGCCTTATGTTTGACCAAACCAATATGTTGAGAGAGAATTCCATTGCATACTGATCTACAAAGTATAATATTCTGTAGCCGATATTCGATAGTAGGAATGATTACAGTGTTAATAATATAACGAGCCTGGGTGACAGTAATTTGTTTTCTTTTTGCAATATTAATGAGCTGAGCAGATTCTGTTTTTATTAGCTGTATTTGTTGGGTTTGTTTGTTGTCAAGTGTAAACCAGCATCCAAGAAACTTGAAAGGCTGATGTTTTGGTTGAAGTGGTAAGGGTTGGTTATTGAAGATTGTTGGTGTGTATGTATCTAGTTTGTAATTAGTAGCTAAGATAGATTTAGATGGGTTGGCTTGAATATTGGCCATGTTATAAAATGATTCTGCTATAGATATAATATTGTTCAATTCTGCTTGTGAAGATGCAACCCATAGTGTATCATCCATATAGGCCAGAACTGAACATTTGGCTTTGATCTTGTAAGTAGTTAGATTTTTTAAATTAGTGAACCATGCTGTTTCCATTGTGTATCCTGGTGAATTAGAATAGATATAGGTAATTAAGGGATCATAGAGGAGTAATTGTTTCACCTTGGTCAATACCATTATTCACCTGATATGGTGAGGTAAGACCAAGATTAGTAATAACTCTATTTTGTCTATTTGCCAATAAGTTTGTAAAAATGTTGATGATTTGAGGGGGTAGTGCAAGACGAGAGAGTGAATATTCAAAAAGGGTGAAGTTCACAGAGTAATAAGCCTTGCTCATATCCTGAGACAAGAGCCATATTTCCTTGTGATTACAATTTGCGTCTTCAATAAGATTATTTAAAATATGAATAGGAATAGATGTGCTATTGTTGGGAAGAGCAACGTAATTATAGGGTGATAGTATTGGGTGTTGTGAGAAAACAGAACTAAGTCTATTAGTGATTATTTTAGTATATAGTTTTCGTATATGTTCTACAAGGCTAATTGGTCGAGTTAGATTTAGATTGCCTTCAAATACTGTTTTCTTTGGGATAGGGAAGATTCTGCTATGTTTCCATACTTTAGGGATGTCACCGTTTAAAAGGCAGCGATTAAATAAAGCAGTAAGTGCAGTAATGCATGTAGGGCCAAGATGTTTTATCATTTCATAGCTTATTCCTGTAGGACCACAGGCTTTGCCATTTGGAAGTTTGGAGATTGTTTGATAGACTTCGACTTCTGTTATATTGTGGGTAAGAGGAGTATACCACTTAGAGTTAATATGAGTAAGAGGTTGGTAATGTTGATACCAGAAATTGTCAAATAATAGTTGATTAATAGGTCTGAATGCTGTCCAGTTATAAAAGTGTGCTTGAACATGTTGCTTGATAATATGAGGGTCAGTAATTAGTTGATTGTTAAGTTTGATATTAGTAAAATGGATAGGGGGTTTGTATCTATCAAGAATACTGTTAATAGCTTGTGTAGGTTTGGAGACCAAGGTTTCACTTCTTTTATCTGATGCCTGGTTAATCTGCTGTCGGAGAAGAAGAGAGTGCTCCATCTGGTAAGCTTTATAGACCTGCTTCCAGATTTCATAGGCATGCTGAAGCCAGGGCTGGGTATAGTTTTGGTCTAGTGAGGTAAGTGGGTTGAGATTGCATTTGGTATATGATTTAATAAGTAGAATGTGTGAGTTTATATGTGGTAAGTGTGGGTTAGAGTTGTTTCTAATAACTTTGATTAGATGGCCAAGCTTCTTGAGTCCATTGTGGAGTGCAGTGCAATGGGGTGTATATTTGTGATTGTAGCTTCGTTTACGAGTAGTTTTATTAGGAATTATTTGAGTTGCTGCTTGTGTAATACAATGCTGTATATTTTGCCATGTCTTATTAATATTTTCTTGAGTATTAGTTGATAAAGGAATGTTGTACTGTGTAAATAGCTGGTCTGAGAGTTCAAAAAATTCTATCCACTGGTCAGAAGACATAGCTCTATAATCAAAGATCCTACGGCTAATACCAGTATAGAAGCGAGGGGATTTACTAAAGGCATTAGGAAAAGTCCAGGATGTTGTAAGAATAAGATGATCACTTAGTGTACTAGTGCTGCTATTGTCTAAATTGTATGATAAAAGAAATTGAATATTGAAAGAGTTAGTCCAAATATAATCAATTCTGCTTTTGTTATGATTGTTTGTCCAGGTATGGTGTGTATTGTTTAAGTGTGCGCCAATATCAAACATATTAGAGCGATGTAGAAAGTTGATAAGTTTAAATTTTGATGAGGAGCTATATATATTGTCCTGTGTATTAAAGTCTCCAAGTATGATAGGGTGTAGGTTGGATTGTTGTGCCTGTAATATCCAGTTGATTACAGCATTTTGTGTTTGGTTTCTTCTATACATATCTGTAGAGGACAGATATACTGAGATAACACGCAACTTAATATTGCCTTTAAAGAAGAAATCCAAAGCAACTGCTCCACCTGGATGAGTATGGCAGCTGTGTACATGAGGTTTAAGGTAGTTTCGAATCATGATAGCTGCTCCTTCTATTGAGCTTTCTGAATTAGCCCAATAATAAGTATATTGATTATTATTGCAAAATGAAAGTTTTGTTTTATGTGAGATTTTGGTTTAATAATACAAGCAATAGAGATATTATAGTTGGTACAGTAATCCTGCCAACTTTGTCTCTTTGCAGGTATATTAAATCCTCTGACATTGTGGGTGGCAATTGTAAGATGTAAATCTTTTGTATTAGATTGTTCAAGTAGCTGTACATTGTCATATACGAGGCTGGTTAGATTTGTTGTAGTGGGTATATTGTCAGAGTTAGAGTCTGTGTGAGATTTGAGTGGAATATGAGCACAATAGTGAAGGTCCTCAAAAGGTAGTAAGGAGTGGTTGTGTAATGGACAAAGTTCACAAGGTACATATATATGTGCCTCTTTATAGTCCAAGGATTTATCAGTGTAGATTGAGATTTTGATGAATTTTGGTGAATAGTATGATGGATGGTTTTTTTGTATATAAGTTAGAATTGATTCTATAGTTTGTGATGAGTCAAGAGTAGGTAGGTTGTAGAATTGTAAGAATTTGTTGTAACAGGGCATTGAGTAAGAAAGTTGATTTGTAAGTATAGATTCTGCCTCAGAGTGAGATGGTGACTTGGGATCTGAAGCAAAAGTTTGTTCTTCTGTAGATACGCTCGCCGTTTTAAGCTCGGTTCTCACAGCTGCACAGGATACAGTAGCCTGCTCGGTACGTTGAGTCTGGCCGTCATAACACTGTTCCTACGCGTTTGTTGGCAAAATAATACGAACCCTATTCTCACAATACTAGTAGAATGTGTTTCTTCAACTTTTATCCTTACACATAAGGAAACCATATATGTTAATCTTGTCTCTGCCATGATTAGACGGAACAACTTTACATATCATACTATTTATTTTAAAGGTAAGAAAAAATATGGGTTAGAAAAATATGAGTGGGGTGTGGCGATATAGTGTAGTTGAATTGTTGTCACCCCCCCAAGTAGTTGTAACAAAAGGTACAGAGTTCAAATCCCACCGAAGACGATTTTTGAAAAATTTATCTGCATTACAGTAACCTGGACTCTGAGCTCAGATGTACAAATCTGTTTTCTGAGTTACACCAACTTGTATTGGGAGCTCTGGCGCTGTGTTATGCAAAGAATCGGGCGCATAGATCCTGGGGAGTGCAGGCGCTGTGTTATGCACAGAACCGTAGGACAAAAGGAAACCATACTTGGCAAGACCCGAGCAAAGAGGTAGTCGACTTCCGACAGTACTTAAACAGAAATCAAATGGGAACGGACTGGAAGCAGACTGACCGAGAAGTGGACTGACCGGAAGCAAACTTATGACAAAAGGGCCTATAGCAGGGCTCTACCAATTAGACTGCCGGAGTCGCACCGA
Source organism: Gigaspora rosea (assembly GCA_003550325.1). Lineage (NCBI taxonomy): Eukaryota > Fungi > Glomeromycota > Glomeromycetes > Diversisporales > Gigasporaceae > Gigaspora > Gigaspora rosea. The sequence goes on from QKWP01000039.1 coordinate 161,783, forward strand.
AGGAAAAGGACATGTGTTACAGAAGCATGTACCAAGGAGAGGGAGATCATTGGGTTCGCCAATGGCAGACCACTCCTTCTGGGTCCTCAGATTGGAAGTAGGAATGTAACCGGGGGAAAAAAAGCGAGGTAGGGGTAAGTAAAGCAACTGGAAAGTAACCAGAAGAGGAACGGGTGAAGTACCGGGCTGGTGAACTTTGTAAGGGCATGTATCGTGCTATAGATACTAGTAAGAAGGTAATGGCTCGAGATACGGGCCAGATTGCGGCAGCATTTAAAAAGTAGCTTGAGATATGAACCTGGCAGCAGCAGCACTACAGGTACTATTAGTGGACAAGTAAGGTGCAAAAACCAGGTTAAGTATATGAGTGGGACATATAGGATACTCTGGTAGGTTTAGGTCATAGATAAAATAGTCTAAGTTTCGGTACTTGGTAGTTGTAGTTATCCAATGCAATATATCTGGCTGTTGTAATAATAACTATGCTTAATAAAAAGACCGAGGCATGACCTCACCTTGTAACTAAAAAAAAATATGAGTAATATAAGAATAAAAATAAGAAAAATATTATAAATGTAAACTATGTAAATTTGTTTTTTTTATATAAAATTACTACACTACTGGTACTTGCACAAGAATTTAGATCTTGTAAGATTTTAATCTTAGAACATAAAAAAATTTTTTTTGCAATTTCTTCTTATTGGAAGCAACATGCAATTGAATGTAATTTTCAAATTCTATTTCATTTTTTCTTATTTCACTATTTAATTTTATACCTTACAAGTTTTAAGATTTATAAATTTAATTTATCAATTTTTAATATGTGAGTACAATAGAAGTAGCTTTTAATTATTCTCATAGACATTGAATTCCTTGCGCTTGATCTACTTATTTTATTTTAGTAATATTGATCGATTATTTTATATTGCCACTAAATAAAGCATTTCATGTAAAAATCTAAAAATTGATAATTACTTTATTTAGATGTTAATTAACTTTAAAGAAAGGAAAGAAAATCAATCGAAAGATCTTATTTAAATCTGATTTAATTTAACTTTTTTTAATGAAACAATCATTCTGAGCTTCACGAAGCCACAAATTATCAATTAGATATATAGTTTGAAGCTTAGATACTATTATTATGTAAGTTATCAATCATTTGCTTATTACAGTTACATAATTGAAACAAGCCAACTATGATATGAGTGATAGGATATGAAAACCTGTAAATCATTTCACTTATTGTCATTGCAGTAATATCTACTTCTATAGATGCTTATCGCTACGATAATAATGAATAAATGATTTATAGGTTTTTATATTCTATCACTTATATCAAATAAGTAGGACTAGAGAAAAAGGCACTTTAAAATTTTAATTGATAATCCGCCTGTCAACTGGAGAATGTGAAATGTGGGGTGCTTCCATCTAAAAGTTTTTTTTACTAAGTTAACGATACATGTCCACTAATTGAAAATTGTAGAGCTCGTCGAGACGCATCTAACGGTGGTTAGATCATCCAAATCAGCCCAGTGGATGACGAGATATCGTCGAAAAACGATTGGCTGACTATATAAAAATCTGTGACAGAAATTACATATGAAAATCACTATATAGGCGAAATGTGGCGTGCTTCCATCTAAATCTTTTTTTACTAAGTTAGCGATATATGCCCACTAATTGAAAGTTGTAGAGCTCGTCGAGACGCATCTAAAGGTGGTTAGATCATCCAAATCGGCCCAGTGGATGGCGAGATATCGTCAAAAAACGATTGGCCAACTATATAAAATCTCTATTGTTTAGATAGAGATTTTATATAGTCGACCAATGGTTTTTCGCGATATCTCACCATCCACTGGGCCGATTTGGATGTTCTAACCACCATTAGATGCGTCTCGACGAGCTCTACAACTTTCAATTAGTGGGCATGTATCGTTAACTTAATAAGAAAAAATCATTTAGATGGAAGCACGCCACATTTCGCCTATATAGTGATTTTCATATGTAATTTCTGTCACGGATTTTTATATAGTCGGCCAATCGTTTTTTGACGATAACTCACCATCAACTGGGCCAATTTGGATGATCTTACCACTGTTAGATGCATCTTGACGAGCTCTACATCTTTCAATTAGTGGACATGTATCGTTATTAGTAAGAAAAAACTTTTAGATGGAAGCACGCCACATTTCGCCATTCTCTAGTTGACAGATGGATTATCAATTAATTACATTTTTTAACAGACACAATCTATCTAATTATTTAGGGGCTGTGTCCATATGATTAAAATTCTGAAGTTCTTTTTCTCTTAGTAGTACTCAAATAATAAAGTATGTGGGTGGGATAGTAAGTCTTGTCAGTAAGTATTTATTTTAAAAATTTAATAATACATTTAAAAAACTAATGAATGCATTCCCTCGATAAACTCTCCATGAAGATCTATGCAGGATTTAAGCCAGATTTGCCAATTTTGGAAAACTTGTTATATTCGTCCATATTAATATAATTAGTAATTGATTTTATAGCTCTTGCAAGATTTTCAACCTGTTCAAAATGCTGATCTGACAATTCTTTTTTAATTTTTGAAAACAGATAAAAGTCACATAGTGCTAGGTCTGAACTGTAGGAAGGATGAGCACTAATTCAACATGTTGTTCTTTTAAATAGCTAGTAACAATCTTTGCCCTATATGGCATAGCATTATTATGATACAATAGGACATCTCTTACAGTATGTCTATCTCTTTTTTTCATAAAATTATTGAATACCTCAGGTAATACATCATTAACATAGAACCTACTATTAATGGTAGAACCTTCAGGAACTACTTTACTAGCTACTATACCATTCGCAGTAAAGAATATACAAAATATATGTTTTCTGCTATTTTTAGCTGTTCTGACAATTTGTGGTCTATTTTCTCCGGATTCGACCCACTGTTCATTATCTTCTTTGCTTGAAATAGTAAAAAAATACATCTATGTTTCATCACCTGTAATTATATTTCAATAACCACCTTTTAGAATTTCTAAAATTTCTTTAAAAATTCTAATACGAACTTGCTCATTTTTTTTACTTAACTTATATGGAACCCATTTTGCACAGATTTTTTTTATATTAAGCTCTTTATTAAGAATATAATTAACTCTTTTATGGGAAATACCCACAAGGTCCAACAATCCTCTAGTAGTAATATGAGGGTTATCAGAGACCAATTCTTTGACTTTAGCAATAACTTCTGGAGTGGTAGCTTCTTGAGGATGCCCAGAATGAGGCTTATCTTCAATGTCCTCACTGGCTCTAAATGCAGCAATCCAGTTGGTAGTAATACTGCCTGATCACCTTCACCAAAAACTAGTTCGCCATGTATTTCTGGTAGTCTTTTATTGTTTTTCATCGATAATGGTATATTAATATTGATATTATCAGCTCAAATGACAAATTTAAAAAAATTCTTTACCGATTTTATTATATATTGATATATTTAATTTAATAAAGAATTAATAATAAGTCAGACGTATAGATATATTAATTCGTTATCCGTCTAAGAACCAGTGAAATAACATAGTAAATCGTGGGAAAATTTACTATTGTTTTTTGCCTTTTTTGGAATCTGGAGTTTCCCAAAGGACAAACTGATTTTCTACTAAGTAAACATCTCTTTTAAATTAAATAAAAATTGTAGAAAAGAAAATTCCGGGCATAAAGGCAGTTAAATCATTAAAATCGGCCCAGTGGATCACAAGATATGAGCATTTTTGTCTTTGCGACCATATGGTGTAAACAAAAAAGTAAACATATAATCGCGAAGACAAAAATGCTCATATCTTGCGACCTACTAGGCCGATTTTAATGATTTAACTGCCATTATGACCGGAATTTTCTCCTCTACAACTTTTACTTAATGTAAAAGAGATGTTTACTTAGAAGAAAATCGGTTTGTCCTTTGGGAAACTCCAGATTCCAAAAAAGTCAAAAAATACATAGCAAACATATCTCCACTGTTTACTATGTTTTTTCACTGGTTCTTAGGCGGATCACGAATTAATTATTTATTTATAGCAATGATCTGCATAGAGATCTGACCTCACTAATAAGACTTATTATCCCACCTATGTATAAGGTAGCTACAAAACACTATCACATGAAGCTAGAAACATAAATCTGAGTAAACACGATTAGATGATTTGAGCACTTTTAAGATCTTATATGGGGTGATTTCAATAGAAACAGCCCATTTTTACATATATTTTATTTTGAGATAATTGAGTTTAATCGTTTTTTTTGATTTTTGGACTGATCTGGGATTAATCAAATTTCATGATTTTTATTGGTTGAAGGTAAACAGGTGACTATCAGGTAATCTCATGATATGTTTGCTCTACGCAGCCTCGTGTAATTTTTCTTTTACATTATCTTGATTTTTTATTATACAAATCGACTTTCATTTATAATTGAAAAATATCAATCATGCCAAAATTTATATGAATCTAATAAAAACTCAATTTTCAAAAAATGGTAAAAATGGGCTGTTTCTATTGAAATCACCCCATATTGTTTGAAGAAATTATGAACAAAGTTCTGAATTTGTTTATTTTTCTTATACTGAAAAGTTTAAATTTGCTTTGTTATAAAAAAGTCAAAATTGGTTAGAATTTTACCAAAAAACGCATTGGCAAATGTAGTGAGCTATATGATTTTTGTGTATCAAAATAGTATGATAAAATTTAGTATATATAGTTCTATAGCAAATTTGTTTAAGTTTTTTTTAGTTGATACTACTTATTACAGTAGATATATTTGTGTATATTAAAATTATTTCTCATGTTTGCTAAAGAGTTATTTTACTCAAGTTTAAATCATTAAAAGAAACAAATATCGGGCATTCTTAAATAAATTTAAAACCCTTTATTTAAGGATTCTTTATTATTTTAATTATTATAATTTTATAATTTCACTAGCAATAACTTTACTGTATTACTGTATTAGCTATTAGTTAGTTTGAATTGAAACTGTTATAATTCTATTTGATTTACCTATTAAAAATTTGAAATATTATATATATAACACCATGTTATATATCGCACCATATCACATATATTACATGATTCAATTTGACATATAAAACTTCAATGTCACATGATTTTGATTATCTATAAATATCGATTAACAACACGTGATTTTGATTATCTATAAATATCGAAATAACTGTTGACCTTTTTTCGCTTACGAAAGCATTGGGTGGTTTTCGCTTTTATAAGGTGTCGGGTGGCTTTCACTATTTACAAGATATCGGGCAGCTCTCTCTATTTACAAGTATTTCTTTTATGAAGGTGGGTGGCTTTTCTTTAGTCAAGGTGCTGGCAATTTTTTTTTGAATCGTGGTGTAGTAAAATGGTAGTTGTTGAATTTCTTTATTAATGGCGCTTCTTGTTTTTACAACAATGCCAGGTGTCTTATTGCTCTGCGAAGATGTTACGTGGCTCTTTCTTTTCTTACAAGTGTCTGGTAGTTCATTTCACTTTGATCAAGATGTCAGTTTTTTTTTTTTGATTCGTAAGTGTAGTGAATAGTAGGCACTGAATTTCTTTAGTAATTCTTGCCTTTACAAATACCAGGTGTTCTTGCACTTTACGAAAATATTACGTGGCTCTTTATTTTCTTTACAAGGTGTCTAACAGGTGGCACTTCCGGCTTTATAAAGGTGCTAAGTGATTTCACTGCAGGTAGCTTTTTTTTTGCTTTATAAAGTGTTGTGTAGTTTTCGCTTTAATTAAAGTGTCAGGTAGTTTTTTGCATTTATATATGTGTTTGGTAAATTTGTTATTAACGAGTTTTTTTACTTTTACAAAGATTGAGGCAGCCTTCTTACTTTTCTAAAGGCGCTAGGTGGCTTTTTGGCTTTTAACGAAAACCTTGTATAGCATTTTTTGTACCTTCATAAGGTTATTGTGTGGTTTTCTAATTGAAGCGTTGAATTGAAGTGTTAGTGGTATGTATATTATGGTGTTTAGTTCAAAAGAACATTTTCCTTTTCCCTGAATTTGACTTATCTTTATTTTTAGGTGTCGTAATTCTTTTTTGCGGTTGTATGCCTGTGCGGATATCACTTTTAGCCTTCCTCCTAATCTTTTCTCTAAACAATTACGATTTATGGAACCTACTTTCAATTCAGAACATTTTATGAGACATCAAGTCTCAAATTTTGATTCCTCTCAAGAATTTTTAGAATCTGATCACGAATTAGTGGACCTTTCTCAAGAAGTAACGAATTCCTTTCATAATGTAGAAGAGTCCTATCAAGGATTAACAAATTCTTTTCAAGAATTAATGAACTTCCCTCAAATAAATTCTTTTCAAGAATTAATGGACTTCCCTCAAGAAACATTATGTGATGAAATACGTGATGAAATGTGCGATGAAATGCATGATGAAACATATAATGAGGTGCATGATGAAAATATGATGAAGTTCATGAAGAAATTTATGAAACCCATAAAAGACAAGTTTTGGTTGGAATTAATGGCCCATTACCTCACATTAACAAAGCAATTGTATTTGCCATCGATGATACTTTTCCAAACTGGTCAATTGCAGAACATTATGTTGCTGAATATGGCCGTCAAAAAGGATTTGTAGCAATTAAGATATGTAATAAAACTGATCGTAATGGGCATTTAATAAACCTGTATTATAAGTGTGAATTTAGCAGAACATATCAACCAAAAAAAACTAATAACTTACCAAATCAACATAATAAAGGTTCTAAAAAACTTAACTGTGATTGGAAAGTTAATTTGTCGTGTGCAACTGGTATGGTTCACATCACTAGTTTCAATGATAACCATGTTGAGCATCAACTTTAGCCAGATACCAAAATTTTTGCTCCTGTAAATCGTCAATTTTCTAATGATTGTCATGAAGAAATTCGCCATTTAGTAGTAAACAGTCAGTGTGATCTGTCAACGATACGATCTCTTCTATCTGTTAAATACCCCAACCAGCTTTTCTTAATACATGATCTTGCAAATACTGTGGCTCAATTACGACGAGAACATAATGCGGAAAGAAGTGAAGCATCACAGCTTTTAAAACAACTTTATGAATATAGAGAAAAGGATTCTAATTGGTATATTGAACCTTTAGTTGATCCTATTAGTAATCAACTCTGTGGAATTTTTTGGATGGATCCAGGTCAACGTGAAAGATGGATTCAGTTTTGCGACATAATAGTTCAAAACAATATGGCACAAACAAACCATTATAATTTTTCTCTGTGCCTTTTTGTTTTAATTGATAATCATAATAAAACACGAATCGCAGCACAGGCTTTAATGCCTGATGAAACTATTGAATCTTTTCGTTGGGTTATAGGACAATTAAAAAAAGCGACTGGAATTTTGCCAAGAATTTTAGTGACAGATGAAGATCTTTCCATGAAATATGTTGTAGCTCATGATCTTCCAAATACTAAACATTTATTTTGTTTGTATCATTTAAGTCAGAATCTTTTAAAAAATCTTTGAAGTAAACTTGGCAAGCAGTATGCAGATTTTATTAAAGATTTTTATTCAATATGAAATAGTTTAAGTGAAAGTGTATTTGAGGCAAGATTTACAAATCTTTTGAATAAATATCCAGCTGCATTTTCATATCTATAAAAGCTATTTTTAAGTAAAGAATCATGGGCATGTTGTTATACATTTAAAATTTTTACCGGTGGAATGCAATCGACTCAGAGAGTTGAAGAACTTAATAATCATATTAAAACTGCTATAAATAGCTCATTAACTTTATTGCAAGTAATAGAAGCAATACACCAACGCATTGAGCGTGAAAGTCTTAGTCAACATTTTAATTTGTGGTCTCAGGATCGAATTGATTATAATGATCATCTCATTTTACAGACTGTTTTTTCACAAGTCGTTCAACAAATAAATAAGTATTTAACACCAAATTTAGCAACTGAGCAACAAAAGCAGATAGTTCAATCGACTATCTACTGAGCTCAAATATTAAATGTATGTAGGAGATATTGTGGTTATTTTTATCGTTATTTGTTATTTTAATTAACTGCTCTATTTTATAGTCGTGGAATTCTAATTTATTAAATTTACAAGATGTTATATATGACAATAATTTTATTGAAAACATATATGATGTTTCGCAATCATAATTATTGGCTTTAATTAAGAAAAACGAATATTCCTCTGTTAAAGAAGTTTGGAGAATTACATGTTTGATTTCGACTAAATCTGTTCATTATGTTATATTGTATAAAAATGGACGTCATTTATGTACTTGCTTTTTATTGGTTAATCATGGGCTTGTATGTCGACATTTTTTTTGTGCGTTACTTGAATCAGATTTTGCAAGGTTCCATATAATGTTATTGCCAATTCGTTGGTGCAGGGATGATATAACCGAATTAGAACGTGCTCAAGAGCCATTTTTAACATCAAATCGAAATACTGATTAGCACCAATTACACATCAATTAAGTAATGCAACAAATGTAAACTTACTTAGAATCGATGATGTCCAGAAAAATAGCTTTCAAAAATCTGTAGACAAGAAGCTTCAATTTAATAAATCAATGAGTCTCACAAAGAAGGCTATTACAGGACCCGAAATATACATAGATAGGTCAGATATGAGTTTGCTTATTTTTGAGGTTTTTTATGCAGATCTTTTCTATTATAGTAATTTAATTGCTTATTTTTGAAGTTTTTTCTGCAAATCTTTCCTTTTTTAGTAACCCTATAATTAACCTGACCTATCTATGTAGCCTTTTGTGCTCCTAACTAGCCATTATGAGAACATTAATCTCAGAACAAGGAATTTAGTATAAAAGGCTAAACCATAGCGAAAAGAATTTCACCAAAAAAGTAAGTTTGTGTTCCTAGAACTTAACAGGTTGTGACACTCAGATCTGAAATGAGTAGGAAAGGGCTCTTGTGAGTATATTTCGGGGTCCTGCTATTACATTACAGATTAATGAAAATGATAATGAATTAGATACTCTTTTAAAAACTTACATTGAAAAAAACTCGTCAACGTGAAAAAGAAACTAAAGAAAGAGAATTGAGAACTCTTAGAGAAAACCATAGTTCAGGAAACGTTTTAGCCATAAAAACTGATGATAATCAACTAATTTCTATTGATGATGCTGCTAATCTCTTAAATCATATTGGAAAAGGAGCTCCAAAAAAGAATCGTATTAAAGGTGCACAAGAAGATTATAGGCCAAAAAAAAGCCAAATCAGGTGCAGGTACAAGATTATGTGGACTTTGTCATGAAACGAATCACTATAAGAGCACATGTCCACAAAAAAATCTAAACTAGAAAAGTAGCGGTATGCGCATATGTTATAAATTTCATATGTTTAATGCTATACTTATCAGTAATGCCAAGAAAAAACCTGAAAATCTTATTAGAAAAAAATCTCAGGTTTTCTCTCAATTATGATTATTTCTGTTCTGGGCCGAACTTAAATTCCTCACTTCGTTTGCTTAATTATAGAAAAAACTTTCTTTGACCCTATTTGGTTTAGTATTATTTCTTAATTTGTGGGATTTTTTCCTCACCCTTTACTATTTGTAATACCAAGAGGAGGATTTGGGTTATTATCGTGTTAAATTGGTAGATAAAATTGGGATAGTGCTTTTTTATTTTGCCCTTTTTGCTTTGCCGCTTATTTCCTTTATGATTAAACTGGAAATATTTCGAAGCATTTTTGAGGACATTGTTACTATCCGGTAGGGAGATATCAGACCCACCTTTAGAACTATCGGGATAGTGAACGATGTTTACGAGTTAACAGCAGAGAAATCCGGAGAGAGAATTATGAAGGAGTTATGATACTTTGGCGTAAAAGGATTTGAATCAAGTATAAGGGTTTAAAAAGGGATAAATCAGTATATAATTAAACAAAGGGGGTATCTAACAATATCAATTATTAATTAGCAGAAACAATCAAACAATACAGCAGTCAGATAAATCTATCTATAGTCTTAAATGTATTATCAATAAAACAATCAAATATTGGTATGTCGATATGTGTATCAGCAGCAGTATAAAAATAAAAAACAATAAATAAAATAACTAATAAAACAATTAAACAATACAGCAGCGTAACGCTAATAGCAGTAGTGAGAATTCGATAATAAAATTATATATAAGTTGCCTTCGGCTTTGAAATGCCTACTAACTTATATGGGGTCAAGGTTTATTATTAAACAAAAGATCAGATCGAAGTCTGAAGTCTTTATTGAAGGCAGAATTCAAGCCTTTAAATACATGTTTTTAGATACATAAATTAATTGCAGTAGTTTATTCAAGAAAACTTTTACCTGCGGTCAACTTATTTTTAGAATCATTCGATTCTTTTCAACACCAATCCCTTCATTAATCACATTAGTTTCAACCACATCTTTGCCTTATTTAAAAGTTCCGTCCGCGAAAATGAAATTTCGAAACATATCGGCTGATTCCTGAAAATATTTGAATGCCTCGGGGCATCTAAGATAGGCTAAATAATCAAGTGTCGCCATGAGACACATACAGGAGACTTCTTATTCAAGCGCGTTGGTGTAAGCAGAGGCTGGATGATGACAGTCAATCCATCTTCTGATCAATTATCGTATCTATAATAGACTTCAATCCAATCTTTAGTATGATGTCCCAATAAGGTAATAAGAAATAATATGTATATGTATAACAAAATAGGAAATAAAAGAAATATGTATATAGTAACAAATAAAGAAATAGAAAAGAATATTCGTATGTCAATCGGTCATCGATCAAATCGATAATTAGGGTTTACGGTTTAAGAGTTCAGAATGATCGACATAATTTGATTACGGGATACCGATAGGGCTATCAGAAAAGAAAAATTTTAAATTTTCAAGTGTAACAAACTCCCCTGCTTAATTATCGAGCTCCTGCGAGATGTAAAGGTCCGGACTACTATCAGTCTGGTTCGTTTGTGGATGTTATAACTTCACACGATTACCATGGTACTTCTGTTTTAGCACCTTATCGTCCATGGTCCTAAGTTTATAAACACTATTACCAAGAGCGTCATGGAGGTAAAAAGGTTCTTCCCATTTTTCTTTCAGTTTATGCTTATGGGCTTATGGGTCCCTTCTAGAACCGATTTATAACAAAAACTTGATCTCCTATGGTATAACTTTAAATAGTATATTTTTGGTCATGGCACTTCTTTTGGCGTAATTGAGTCTTTTCAGTCCTTTCCAGCGCTTTTCTTTGAATTTCTGGTATATCTCCTAATAATATGGCAACTCTTCTAAGAATGTTGGATTGTAAGTCTCTTTTGTTCGAAGGAGGTGGTAGTTTAAGTTAGCGACTTCTCTGGGGAGAATAGCGTCACTTCCATAGAGCAAATAGAAAGGTTCGTAACCTGTCACGGCATGTTGGATGGTCCGATAGGTGAATAAAGTGGGGTCGATAAATTGATCCCAATCAAGATGAAATTGGATGGTACACTTGGACAAGACTTCACAAAGGGTCCAGTTAAAACGCTCGACCAAGCTGTTAGTTTGGGGGTGATATGCTGTTGAATACCTATGCTAGAATTGAAGTTGGTCACAGATGTGATCGACTAATTTGTTAGCAAAATGGATTCCTTGGTCTGATAAGAGTTCCTTGGGGCTGCCATGCTGACAAATAATGTCTTCAATTAAAAAAGTGGTGATAGCTGAAGTGGTTGCTTTCGATAGGGCACGTGCTTCCGGACATTTGGTGAGATACTCAGTGGCAACAACGATATATTTCTTTCCAGATTTGGTAGGAACTAAGGGACCAACAATGTCAATCCCTATATGATCAAAGAGTTGACCATTCTTAATTGGGTAAAGGGGTTCATTGGTGTTCAGGGTTTTCCTCTTCATTGGCAAGCATCACAGGACCTTACATACTCTTTAATATCTTCACCATCTGTGGCCAAAAGAATCTTTGAGAAATTCTCTAAAGAGTAGAATAAAAATTAAAATGTCCGGACAAAGGGTCCAAGTGTATACTAAAAAGAATAGCAGGGACTTCATGAGGTAATAGTACTCGAAGAAGTCAGTGTAGAGGTTGTCGCGATCTTTTAAGCAGTAGATTGTTAGTAACGATATAATGTCTTGTTTGGTTAATTAAACACTTTTGTTTTTGGGGTTCAAAGTAGTTGAGTTAGTAAGGTAATCAAAAAATGGTTTGTAGACTTCGGGATCCATTGTGATGTTGTTTCGGCGAGACAATAAAATATAACAAAAAATAAAAAATGTAAAAAAAATGAAAAATAAAAGAAGAAATACTAATAGTCGATAATAGAAAAGGGGGTTGGTAACAGATAGTCAGAAAAACAAGTTGGAATGAATATAGGATGGTTCAGAAATTCGAGATAAGGAATCAGCGTTGGTGTGTTGTCTACTGGCTCAGTGTTTAATTGTAAAGTCAAATTCTTGTAAGGATAAAATCCAATGTGCCGCACGTCCTCGAGGAAGTTTTCGATTAATCAAAAATTTGAGAGCCGAATGGTCAGTAATCAAGGTAAATCAGGTGCCATGGAGGTACTGACAGAAATAAGTCACTGCCCATACAACAGCTAAACATTCTTGTTCTGTAACCGAATAATTTTTTTCTGCTGATGTTAAGGTTCGACTGGCATACAAAATAACTTTCTCTCTACCTTGAGCATCCTTTTGGGAGAGAATAGCACTGAGAGCAATTTCTGAAGCATCAGTAAACAACAAAAATTCTTGATCGAAATTTGGATAAGCAAGTACAGGAGCGGAGGTAAGTTTTCATTTTAATGATTGAAAGGCTTCTTGTTGTAATGGAGTCCAGATATAATTTTCTCCTTTCTTCAGAAGAAGGTTGAGAGGGGCAGCAAGTTTTGAGAAATCCTCAATAAATCTACAGTAGTAGGAAGCCAAACCTAAAATCCACGGAGTTGCCGGAGGGTCGTAGGGACGGAAAAATTTCGAACCACTTCAACTTTCTTAGGGTCAGTCGAAATCCCTTGGGCAAATGCCGAAGGTGCTTATCAAGACTTGATAAAAAGATATTAATATCATCAAGATATATAACGACAAATTTCCCGTTGATATCTTGAAAAATTTATCCATCAAACGTTGGAACATGGCTGGGCATTTGTCAAGCCGAAAGGCATAAATTTAAACTCAAAGGTCCCCAAGTGACAGATAAAGGCTATCTTTTCTCGGTTCTTAAGATCCATCTCTATCTGCTAGTATCCACTGGCTAAGTCCAGGGATGTGTACCATGAAGAATTTTGAGGGTATCGAGAAGGTCATTGATAATTGGCAAAGGATAATTATCCTTTTTGGTTACCACGTTAAGCTTTCTATAGTCGATGCAGAATCAAATTTTATCTTTTTGTTTAACCAGTACCAGGGGAAGACCAAGAGCTGGATGAAGGTCGAATGATGTTGCCCACCAGCATATCGGCAATTTAATTTTCCAAAAAATCTTTTTCCATCAGTAAGGTCCGATATGTCTATTGTTTAACCGAAGGGGCTTCAGCAGTAAAAATTTTATGCGTGACTAAACTAGTCCTTCCTAAATCCTGTGGAGTCCAAGCAAAAAGGTCTCTATGTTCAAGAATAAGCTCATGCACATCATCTCGAGCTCCTTCTTCGATTGGTCCAATATCTATTTCGGGAGTTGACTCGAAATGTTCATTGAAAAAAACTTTTGGCCTTCCTCAAACTTTTTTCCTCAGACTCAGAAATGCATTCATCATTGTCATTCTGATAGTCATCGTCACTGTTCATTTTCCACCAGGCTTAATGAACACCCTTTCCTTCAGGAAAAGATTGTATAGAGAAACAGCATCTTCCTTATCTGAGTCATCATAATAATCAGGTGGAAGTTCAGGGGTCGATAGGAGTATCATGGGGGTCATTAGGGAGGTTCCATTCATCAAAATTTAAAATAAAATCTGAAGGGTTATAAAAGTAAGAAATGTCTTCTTCTTCTGAAAATCTGTACAGCCATTCTTTTAACTCTTCTTCCTCGTACTCATCCTCAACTTCCTCTTCTTCTTCTATTTCGAATTCATCTCCGTCCTCTTCCTCCTTTTCATTTCAAGTTTTTGGGTTATGGTTTTCATGTATTAGGTTATTCTGTATTTAGCAAAATTCAACCAGAACTAAAATTTCTTCGTTATTCCAATGCAGAGCCATTTTGGAAGCATTATAATCTATTTTTGCCTGGACTTTGGATAACCAATTATTTCCAACTATGGCTTGATATGACAAAGCGTCCGTGACGACAATATCAATTGGAATCCTTACTCCTCCCACGAAAAATGAAAAATTAGAAATTTCTCCAATAGCACGTTTGCTCTGACCGTGAACATTAACCATATTGACGGTGGAAGGCCTTTCAACTTTAACACCTAGTTCACTTAATAAACGAGAAGAGACAACACTCCCGGAAGAACCACTATCCACTAAGTGGATAATTTTGTTATAAACAACTGCATCACAGTACAGGGCCGTAGAGGTAAGGGTTGGTTGTAGATTGACAAAAGTCCAGGACTTCCTCATGGTGGTAACTTTCTTCTGAAGCCCTTGAACCAATTGTTTGCGCATTGCAGGAATCGGCCGGAGTAATTGTCCGAAAGTGATATTGGCCGTTTTGTCTCAGATATCGGCTACAATAGAGTAAGGGTACAAGGGCCAATATTTGCGGAGGATCATTGAGCATTTTCTTTTTTTGGACGATTGGAGCCTGATTGGTCTTGGTCTGGGATAGAGGGTTCATCACTGTCTCGGTTGGGCGCACAGTTTCTTCTCTTTGACCTTCTTGAACCGAACCTTCTGCAGTCCGTCGTTTCTTGAGCCAGGTAGATTGGCTAGGCCATTCATTTTCTTCCCCTGCCATGAACATCTGGTCATCTGCATGAAGGTTCAAAAAAGTGTGAGCATTATTTGGTGCAGTACCATCATGACCATTTCCACCATTGTTAACAGGGCCAGAGGGTTGGATCGACGCTAATTGTTCTGGTTCACAGGGATCGCATTGCTACTAGTAGTCACAGCTCCAGAATTATTAGGTGGGGCAGGCTGAGGACAATTTCGCACGTAGTGTCCGGTCTGTTCACGTTGTAATAGGCATATCAGGGCAGTGAATTCCAATTTCAGTGCAGCTGTTCTTTGCTTTCTTTAAACTAAGCCACTATGGCTGTAAAGGCTTTTTCAAGCTTAACAATGGCCTCTTCAGTTTTAGATAAAGCTGGGACCGGGGGAGCAGTTGTCGAAGGGAAGGTTGCAAGAACTGGTTGCTGTGGTATAGAAGTGGAAGCAGGTAAATAAGGATTATAATAATAAGGGTTTTGTTTAAAAGAATTTTTGAACACTTTAGCACGTTCATATGCAGCAGTTAGAGAGTTAAATAAAAACAGGGCTACTGAAGTAGAAAGTTCAGGGCAAAGTCCATTAATAAACATTTGGGCTTTTGCACTTTCAGGATATCGATGTCCACTATCTTCAACACGGCAAAGCAATTCTTCAACAGCAACGTGATAAGAATCGATATCCTCACTCATCCCTTGTTTCCTCTGGGTGAGTTGAGCGAACCATTTACTCTCAAGGGCCAGTGTTCTGAAGTGGGCTATGAAGGATAGTTGAAAACTTATATCAAGGTTGAGACGGTCATTCAATCGATCAATAGAGGCCAGCTGAGCCTAATTAGTGACCCACCAAGTGGCGGCGACACCTTTAAGCTTAGGTACAATCACCAGAATTTTCCTAGCGTCCTGCACCTGGTTGGCTTCGAAATCTTTTTCCATATCTTCCAACCATGAAATTGGATCCTGCTCACCGGCTAAAAATTCAGGATAGTGGACCAAGTTCAACTCACGATGCTGCGCAGGAATATTAATGCCAAGAATGTTAATTTGAGGTACCAGAGCAGCTTGCAACTGAATAACGAGATTTCTGATTTGTTGCGCGAGAAAGGCCATAGGGTCAGGTTGACCATTAGCAATAGGATTAACAATAGTAATAGGAATTTGGGGTTGAGGGACTTCAATGTTCTCATTGTCATCATTGTCAGCCAAAAAATTATCAAGATCTTTATTGAAATTGTCGTGATCCATATCAGCAGATTCGATTTCTTCTATGTCTTCTTCGGGATTATCAGGATTATTAAGGATATCTTGATTAAATCTATGAGTCTCTTGATATGTAGTTAAGAACCTAGTTACAAGGGTAGGGAAATCTTCAGCTTCACTGTATCAAAAGCTAAAAATGAACCGAAAGAGTAATCTATCAGGAATATTCTCAAGTCCAAGTTCAACAAGTCTTTCAAATCGACGTACAGCGTATTGGGAGTACTGGAGGGCGGTAAAAGAAGCACTATACCAAGTTCAAAAGTTTCGAAACTGTGGAGAAAGGTCTTCTACGGGAGGAAAACAAACTATACACGACTCGTCACGATAATGTTTAACAAGATAGTTAATGGCCTGTGGAGTCTTTCTAAAGAAATAATAATGAAGGTCGTGGTTTCGGATATTTCGAAAATGTTGTTCAAAATTATTCATAAATGTCCAAAATTGACGAAAACTAAAGTGCAGCATAAAATTCTGCACAATCGGCACCAAATGTTACTATCCGGTTAGGAGATATCAGACCCGCCGGTAGAGCTATCGGGATAGTAAACGATGTTTACGAGTTAACAGCAGAGAAATCCGGAGAGAGAATTATGAAGGAGTTATGATACTTTGGCATAAAAGGAGTTAAAATCAAGTATAAAGAGTTAAAAAGGATGAACCAGTATATAATTAAACAAAGGAGTATCTAACGATATCAATCGTTAATCAGCAGAAACAACTAAACAATACAGCATTCAGATAAATCTATCTATAGTCTTAAATGTATTATCAATAAAACAATCAAATATCGGTATGTCGATATGTGTATCAGCAGCAGTGTAAAAATAAACTAACAATAAATAAAATAACTAATAAAACAATTAAACAATACAGCAGTGTAACGCTAACAGCAGTAGTGAGAATTCAATAATAAAATTATATATAAGTTGCCTTCAGCTTTGAAATGCCTACTAACTTATATGGGGTCAAGGTTTATTATTAAACAAAAGATCAGATCGAAGTCTGGAGTCTTTATTGAAGGCAGAATTCGAGCCTTTAAATACATGTTTTTAGATACATAAATTAATTACAGTAGTCTATTCAAGAAAACTTTTACCTGCGGCCAACTTATTTTTAGAATCATTCGATTCTTTTCAACACCAATCCCTTCATTAATCACATTAGTTTCAACCACGTCTTTGCTTTATTTAAAAGTTCTGTCCACGAAAATGAAATTTCGAAACATATCGGCTGATTCCTGAAAATATTTGAATGCCTTGGGGCATCTGAGATAGGCTAAATAATCAAGTGTCGCTATAAGACATGTACGGGAGACTTCTTATTCAAGCGTGTTGGTGTAAATGGATGCCAGATGATGACAGTCGATCCATCTTCTGATCAATTATCGTATCTATAATAGACTTCGATCCAATCTTTAGTATGATGTCCCAATAAGGTAATAAGAAATGATATGGAAATGTATAACAAAATAGGAAATAAAAGAGATATGTATATAGTAACAAATAATGAAATAGAAAAGAATATTCGTATGTCATTCAGTCATTGATCAAATCAATGATCGGGGTTTACAGCTTAAGAGTTCAGAATGATTGATATAATTTGATCGCAGGATACTGATAGGGCTATCATAAAAGAAATTTTAATTTTTCAAGTGTAACAACGTATTCAACTGTATCACTGTATTATTATCAATATTGATATCAACATTATCTTTGCTATATGTATATATGTATATGTAAACACAGTTTAGTTTATTACTATAAATTAAAAAATAAAAATAGAATCTGCTTTTCAGTATTTTTTATTAACGTTCCAAGAGTAGTAGTTAGATAATCGATTAGTTGGTATTATACTTTGGTCTATTAATTAATGGCTACGCAAATATATCTATGAATATTGATATACCAACTAGTTGACTAGTCAATTAATTGATTAATTGACTAATCGATTAATCGATTAATCGATTAGTTGGCTATAATCAATTTTTAATTGATTTCTAGGGATTGATTGCAGCTTAGCTGCATTTATTTTTGCCAATTAATTAAGTTATATGCGATGCATATGACAATGTCACCTGAAGATTATCTCTGCATCGATAAAGTTTAGTTTTTGTTAGTTTAGGGTTAGGGTAAGCATCTAGGTTAGGGTGAGCACCTAGGTTAGGGTTAGGGTTTGGGGGTATATAGTAAAATTGCTCAAGAAAGAATGCAGAAGTTGGTTTTTTGATAAAATATCATTTTTCTGGTCATATTACATTACACATAATCCTGAAATCTAATTGGTTCAGTGATACATAAGCCATTGTCGCTTATGCTAATTTGTGCAACTTCATTTAACTGATTTGTGTAACAAATTAATGGTTTTTGATTGGCTAATTTATACTGTAGATCATGTGACTTGCAACTTCAAAATGGAACTTTGTGCAATATTACGATTGTTTATTTATTTGGTTGTATATCACGTGATTGGGTGTTATATAACATGGTGTTATACATATAATTTTCCTTATATAAATATAATATTCAATTTAGTCAATAAGTAGCTGCATGTCATTGTTGTGCTAAAACTGGAACAGATGAAATAAGATGTTGAACAAATATAGGTTTGAATTTAGATAAATAAATATTGGTATACAACTATATTGAAACAACATAATTTAAAAAACAGGAAATTTCATATAATTTTTAAATGTATTAGTATAGAGTGTAAAATACTCTTTAAAAATATTTTATACTAATTTCTAATGCTAAACTTAATAATACATAATGCTGGAATAGATATTAAAAATAGGATATTTTACACCCTATACCATATAGATCTGGTCATACTAATCTGAATAATTAGAATGTTCTTTGAAAATAATAATTATACAGACTAATGTGAATAAGAAGCTAAATAGCTTTTTTAAATACTTAGATAAATTAAACCAATAAATAATCACTAAACTTAGAGATTAAGGGTGCACTTAATGTGACTAACTAGAAGCAATCTTTATTGTAATTTTGCTAAAGGTTCATATTGCAAAGTATGAATAATAATTTTAGTTTATTAGAACAAGACTAAGGTGGTTTTATTGAAATAATGAACCCCACTTATCAGGTATGTGTGAGAAAAAAAGCTAGTTTTAGCACATGAATATTGTTATTATTACCAAATAATGATTCTTTTGACTCGGTTTTCCTTATTTAACATTATGAACTTTATAAATATTATAAAGCTAAGAGATAGGAGTAGTGCTTCACTTTATCACTTTTCTCTTCTGTTATTGCATACTGTGCTCATAACAATTCTATTTATATTACATGTGGATACATTCACATGATAAAGCAGAAATAAGAATCGAATATGGACCCACACTATGGTATTGCACATTCTACTTTAAAAAAAGTAGCAAGTTCGAGTCCATGCTATAGTTGGTGCATTCAACTCGCTATGCATGACAACAAGCAAGGTGCTAGGTACAATAAATAAGGGTGGGGAGGTGGGCCTAATATATAGGAGTCAGATTGTAATCAGGCAATGAAAATAACAAGACAAACGAAGTAAGAAAGCATTATTAAATCCCACATGTATCTTTATAATCTCTGTCACATGCACCAATATGTATATCTATAGTCTCTATGCATATATTCACATCAGAAACATAGTCGTATATGATGGAGTGTACCGGGAAAGTATCATGTATGATGGAATGTATGTTTCCTGCTAGAGAGTTCACAAAATCTTGCATTTAATTTGGTGTTAAAAACCTATGATTTCACATGTCAATGTGCTGTACTAGTGTAATATACTTCTACTGTTCGTACAAGATTTGGTATTTGTATTATTCTGTGAATATAGTACATAATATGTATCATGTGGTAGAAAGAAATCAAGTAAAATATTCTCTATCACTATTAAATTGCTTTAAGATTCAAATTGTATTTATTGTGATCTATTTTGATTTTATTGAATGTTTATTTATATTTTATTAAATAGCATCAACTCACCAAAAATTACTTCACAGATACCTTAGCTCACAGAGAATTTAATTACAGGTAAGTTATTTTACAGTTGATTTATTCACAAATAAGCTATTAATGACTGTGAAGATTGACTATCTAAAAAAAGTTAGCAACAAATCCATATTTGGTTAGTTCATTTACACAGGACAATAATTTAAAAAAAGCACATGTGCTTTACTGTTCAATATAAGTATTTCTGAATCTATACAAAAAAAATTTTAGATGAATCAGTTTAATGTCATTAAAAATACTATTTAATTTACTCGCAGTTTACATAAGTTAACAAACTGCATTTATTTTTTTGTTGCAGTTACTTTTTTTGTGGTTAACTATACATCAAATTAAGCTTCAGTTTAAATCTTACTCAAGACCACAACTTCCCCTTAATGGTCCCTGTAGCTATAACTGGAAGCACTATGATGCCCTTATAGTCTTAGGTGCAAATTTAGACCTTTTGTCTGTAATCATATTTCTACTTCCTGAAAAGGCACGTTTAGAAGCAACAGAAGATGCAGGAATTGCCAAGTAGCCACGAGCCATATGTTTAAGTCGAGAAAATTTTATTTGATGTATCTAAATATAACAAAGTTAAAGCAATTACCTTATTGTAATCACAGGACTCTCAATACAAATTGTCAATTCAACTGAATGGAAAGGGCGAAAATGCTAATAAATATTAGCTAGTAATTACCTTCCACCATATTAACATATTAGTTTTTTTTAATAGCCAGCTTCTTTGCAATGTAACAATCAATTTTATCAAAGCTTGTTTCATCTTCTTTAAAGTCTTCATCTAGCAAAGATCATGCAGAAGTTGCAGCATTATTGGATAGTGTGCTTAATAAAGTATCATTTGGAGGTATTGAATATTTTGTTTCAAAGAGATGGTGCATTCTAACAAAAGCAAATTGTTGATTAGTTTTTAAAAATAAAAAAAAAAAGAAAAAAGAATTAACAAATAATACTTTTGTCTCATAAATTTTGTGTTCTGAAAATTTTTTTCAAAATAATGTAACTTTTACCGAGGATCTAAGATAGTGCACAGCATCATAGTTGTGCTTGTTTTGGAGTAATATTGAACTAATTTTTTCTTGCCACTTTAGCAGCTAAGATGAGTAAAACTAATAATAATTTTTATTATAAGTACAAGAGAATAAAAACTATAATTTTAAAAATTTGATATGTTTAAATTAAGGTTGCCAACTTGCAAATTCATTATTGTCCAAATAATAATTAATGATATTTTTAAGATTAAAAATGTTATTGAAAGTCACAATAATATATTATCAAATTAATGTATATTGAATTACTGAAAATGCAATAAAATGCTTTCTTGATTTGAATTATTAATAAGTAGTTTCAGAACAGCCTTTATATTTGATTTTGTAACTATTATATAATGAAAATTCACTGTATAAGCAGGAAAATAAAAAAATCAAGTTGTTAATACAAGAAAAATAAAGAAAGTCAAAAAGTGTATAATAGATGCTTCATGTGATAGTTTCTGGGATAATCATGATCGATCCAAAAATTAGGTGCATAATATGGCATAATAGTAATAAATGGATTTTAATAAATAAATAGTATAAGTTTAAAAGTTAGTTAAAAAAATATAAATACAGTCAGCCCTCTCAGAACCAGTATGCATAGTAGATGGGTTTAGTATTAGAAATGGCAGATTATTAGTTATTACTTGTGGAACAGGTATCTACGAATTGATTTTTAACTAATTTTGGCAAGTTATCAGTTTTGACAGAATCAGTTCTGACTGTAATATAAGTTTAAAAGTTAGTTAAAAAAAAAAGATGTATAATACAATAAAATATAAATAAGCAAAGCAAATAAATAATAAAGATTAGTCTTTTACTCTAAGCAATACATAAAAAGAAAAAATTAATACACTTACTTGTATATCTCTAAACTATCTGCGTACTAACAAAAAAATTTAATGCATAGTATTGAAATAGCATAAGCCCTTATTTCAGTTATAGTCTTAACTCTAATATTAGATCTTATTACTTTAAAATGTTACTCATATTCGATTGTTTTGATATGTATAAATTTGACTAGTGCATTTTTTATATCCTTACAAAAAACCATATTGGCTTATTTTAAAATAAATCGATTAACAAATACAGCAGCTTTATGCCAGATTTGATTATGCTAGGATTGCTTATACTGGAATTTGAATCCCTACTAAATTCATCTTTGACTTCAATAGCATTTTTAACATTTTTGAAGGAAACCTTAAAATAAACCTATTTTACCTAATTTACCTTTTGTCTTAATATCTGAAGCTGTATCTTCGATATGATTTAAAATAATATTAAAGAGAGGAATAATCAAATATGCTATACTATTTGAGCTTAATGACATTATGGCTGTGAGTTTCTTAAATGGTTCAAGGAATTCGATGATTTTCTCTAAGGTGGACCATGACTATATGAAATGGCATACTGTTGAAGATCAGCATGAGAACTAGTAAGGGTATTAAAGCGCCTACAATAATATACTTGTTTTAGGTAAACTTAATTATTTATTGAGAATTAATTTAAGCATATGCTTATACACAAATTTGTCTTTAGGTTTAATAAATAACTACCAATTTAAGAAATAATGTATTCTTTATCATGTTATATGTCGAGTTCCAGTAAGTAGAACAATCTAAAATAAGTTTAATAAATTTTATATGTTATACATTGCAGGTAGTTTTTAGGAGATCAAGACGTTGGGTTAATGCACGGATAGCTAAAGTAAGTCCTCTAATCTTTATTTATTGTTTAGTTTAGTTTATAAAAAAAACCTTTACTAAGATTGGCATTGTGCAGCCTATACAGTAATTTACTGTGCATTGGAGTTAAAAAATGTATGATTTCATATCTTTTATCTTTACAAAGTTTATAATAATACTATGTTAACATCATCTTTTATACAATTTAGAGTTGCCTGTATTGCCAAATTAAGAATATGATTAAAGCACCAGAATCAGTGGCACTCTAAATCCCATTCAATATCTCTTAATTTTGTCTCTAATTCTTGCACTAACATGATTTTATTTACTGCGTTGTCTAGGGTAATAGCTAAAATCAATACGGAAAAGTAAAGACAAATTATTTTAAAGAACATGATTATATTAAACGAAAAAAAAATAAAAGTACCTTCAATATAATATTATAATCTTCTAATACCTTAAAGAACCCATTCGCAATGTTTGTTCTATAATGTCTTTTGCTTATCAAACCAAAATCGATAATTACTTCTTGAAGAGCACAATTATCATCAAAATAATGAGCTGTGATATGATGGCAATAAATCTTTTGTTGTTTGGAAACATCCAAAAGTCTGACATAAAGGAAATTTTAGAATTGATATTGGAAAGAAATACCTATAGTATTACATTGTGTAAATACAAAAACAAGTATAAGATTAAACAGAATAATAATATTAACTATAAAAAAATTTGTAATATCACCTTTAATTTCTGTTTTTCTGAGTTATAAAGTATTTTTAATAGCATCGCCCTTGACCAATTCTACTATAGGATTCAAATATTGTAAAATTTCTACTATCTCAGGGTCTTCTATTATTGAAAATGGGCACTAACAGTTAATTATCCAGGTGGTGATCATATTATAAAACTTTACTTTATTAAATGGCACAGAGGTATTCTAAAATAAGCTTTTCAATTAGATCAGTTTGAAACTGAACACATAAAAAAAAAAGCTTACTTTTTAATTACTTGATCAATAGTTCTACCACATTCTTTTTGCAATTTTTTTTTTATATTCTTCTGTCTAAATATATATCTTCCAATGTGCACCTTTAAAATGTCGTATAATGGTTTTGTCGTATCTGTATCTCCACATGAAAACTCCTTATGGGTGCAATTTTGGCATTTGGCTGTTTTTTGTTTCTTTGTCCATGTACATTTACTAAAATATCTCCATATTTCACATACAGAATTTTGTTATTAATTGGTGTTATAATCATGATTAAGGTCATTATTGCAGTCATGATATTATCATGATTATGATCAATATTATAATCAAAGTAATTATTGTTGTCTTGGTCATTATCATAGTTATGGCCCACTATTATAGTCATAGTTGTTGTCTGATGCAGGTAAAAAACTCATTTTTAAAGTGGATAAGAAATTTAGTGAGATAGTAATAATAGAAAAAAAATACAAGAAGGATTTTATTAAATGAACTTTATCAGTGTAAGAAAAGATCAAATTCGAGTTATTTGAAACTAAATTCAACAATTTTTATTGTTCTGATTCTGTGTTCTTTTATAACTTTACAAAATAAAATTCAATTGTATCTATCTTATCTTTTATACATGTGAATTTCAAGAATTATTGAAGAATTTCATAGAGGTTGAGGCTTTGAGTTAAAAAAGGAAAGCATTCTTCTTTTTCTAGTAAAATGATCTCTATTAGCAGATTTTAAAAATATTTAAAGTTATATTTTTGTCTTGTTTATATAAATATTCTTATACTAATCATCTTCTTTGGCTTCCCTTAGTAGAAATTTAAATCTACTTTGGATTTTTACATTTATTTACACAGCCTTTCACCCATTTTGTCATTATTAATTTTCATCACATTGAGAGTTAGAGGTTGAACCTGGTTAAGGGACACCTTTGGAACCTGTAAATGCACCTGTTAACCAGATCACAGATTTGCTATCCGGATAACTTATATAGTAATGCATATAGATATTCAAAAATATATATAATTATTCTGAAGAATAAGAATCTAATAAAGCTTCACAAATTCATCTAGATTTTGTGTTTCTAATAATCTGTTGACTGATCTTGCAATTACTTTGCAATATATTACTGCTAGTATATGAAATATATTGTAATATACCAGAATTCCTGTTGATTATGTTAAATTAAAAAAATTTAGTTAATTTTAAGTGGTTAGAAATCTTTCATACATTGACTATGAGTTTTTAAATACAACTTGAAAATAATATTAAAGTAAAAGCGAACATGCATGTCTGCAAGATCATGTGAAATTGTAGACTCAATTCATGATGAACTCTTCTAAAAACAAAAAAAAAGAAATTGTTAGTACCACAGAACGAAGCCCAAGCCCATGGAAAAAATGCCCAATTACCAAAAAGAGGCCAACTTGTCACAGAACTGTGAAGAAACTATTACCAAGCCCTACAAATCATCAAAAAAGCCAAAATCAAATTACTTCTTAATATATTACTACTAGTACATAGAATCTATTGTAAAATGTGACAGATCATAATAAAAACCAGATTAAAATAAAATAATAGTATAAAATCTCAAAAACTAAATTTTTTTGGAGTGCATTTTTTAGGGTTAGGGGTTTAGAATTAGGGATAGTTTTAAAAAAAATTATAATAAACAAGTATTGATAGATTTTAGAAGGCTAGAAGGTTAAGCATAGAATGTAGATTTTATTTTAAATTATGATCTGTGACATAAAATACTAGAATTTCTATTTGATTAAAACAAAATTACAATACAATTTTAAGCGGTCAGAAATCCTTTATTCATTGACTATGGGTTTCTAAATTCAACTTGAAAATAATGTTGCTGGTATAGAGGAAATGTGAGCATGCATGTTGCAAGATCATGTGATTGTAAACTCAGTTCACGATGGACCTTCACAAAAACAAAAAAAAGAAAATTTATTTAATACCACAGAACGAAGCCCGAGCACATAAAAGAAAATGTACTGTTATTAAAATGGACTAGCTTGCCAAGAAATTGGTAAGAAACCACTGCCAAGCCCCACTAAAATTGCTATTTTGAAGTACAATTACCCTTTTGAAGAATTCATAGTCCTGATATAGCTTTACAAATAAGTAAACTTTAATTAATAGAATGTGATTTATGATTAGAATTATAGATGCATAAACCGGTTGTATGTTGACTTGCCAATGCGATTTTCATAAGAAAAAGACAGATTTAGAAATAATAGTCATAGGATAAACAGGCAGTCAAAAACAAATTGAATGAAACCAACACAACGTTAGAAAAAGATTAGTATTTAAACTATTTAGAGCATTTAAATGTGACTTTTTTGCTATTAGTTAACATTATTAGTACTCTAAATAAAGTGACAATTGTTCTTATTTTTTGTATTAAACATCACAATACAAATTGTCTCGCATATAACAGGACTGACAAATTTTATGACATGACTATGATATTCTATTTGTACTATAATAGGTTATTTTATATTTATATAAAATTATATATTAGGAGTTTTAGAGTTAGTCTAATTTTTGGTTTGAAATTTCAAAATCAGAAAATGAAATAATTTATCCGAAGATAAAAATAAGTAAACTTTTTTTGATGATATATATTATATCTTATATAAATAAGCTTACAAATAAAAATAAATAGGATTTATAGATTATTGATTATGAAATAAATACATCACTAAGTTAATTCGAAATTAGAAACCTGGACCTTAGATCTAAAACCCATTAAGTATAATAAATGTTTTCATGTTCTGCAAATTATAAGATTGGGAGGTTTTAGAATAACTTTTTTCAAAAATAAATGAGACTTCAAAAGAAGTTATTTTCTTTTTTAAAATTCTGAATCAGAACATTAAATAGGCGTAGCTGATGAAAAAATTAGCTTTTTTGATAAATATTCACTAGTAAGCGATTATGTAAATAAGTACATTCAAAAAAATAGAATTTGTATATCACTTTTTTTGAAATAATTATGTTACTCAAATTATTAATTTTGAAGCCCTATTATAAATTATTCATCTTTTTGAAAACTGATAATTAGTAGTACTTTTCAGACTTTTCATGATTGAATTACTCAATAGGCTGCATTTCATTAAGTTTTTTATTTAGATTAATTTAACTACAATAATTTATTAATCGATATATTTGAAAAAATATATACATGTACACCTTTATTCTGATTTGGTATTTTATTCAAATCGATCAGCTAATAAGTGCAACAATTATTGATTTAACTATGTATATCATTAATTTCATATTCTTGTACTAAAATATTTAAATGAATAAATGCTTCCTATTAACTTCTTTATCATCTATTAAATTTAATTTAAATAATGAATATAACAATTTTATAGTGATTAGCTAAAAATTTATCATTTAAATTTTAGCCTTATCTAAACTTAATGCTCTTAAGAAAAGTGGTTCAGATTGTGGCTCAGATTGGTTTCAGGAATGCACATATGAGTGTGTGGCATGTAGAGGCTCATTTTACGTGATAGCACGTCTAAAAATAACATGGACATTATGGTAAAATTGTAGTACAATTTATCACATTATATGGAATGGCATGTATGTGTATCAAAATCATAGAAACAGTAAATGTTTTTTATTAAAAAAAATGCATATCTCAAAATTTTACTGATAAAATTGCTCTGGATATCTTAATGAAAAAAATTTCTTGCAAAATTTTATCATATGCAATTTCTTTAACTTTTAAATATATACTATATTGATGATTATTGATGTAAATTTATGTTTTAGTATGTATAGTGGTACATAAATTTATTATGCCGAACCAAACTCTATGCTATTTGGACTAGTAAAATGTTGCAAAACCAGAGCTATTAATGGTCTAATTGGCATTGGTATATGGGACAAAATCTGTGCCAATTCGAGCCTTTTATATACTAAATTCAGACTTGATTCTGCTACTGAAACCCATGCCATTCTACGCCAACCATACAATTATGGTACATTTTTCTTATAGGGAAGTTGTAGGTGCACTACTTATTCTTGTATAAATATAATTATAGCTGCATACTATTGCAGTTACTAACTTATTATATAAGAATAAGTTTAGAAATACTCTTAATTAATAATAACTAATTTTATGTACTAGGAATCTTTTAATAATTTAAAAAAGATTCTAAAATAAAAAAGTGCCAACTTCTAGCTAGATTCAATATACAAAAAAGTTTTATTAGAAGATATATATAGATATAGTATCATTAACCAATTAAGGGTAGGGTATTCATGTGATCTACATTATAGTAAAATAACGGCATAGCTGCAAGATATAGATCATTAGTACAACAAACTAAAAATAGTAACTTATTGTATATCAGCCAATCAAATTATTACATCGACTACGAACAGAAATTAAATATCTTTCGAGCTATAACAATTTTGTTTTACTTTAACTAATTTTTACTGATATAATAATAAATAGTTATATAATAAAATACTTTTTACACTTATTATACATATTACAATTAAAAATTTTAGCCTTTTACAACTATCTAATTTGACCGTCACCCATGTTTTAATATGACTATATAATCTATAAATAGATTTATTAATAAATGCTTTTTTTTACAAATAGTCTCTAGCTAACCTCCAAAAATTTCTAAACATTATAGTTTTTTGCAATATAATCAATTGTAAACAAGTGATTGAAATCGTTATCTACTAAACTTATTTAAAAAAAATTATTATTTAATAAAGTTTGCTTGTAATGCGTATTTTTGATGCAAAATGCGGTAAAGTTAACTTTGCCTTTTTCCTAAATAAACCTTTTTTAAGCCAACTTGCTAATAGAAAACAACTTACCGTTGAGTACACGAGCCTTTGAACGATCAAAAAACATTTTTTTTGACGATATTAAACTATTGACAAAAAATTTTTAAACATCATGAGTTTGTGAAAGCTTTTATAAGGGCCGAGTTCCGTAATCTGCACGAAATTATATATGTGTAACATGACATAAAATACCCTACACTTAATAATGATTATGATTGATGACCGATTATATTACCTATATAATCAATCAATAACTGATAATTAAAAATTTAACTTATTACCTTTTCTAAGATTAATTTTTTTTTTTTTTTATACAACGAGGTCTATCCTCTAGTTCTTTATTAATTCAATTTATAAGATTATACATAAGTATACATCAAAAGAATTTTAGGGAAGTAGAGATAAGAGCTAATTTACTCTCAATCTAAGCTGTGCTAAGATCGTTAGACCTTAGTCTTCGAGGGAGGATAAGTAGAATTGCCCACGGGCGATATATCAGGATCCTGGACATCTCTCATATAGGTCATAACTGGATTTTGGCCAATTTTGACCTAATTTGCTGAAAATGACAAAATCTATTTATTTAAATAACTTTGATCCAGTAATTAGAATTGAATGAACTTTTTTCGTTAGATGCGCCTCACTGAGAGCTTCATTTTAAAAAAAAGTTCATTCAAATTGGACCACTGAATGCCAAGATAATTGCCAAAAACTGATTTTTTGCTTTTCAAATTTCAGGGTTTTTGCTGAAATACGTAACGTATGACCTCTGTACTACATGTCCGGGTCCTGATGTATCTATCTAGGTAAGTATTATAAGGGTGTAAGGTATATTATAGTACTTAGGGAAGTAAAGTTGTCTATCTAGTGGTCGAGGTATTGGAAGAATTGTTATGTCATGATAATATTGTCTGGAGGGTAACCATATCTCATAGTGTATCATTTTTATGGTTAGATAATGCAGGGCAAGTGCATATTTGAGCCTGTCCTGCCATCTGATAAATAGTGCTAGGGTGGCAGTGGTAATAAATCTGAGAGGCAGGTTTTTGTTCATGTGGAGATCTTTGAAAGCAGAAATGAAGTCCGTTGGTTGGAAAAGGTTCAGTTCGAGTTCAGTAGCTAGTGTATTAATAGTATCTTTGAGTAGTGAGGTCAGAGTGGAGGGTTTGAAAGGCAAGAAATGAGGTGTGCAGTTGTTTCAGGTGCAGAGCGGCATCGTGGACATTGAAAGTTTTGATAGTTTGTTGGATTCCGGTAATGAAGTATTTCAAAAGTAGGAAGTTTGTTGGCTAGTAATTTAACTTTAAA
This sequence comes from Gigaspora rosea, assembly GCA_003550325.1. NCBI lineage: Eukaryota > Fungi > Glomeromycota > Glomeromycetes > Diversisporales > Gigasporaceae > Gigaspora > Gigaspora rosea. The sequence goes on from QKWP01000039.1 coordinate 191,788, forward strand.
ATTTTTAGTTGAGAGAAGGAAGGGTTAGTAGATAATGAAAGTGGTTTTTCTTCAAATGATAAGTAAGATAGTGTGGCTTGAATTTGTATATCTGGGTAGTTATTGATCCAATGTTTAATTCTGTTTTGGTTTATCTATTGTGTATAATTTGTAATTTTGTAATATTCTTCAAAGTTGTTTTGAGATTATAGATGCAAGGTATATTGCGAAGGGTAGGGATATATCTGTTATAGAGGTAGTGTTGAGGGGTGATGTTTAGTTCCAAGAGTTTGTCTGGTCTATGAGAGTGAGATAACTTTTCTAAGATTAATTGGGTTGCCTATAATAGTTTTTAATTACTAGTTTTTTATCTGAATAATAGCTTTATAAAAAAGTAAGTAACCCAAAGTTAAATATTTATATAGGTTTAACCTCTATATAATATAGGATTAATTTGATTAGTAGATTAGGGTGCTAACATTTATTATCTAATTTCATTTACTATAGGGACTTACCCCCACCCCCAGATAAAATCTATAAATAGAATTTTAGCCAATCAAATTTAACTGAAATAAGATTTTTTTTGACCCCTACCCCCTAAAATATTACCTAATAAATGTCAGTGCCCTTATTGTGTTTAAATTTTATTTTTTAAATTATTATAAGTAATTATTGATAATCTGAAATATTATAAAAATTATTGAACCCGAACATTGTTCATGAACTTTGAACTGAACTCAGAATTGAACCAATATTTAAGTTCAAGTTCCGTTTAGGTTTATAAATTTTAAGTTCAAGTTCAAAGATCTGCAAAATTTAAAGTTCAAGTTCAGGTTCATTGAACTTGAACTTGAACCTAATTGAACTGAACCAACATGTAAAAACACTAGCTGTATGCTTTCTTTATATAGTTTGGTTAGGGCTATATTATTACAGTTGTGCATTGATGTAAGCTGCTTTGCGCTAATATTTACTATATTACTTTTTTGCGAGAAAAGGTCCTGTAGAATTGATTAGTTGGGGTTCTCGTGTTTATAGATCCATTGCAGGCAGTATTTAAAATTCAAATCTAAAGTTATGTTCTTAAAAGAGTATAATTTAAAACTTTATTGTTCTCAAAAACTTTTTAGTATTCATTATATATTAAATATATTAAATATTAATTTTTTTTGAATATTCACATTATATACTTACAATTTACATACTAAATTTGTGCTTATTTATTAATAATTTTTTTAAACTTTATATATAGTTCTTCATATTTTTTTAAAGTATTATATAATTGGTTTCTAATAATTTTGTTAAAACTTCAAGAGATTTTATATTTGCTTATAATAAAACAAGCCTTTCTATGATATTTTACTAATGCTACTATTGGTTAACAAATATTATCTGATAATAGATAACTTGCCAGTTCATAAGACCAAGCATAGGTATTATTTCTGGGCCGTCTTATCAATTTTCAGAGAATAAAACCAAGGGTTAAAATGCTGTTTCAATAAATTAGAACCCAATTACTTTGTTATTTAACTATTTAAACTTAATATTAACAAATACTTTGTGTCTTTTTTACTTGCTTAGTATTGGTATACTATTTGATCCAAATCATCTATATATTAAGTTTACACAATAATAATATTCTTTATATAAAAAACACACTACATAGTTAATAAATATTTTATTTTAAAAATCTTTAATAGCTATTTTCTTAAATAATTGTTATCTATTGTACAACTTTAACCATATGTGCTATATATAGTATATATATACTTATATATATGTACATATATATTTTTTGCAGAATTTGTTACAATCAATCCATATTATCAAATTAATAAATATTTTTTATAATTTATTGTACTATAGTAAATCTAGAACATAAAAATTTTATAAATATTCTCATTGAGAACATTCAACAGAATAAAATGTTCTCAAATTAAGAGAACCTTTTCTAAAGATCAATGTTTTTAAAAAAACTCAAATGTTTATTGAGAACTATGAGAACATTGAATTTTAAATACTGATTGCAGGGGAACATAACCAAGTTAGCAATTTTGGATGATTTGGTAATATCTGTGTAAAAAAAACCTGTCTGCATACTCTGGAATTGTGAAAGTGATGGAAAGGTAAGTTTGGACCAATCTTTGATAGTGATATTGACAAACTTTTTTGGGTATTCGGCTTCTAAAGAGTGGGGCTTAGTAGCTATAGGGTTGGGTTCAGATTGAGTAGTTTTATAGAATAGAAACAAGAGGCCAAGGGCTAAGGTAAAGCCTTCAATTGGGTGGTGGTAGTGGTTTGGTATTGTTAAAAAAGTTGGAACTTGCACTGTTTTTGTATAAGGTAGTACTTGTGATATGTTTTTTAGTATAAGCATTTAGGTAGTCCTTAAAACTGCTTTTCAGAGAAAGCAAAGTGAGTTGTTTGTAGCTACTTTTGTGAGTTTATCACTGGTAGTTTTTGCAGTTTATCACTTTTCTTAAAACTTACACCTCTTTTAGATCAACAGTGAGAAGCTAAATAAGGTTACTTAAAGCAGTTTACTTAATAAAATATCAAGAAACTTTTGGGAGAAAATTTTTTTCTTATTCCGGTTTTGGTAAAAGTGTTCTATAGAAGAGTTTTTAAAATAGAAATTTATTTATATTATTGCAAAGTAATAATAACAAAACTTATAGTTTATCAATGCGTTCAGTATCTAGTTTTTAATAAACAAACAAATTGATTTTAAAAAAAAAGTTAATTAATAGTTCACGAATAAATGAGAGCATTTATATATATAATTTATATATAAGTTTAGAATTTGGTTTTCTGATCTAGGTAAGTATAATTTATTAAAATATAATTGTAAATTATTTTTTAAATTATATATATACTAATATTCTATTATTTTATTAAAAAAATTTTAAATTTTTTTAAAAGAAACCCTACTTATATATATAAGAAAGTTAAAAATTTAGATTTTTACTATAGTCTTTTTATATAGTACACCAGAAAATCAGATTGTTCTCCTATATAAATTTAATATTAAATTGCGTCAACTGCTGCTTTCATTCATTCGTAGATCAATCTTTGCATCAAATTGATACCGGCCTAAATTAGATTAGGTTAGGGTAAAATTATAGTAAAGTTAGGAGGTAGTTTAGGCCAGTTGTTGCTGATCATTTAATGCTGGTCAGCTGATAGTCATCTGACATGTGCCAGATTCAATCTGATACAAATTTTAATCTGAGGCACAATATATATACTCAAAACGATACTTATTAATTACCTCATACTTATTCAAGTTATCACACATACTAACCAATTACTCAATTCTTGCTTTATACTCAATTATATTCTCATACTTTCAAATACTTGAAAGCAAAAATTACTTATATTTACTTAATCTTGATTGATCTAATAATTGATTAAATAATTAAAAGTTATATGTTCAAATCTGAGCTGATTTAAGACAAAATGCTTTAATAATTATATATCAAATAGTTTTGAACCAAAAACATTGTTCTATTTTATAAGCAGTATCATTTATAATAATATAGAACTCTGGTACAACAGTGGTACAACTTAGATCTGAGTTTGTATAATATCAGCCAAATAGGTGTATAAAATAGGCCAAAATTTAAAAAATTCACTATATAAAAATACAATTTTTGATGAATTTCTACACAAAATTTTCTTTTTTAGGGATCCGTTAAAGCCAGGTGCCATCACGTGACTGACAGCCAATCAAATTATAAATTTTGATCGTTACAGATCAGCCTGACGGGACAAAAACAAAGAAAAAAAGTGAAAAACACCAAAAATACAAGAAACAAGTGTCTAAACCTGTTTTGAAGCATTAATAAAAAATGTCGAAAAGGCAATTTTACCTATAAGATATTCTAACCCAAACTCCTAACTAACCCTTACTCTAATTTTAATTAAATAATAAAAAAACATATAAAGACACCTGGCTTTAACTGTCACCTTTTTTAGTAACCTCTGAGTTATATCAGAGTTCTTCAGGGTCCTATTTAAGCCTGTTTATTGTAAATCATACTACTTTAATTAGTGATTGTTACAGGGTTGTCTTCAAATTACTGGATTAGATGTGTTAGATCTAGGTTGCTATTTAGCAAAATTATGATTTATTAGTAAAATTTTTTATAATTTTAGAACAAAATTGATCATTTCTGATCTAGCTAACCATAATTCTAATATATTCTGATACATTTTGATCCTGAATTTTGGGGCCCTTTTAAATTAGTGCAATAAAAATTTTGTGCATTGGATATTGTATGATCAGAAAATCATTTTTAAACTATTATAATAATATATTAATTTCTTTTGTAATCATTAAAAATGCCTGACGAATGACAAAATTTTTGTTATTGACAAATAATAAAACTATTTATTTTATTAGGTAATTTCTAATTGCCAAATTAATGATTAACAAAACTTCTAACAACTAATGAAACCTATAGTGAATTTGATGATTTTATTCATATAAGATAGAGTTAATTACTATGTTTATAAAATTTAGAAGTGATTTACAGCTAATTTGAAAATTAGTAGGATACATGATAAATTTTGTAATAATCATCCAAATTTTGATAGTTATTTTTTAGTAATAAGGGGGGCTTCCAGAAATCAGCTGATTTTGGGTGAGAGGTGGGTCAATTGGGATATTAGGTATAATTCCAGCTGGAATTATTGGGCCACGGCTGGAATTATTGGACTATGGCCAGAATTAAAAAAAAAAAAAAAAACAGAATTCAAAATCTCTTAAGCCCATTTGATCTATAAGCAACTATGGATTATAAATATATATTCCACAAAATGTGTTAAAAAAAGGCATTTTTGTACAATTTTATTGCAATTTTTGCTTTTTCGCGATTTTTGCATTTTTTTGCCCTCTTGCATTTTTTGACCTTTTGCATTTTTTTGCTATTTTATTAAATATAAACATTAATTTAAAATAGTTTAGATGGCAACAGTAGTGTTTGTATGATATAAACGCGTTCATTTTATATATAATTACAGATTACGTACTTGTATAATATATTATTGCAATATCATCAAAGAAATTTTATAAAATTTTCTTCTTTATATACTTCCCGATCAATAACCCAATTATCGTACCCCTCCAAACAATATACCTGGGTCATCATTATCAATGCGAAAGTTTGAGCCCACTAGTCTTGATATCATATAAATGCAATAATTTACTCTTTTATATCGTATCGACCGTATCGGGTATTAACCATATGAGGTTGAGGTGTTATACGGACTAATTAATCAAAACAGCTATCAAAACTATGTCCAATAACTATGTAATCTATCATAATGCAGATTTATATCAATAAAATTAAAATAAATAATCGACCGTAATTTTACTTTACTTAATTATAAAGAAAAGTGCAAATTTCTAAAAGTATCACATAAATATTGTACTTATTTATCTAATTTTTTTTTAATTGAAACCTGTTCGTTAAACTGTTTCAAAGTAGCTATGGTTGATTTTTCGCTAAAGTTCTAATCAAGTTTTGATTTATATATTTTAATGCAACTTTTTTCATCCTATATAGTTTTGATTAATTAGTCTGTGATATTCCAATACAAGATCAACATGTGATAATACATTGACAAATAGATTATTGTGATTTAATCTATAACGAAATTTTTTTTTTTATTTATATACCATACATATTTTTTTATATTTTTTATATATACTTAAAATTTTTGTTCTAAGTTTACCTGACAAAAGATTTACTAAAACTTTATCTAATCAGAAAATTTATAATAAAGAAAAAAATCGACTCTTATATATTAGAAGTTTATCACACACTTGTTGCTCGTAATTGAGAAAAAAATAAAGATCTTTTGAAAAACTCTTCTTACTATGTTTTAGAATTGAGTTCGCAACTAATAAAGACTTTTTGAGAAGAAATAGAATGAAATGAAACTGCTGAGAAAGTTGAGTTTCATATGTTTGTCTTGATTACTCGCTATTAGAAAGGCATAAAATTAAAACATCTAACATTTTTCTTTTATTTAGAGAATAATTAGGAAGACAATCATCTGTTATTGCACGATTTCCAGATTTTTGACTTTGGTAAGAGATCAAAGGGTGCTTAAATTTTTTGTACTGAGTGAGAAAAATTACTGTAGGAAAATATCGAAAACATATGGCAAACTAGTCACGAATATAGTTCAGAAGAAATGGAGGGACAATGTTGATCAAAGCTTGGAAGTTTTAAATTGTCCATATATTGAAGGATATGAATAGGATTGAGGAAGTGGCCGTCTCGACCTTTGATAGCAGGGGTAAAAATCCATTATTTTTGGCTAATAAATCAGCTGCTTCTTCAGCTCTCCATTTAGAACAACAATTAAAGTCACTGCATTTTCGAATATCCAAAGAGTACTGACATATCTGACAATGAATTTCTATCCAACTCCATAATACATCTAAAGCTTTATTAAAGGGGTTGATTTGCTCATCAACATATTCAACAAATACTTCTTTGCCATGGATATTGTCTCGTAGCCAAATATCACATAACTTTTCATCGGTATACTGAAAATTTTGTTTTGCTAGGTCTATATTATTAATAGCACCATTAGAATCAAGATGAGAGCTGAAGTTAGCAATAGGAAGAACAATACCTACTAACTTTCCTGAGAGTGTAGACATGCTACGTTCTACAGGATTGTAAGCAGATTGTCCAGGGGCATGGGTTCTGATAGTGAAGTAATCTAAATTTAGTTCTATAAATAATTTACAATATTCTTTGATATTTTTTAGATACCTAGGATTCTTGTCAGGACCACCATTAACAAGCAAGACAAGAATTGGTTTGAATTCATTCTCAAGCTTCAACTTACTACTTAGATCGAAATTTTCTACTATTTGCATTAGGTCGACTATATGAGTTAAGAATGAAGTTTTAAGTAACCATTGTGACGAATAAAAATTGACAATTGACTATTACGCAACAAATTATTTGAATTTTCTGGATCAATTATAAGATAAACTGAAGGAATGAATTTTTGTTTACTTCCTTTGGGAAAATCATGATCAGGTATTTCAACTGGGTCACAGGATGTTTGTATAGTCTTAAATGTTTCCCAACTGCCAGTATTCCAAGTGGAACTTTTGCCTTATCATTCTGTGATATAATCACAGAATAAGAGGCAAAAGCACTAGCCAATTGATTTGTACCTTTGACCATTTGCAAACAATAGTGCTCCTCTATATATTCGGACATTTCATTTCTAGATACCAAGTTGATTTGAATTGCCATGGGATTATAGTGTCTTTTAGTATTCAAAGAGCTAATTCGCTTGGGCCATGTATATGTATATAAACAGGTACATAACATGTAAATTTGATATTTATCTTCCATTTCTTTTTTTAAATGATTAATTGTTCGTACTTTGATGACTTCTTTTCTTCTTTTTTTTCGCAGCACTACCGAATTCAATATATGAATGCATCTTCTCAGGAAGGTCAGAATTCAAAAGAAGAAAAGATGGTCGCCCAGGTAAATCGTATCTAATACTTCTCCTTTATTTTCTAAAGCATCATATTTCTTTGCTTGGCTTTTGGCTTGTGCAGCTGCATGCTACTTTAATTTTTGTCTTTTTTCATTATCAATTTCTTGCTTGGTTTTAGTGATTTTGGTTAAAAATCAGAATGTTGTTTAGGATCACGGGCAACATTAACAACAGGTTTAATTCTTTAAGCTGTTCTTCAGCATCTTCTTGTTTAGCTAAAGAATTTTTCTAAGCAGTTGCATTATAGTATGATGTTTCAGTTTCTTCAGATGATATAACTGAATGTGATGTAGATAACGAAGAGCTAATACTATTTGATGTAGCTAATGGTGACATAGATAATAATGAACTAGTTTTATTTAACCCAGCCAAATGTGATATAGAGGAAAGAGATAAATACGGAAGAGGTTGAAGTGGAGTTTGTAAATAATTATTTATTTTATTTTCTATTATTGATTTATTTAAATTTCTTATGACCTTCCATTCTTCTTGAGCTTTTGTAAAAATATCTTTGCTTTTTAGAAGATGGGTTTCTCATAGAAATAGCCATATAATAAGCATATGCATTACAAAAATTTCATACTGATTGGAAGGATTTTAAATAGAGTAAATTTATTCATCGCCTCATGCGATGCGCCTTATATGTCGCTCTCCCAATCAAATTTCAAGATCAGGTGTAACGTTACACGATCAAAAAATTCAAAACAAACGTTCGTTTTGTCAAAAATCGTCTATAACATAAAATTAAGTATATGAAACTACTCTTAGAATTTTAACAAAAAAAATTCCTTGCAAAATTTTACTATAAAATCCTCTCTTACCCATACATACAATCTATACCTTACCCTAACCCTAAGCAATGAAAAAAACAGGTTATTTTAATTGTTTTGATTTTACATTAAACCTGATTTTATGATCTGCAGCAGGTGCGACAACATCGCACGTGCGATGTATAAATTATTTCTTTTGAATATATATTTTTTATCAAAGTTTGAAGTTTTTAAAAACGGTTGCATTTTTTTTTGATTTTACAGAGCATCTATCTTATTTATATGTAAATATCAAAGAAGCAAATATTGACTACCATAGCGATAGGAAAGTTGCTATGAATTTCTGGACATAATTGCACATGTATATGTATGTTTGTACATGCATATGCGCGTCTACTTATTGCTATCGAATATTTAAGAAATTTTTACTAAAGCCTAATAATGGTACAGACTAAACCATATATACAGATAAGTATTTACTATTATTATTATTTTTTGATTTAAATAATTACTATCATCATTTTTAATGAGTGATAAAGATTACAATAGAATCAGATCTCGGTTACTACAATAGTAAGTATTTATTTATCGATAGTATATTTTTGTAAAACAAAGAAACCATTTATCACCCTGCAGTTTTAATATATTAGGAATTGGAATTTGGATTTTGTAGTTTTGTTGCAAATATATAGTAAGTTAGATTTCTTGACCAAACTAATTGTCAATTATATTACTATATGTCTTGGAGAATAGTAGCTTGCAATTTGCTTAAGATTTCAATTATTAAAACTTAGAGGATTTTTTTTAAAAAAAAAATAAAGAAATATCTATTTTCACTTGGGTTAAAGTTACTTGATATATAGATTCTATAGATTGATTGGTTAGTGGTTAGGATAGATGAATTTTTATATTGTATACAGTGTTTAAAATTCAATGTTCTCATGGTTCTCAATAAACATTTAAATTTTTTTAAGAACATTGATATTTAGAAAAGGTTCTCTTATTTGATAGTTCAAAGAGAACATTTATAAAATTTTTATATTCTAGATTTATTAATAAGAACAATAAATTATATAAAATGTTTATCAATTTGATAATGTAATTTGATCATGACAAATTCTGCATAAATATATATATGTATATATATATGTACATATATATATACATACTATGTATAGCACATATATTTAAAGTTGCACAATATAGATAACAAATAGATTAAGAAAATTATCTTTAAAGATTTTTAAAATAAAACATTCATTAATTATGCAAGAGTATTATTATTGTATAAACTTATATAGATGATTTGTGTCAAATGATATGCTAATACTAAGCAAGCAAAAAGATACAAAGTATTTGTTAGTATGAAATTTAAATAGTTAAGTAACAAAGTAATTTGATTCTAATTTATTACATTAACCAATAGTAGCATCAGTAAAATATTATAGAAAGTCTTGTTTTATTATAAGCAAATATAAAAAGCACTTGAAATTTAACAAAATTATTAGAAATCGAATTGTATAATATATAGTGTTATTTTGAAAAAATATAAAGAATTATATACAAACTTTAAAAATTATTAATAGATAAGTATAAACTTAGTATGTAAATTGTAAGTATAGAATATGAACATTTTTTAAAAATTAATATTTAATTTATTTAATATATAATGAACATTAAAATGTTTTTGAGAACAATAAAAATTTAAATTATGTTCTTTTGAGAATATAACTTTAGATTTGAATTTTAAACACTAATTGTATATAATAAAAATTATACATCAGACGATTTAAGCTCGAGTAAAGATAAAATTTCCTTAATTTAAAATATATAAATACACGATTTGGAATGAAACTTTTATATAATAATTATTAATTTTAATATTCTAATTTTTTTATGCATAAATTGTTTTTACATAAAACATATCGATATTTTACAGTAAGCATATTATTGCAAATCAAAGTTTAATTCAAAACTTTTGATTTAAAGTTTGTGATATTCCCAATGTACATAACTAGTATATTATATGTAATGTATGTATGTAATAATTAAATATTATACACAAACAAAAATGAAATATTTAATTTTTTAGAATTAATTGAGACATTTGAAAAAAGGTTAGTAATAAAAAAATTGAGCTAACCTTAAATTGCAATATGAATATTTGCTATTGGCTTAATAGATTTTTTGGCAAGAATAATTTGCAATAAACTTTATTTTTTTTTGCTGAACCAGGAACCAAGCAAATATCAAATTTTCCTTGAATAATTGTAGCAACAATATATTAAAAGTGATCCTACGAATCAGTTTATTATAGTTAAGCATTTTTGAAATATATAGTTTATTAAATATATGTTATATTATATAAGTATGTGCATATATATACTGCTTTCTTTTTTTTTAAAAAAAAAGTGATAATATAATAAAACTAGTTCGATTAATTATAATAATTCATAGTCTCAAACTAAAGGTAATGCATTTAAATTTAAATTTTGGAATTGAGTTAATACTAACCATTGCTGGACTAGTATGAAAATTATTTCACAAAATTGACCATGACCCATATGTACTGTACATCGCCCACTCTATTGTATATGCATACTATCTGCAAGCATCGAACATTACATATTTGTAATGCATATATTGTTCCCTACAAAAACAATCAATATTTGTCTTTCACATGTATGTATATATGTTCGTACATACATATATACAACTTTTAATTCTAGTGAGTAATCTGCTAAAGTTAATATTCGGATTTAAATAGAACAATTAGAGAAAAATTTTATATAGTTTAGAATAAATATGTATATATAATTTATATAGTAAATCAAAGATTTTTTTATTATTAATAAATTTTAATTATATGAGTAATCTGATTGGCTATCAGGTGAGGGGTGGGGGTAGGTTTCATGGTTTACTAGTAAAAATAAATCAGCTGATTCTGGAAGCCCCCTAACAGTATAGTTTTTTAATAATATAATTTTTAGCAGATATATTATTATGGATATTTTGTGCTAGCTGAAAAATTATATTATCAAAAAACGTACTTTTTTACTGAAAATAATTACTGAAATCTGCTGAAGATTATTACCAAATTTATTATGTGTTCTACTAATATTCAAATCAGTTAAAATAACAATAATGATAAGAGCTAAAAAACAATAATGTTTTAACAGAACAAGCAATAATATATAATTAATAATAGTAATAGAGAATTTAATATAGATTGCATAACAATATATACATATTAAGAGATTTATTACATTCTCATTATCTATTGTGATTTACTTATTTATGAGTAACAAATCAAAAAAGAAAACTAAATTTTGTAAAAAAACAAAATGCATAAAAATAGAAGTTTAGAGTTACAAATTTATAATAGTGTTCTTTAACAAATTTGATAATCCTTAGACACAAAAAACAAAAACTTTATTTATTAATTATTATTCAATAGACCAAAACTTATAATTTTTTTTAAAATATTTTTTTTGTTCACTTTATTAATATTATTTATTATTTATTATTTAAAATTTATTATTATTATTATTATTACAATATTAATTATTATACACTTTAAATATAACAAAAAAAAATATTTATTTAAATTTTATAAATTTTATTAATTATTATCTATATTACAAATATTACATCAATTTCTTTCAGCTTCTTTTACTCTTCTAATTACTTCTTCCATTCATTTATTTGCTTCTTCAATTCTTCTTCGTAAATCTCTATTTTCTTCTTCCAAAACTCTATTTTCTTCTTCCAAGTCTCTATTATCATTTTCTAAGTTTTGAGCCCAAGCCCTCTATTTATTTTATTCTAAAATCACCTGCTTATGCTGACTTTCTTGCTGAAGTGCTTTGATATCGGAAGTACTTATTTCTTGTGCTTCTTTCTGGTAGTTTATTATGTGGTTTTAAAGTGCTGCCAGATGAGAGAGGACAGATTCAGATTTCTTCATACAAGTTATCTATGAAATAAAAATAATTAGAAACGACTATTTCTAATTATTATATACTGAAATAGAGAAAATAAAATAAACAGAAGTGCATAGGCTACCACACTTGTGCAAAAAAGAAAGACCAAGAAAAATATCTACCAGGGAGACCACTATAGAGGTAATAGACACAATATAGGATACTCACCCAGTCATAGAAGACCAGCTTCGCACACAGCAGGTGCTAAGGCTAAGCTCATAGCTGAAAGTATACACACCTGGAAAAAAACAAAGCAAAGCAAAAGTTTGATGAAAAGATTTTTTTAAAAAAAAAACACTATCTAAATGAAAAAGAGAAAAAGGACAAATTAATTAAAAAATTTTAAAAAAAGAAAAGGACAGTAAAAAAAGGAATAGGTAAAGGAATATTAACTGAAGAAGATGCTAAATGAAAACTTAGAATAAAATAAACATTTAAGATACAGATTTTAAATAGAAATAGACAAAAGAGATAATTATTTCAAAATGGAAAATCAATCAACTATAAACAATAACAGAGACAAGTATGGTGATAAGAAAATAATTCACAAAATTAAAATTAGCTGATGATAAACACTAATTAGAAAAATAGAAGCTAATTTTAGATGAATTAATAAGGAAAGTTCAGAGTCCTCTAACAATAAAATCACCAAAACACATGTTGAGCAAAATTTTTAACAAGTTTTGCCAGGTTTTGCAAAATAGTTCTAAGCAAAATTTTTGCACATGAACAATACAAATGCAAAACATGTAGGAATTACAAAAATTAACATGCAATAAAATTCATTGGTGTACATGAAAAACAAGCCCATAACAAGTATACTATCAAATGAGATTTTCTAGTACAATCATATATAAATCATTAATTATGCATGATAACAGATGTGCATCTCCAAATTAATTCCCAAATCAGGCGAACATCCTTATTAATTTGACAAGTAAATACAAGTTGATATAATATCTATATTAAATTTTTCCATCACTATTCTAACTTCTTATTACCATATTCAAAATTTCCCAAACATTCTAAAAATATTACAGAAATACAAAACCAAAATAGACAAAATACTAGAAACAGAAACAAACTCAGGTATACTGATTACCCAGACAAAATAGAATCCAAAATATACACTTCTATTCTTCAGCCTCAGACTTTAGCTGTATCTATTAAATTGATCATGTGCTAAAACCAAGTAAAGAAACTATCGAAGGATCCAGGGTTTAAGAAAGTACTAGCTGCAAGGAGGTAAGGAAGGTCTTCCAACGATACTACAGAAGACCAGAATTTCAACTGAAGACTGAAGAACCAGACGGAAGAAGCCCTATGGCAAGAGGGGACACCAACCTGGCCGCTGGAGTTGTACCAGAGAAAAAGGACCTATGTTTTGGAATTAGGTACCAAGGAGAAGGAGTCTGTCAGGCACATAAAGCTGGGCCAACCAATCCTTCTGAGCTAACTAGTTTGGTAGTTTGGGAGGGATCAGTAAAGGTTGAAAGAATGGTTGGATATGAGTATTGGGAATCAGAATGAACTTGTAAGGGCAAACGGAACTCACTAGCTAGTAAAAAGTGGAAGCATGGAGGCATGTATATGTCAAGACCTAACGGGCTCTGGGCATACCCATATGGGAGTCTTTGGATGTTAAGAAGTGCTGGGACCACCAATACAGGTATAGCTGGTACAAGTGCATGTAGCAGTAACAGGGTTCTTCTGGGCCTCATGATGCTATTCAACTATATCTAGTACTAGAAGCATTTGTGAAACTTGGCCAGTTATCTCATCACCATAAAGAGAAGTACAGTCATTCGCACATTACCAAATTCGGAATGCTAAATCCTGGGCCCCAAAGTTGCAGGAACCGGCTAGTTGTGGCAGCATGCAGGCTTGAGATACTTACTCAATACAGTAGAGGCAGCTGCATGGCTTGAGATACGAATTTCTGAGAAGTACACCAGTATGAGATCTCAGATACACCAATCTGGAAGCACAAAGTGCTTATCTGGCAACTTACACCAAATTAGAAGTGATAATACTAGGTAGTGTAGGTATAGTAGCGGATATGTAAATACCTATATTGGTTGGAGAGGGATGTACAAGCCAGGTCAGTCATATAAATAGAAATATAGAAGGCTCTGGTAGGTTTTAGCTATGGATAAATAGTTGTATAATCTAAAATCCTAGTTCCAATACTTGTATATAATATGTATGTATTTTACGGCATTATGTTAATCTACTTAAGTATTAATAAAGTTTTGAGTGGTAGCTACACCTGGAGTTCTCACTAATATAAAAAAAATAAATAAAGTACTACTAGATACAGATATGAATTTTATAATTAGATAGTATAATTTTCTTTAATAATTTTTCAAAAGTTACTAGATTTAGGAACTTACAGAGTTTGTTCTTAAAGGGGACAGAAATGTTATAGAATAAAGGTCTAATTTTATTACCATTAAATTCTATAGATTGTTATAATCAAAATGAGCTATATAGTTTATTAGAAACAGATTAGTAATTAATTGTGTAATAATAGATTAATACTTGTATAACATATACTTTTATACCTTTAGAGCACTGACATTTATTACCTAATATCTATTTACTATAGAAGCTTACTCCCACCCCCAGGTAAGATCTATAAATAGAATTTTAGCCAATCAAATTTAACTAAGATAAGATTTTTCTTGACTCCCACCCCCTAAAATCTTATCAAATAAATGTTAGCATTCTTAGACCTTTATACCTTTATATCTTTATATCTTTATACTTTTATATTTTATACTTTTATACTTTTATACTTTTATATTTTTATACTTTTATACTTTTATACTTTTATACTATTATACTTTTATACAAATATATTTCTAAAAGATATATAAACTCTAGCTTTTATACTTCCTTAGCTTTCTCTGCAATTCTTTAGTTATAGAAATTCTTTAGGTACAAAAACCTATAGATAATCTTGTAGCAAAGTCTTGTAATATACTTAAATAAAATATATTTTTACCCAACTAAATACGCTCCTGTTCTTTGAGTAAAATATATCGAACTGCTACAGTGAGGAAATATTCTACTTCAAATCTCTTCTGACCCTAAAGAGATCCCTGTTGCAGTGTGCTATGTTGCTAGTGGTATATTAGGAAGGCTATACCACTTGTAATACTATAATTAATATATAACAAGTTAATATTAGCAATATAATATAATATAGCAAACTCTATTCTAACTCCTTTTAAACAACTCAAGTATCTAGTTAATTACATATATTTTTTAAAAAATATGTATATTTATTTATATATATGATAAAGATATACATTGAATAATTGCTTTAAAAATCATAAAATTTTCTAACTAGAAAAAAGATATCTAACCAAAAAAAACTAATTAGAAAAATAAAGGCTTAATAATAAAAAATAAAAACAATATACAATGCTTTTAAAAATATAAATAATGTTATAAAAATAATAATAAAATATATTGACAAAATTTAAATTTTACAATTTTTACAAGTAGTTTTACTATAATATTTCTTAGTACAATAAGTTTTATTCTTTTTATATGTGCATCTATTTGTATTTTATAATGTATCACATTTACAACCTTTGTTTTTACTGTTAGCCAACTAACAGCTGCTTTTAGTGATATTTTAATATTCAGAATTTCTTTTAAACTTAGCAAATCCTTGTATTTAGCTGGATAAAGTTCTTTATTATTATAATAACAATCCAATACTCTAGCAGAGTATCCAAGTTTATATAATCACTTGTTTACTCTTTAAAAATTTTAATGAACAAAAAATTTGCTAAAAGACTTAACACTTAGTCTTTTTTGAAATACTTATTTTTAGCAATTTCACTTTCTTTATAATTTTTTATTTTTATGAACTTTTTTTAGCATTTCTTTTTTAGTTATTTTCTTATATTTTTTGTTGAGCTTCCTAGCTCTTTTTAAATTTTTTTGATAATTCCTTTGATAATTTTCTAATAATTTAATGCTATTGCTATTTGAATTATTTTCTTATAGATCAATAGTAGTTTTAGTAAAGTGTTGTTTTAATAGCACAACAATATGAATTGTTTATAGCAAAGATTACTTGCTAAAGTCCTATGGTCCAGTCTTTTTTTTGTAGAAATCATCCATTTACCTATTTTTTCTTTAAGAATATAATTAGATTTTTCTATTGAACCTTGACTTTCAAAATAATATGGTTTACTATGTATAATTTTAATTTTTATAGATTGCCAAAGTGCACATAATTCCTTAATGATACTTGCTATAAATTCAGAACCATTATCCATGTACAAAATAGATAGAGGACCAAAAACTGTAAATATTTTATACAAAAAAACAGATACATTAGATGCTGTTTTTTTTCCAAGAAAAGCATAAAAAATGTTCATATGCATATACAATATATTTGTAATTATTGATAACATTTGACTAAAATCAATAATATTAAACTAAAAAAAATTAATAATTTGATTTTTAGTAAAAAATTTAACTGTGGGAGGTATTATAACAAATTGAATATAGAGTTTGGATCTGGATATTTAACTGGATATCCGGATATACATCCTGTTTTATATTTTCTAATTCAGATTTGTAAACGGATATTTATTAAGATATCCGGTTTTTAAATCTGTTTTTTATTTGGTTTATAATTGCTAATTAAAAATCTGACAAAACTATGCGAATTTAGTCTATTTTTGAAAAAAAAGAATATTATACTATTAGTGTTCTGACAGGACTGGGAAATCTTCATTATAGGTCCTCGCCACTACAATATTCGAACACTATTATAAATTTAGAAAATGAGACCGATTTTAATAGATTCGAATAATTATAAGTCTTTGTAAAGTCATCGACTTTGTATGATTCGCAGAAAAATTGGTCATTGCCTATAAAATTCGCATATATAGGTTACCAAAAAAGGTACTAGTCACAACTAATTCGCATCATTATTATGTAATCGTTATTAATATATGACTTAAATATTCTATAGCAATAGTCTTTTTATATATATATTATTATAGACGGACACTATTGATCATGAGTATTGCACTATTTATGTTATAAATCACTTTCTTTTTATTACGTTATTCATGCTTGTTATTTTGCACAATACATATGCCATTGGGTGTCATACGGACTAATTAATCAAAACTAAGTCTGATAACTATGTAATCTATCATAATGCAGATTTTTATCAGTAAAATTAAAATAAATGATCAAACATAATTTTACTTTACTTAATTATAAAAAAAAGCGCAAATTCTAAAGGTATCACACAAATATTATACTTATTTATCTAATTTTTTTAATTGAAAACTGTTCGTCAGAACTGTTTCAAAGTAGCTATGGTTGATTTTTCGCTAAAGTTCTAATTAAGTTTCGATTTATATGTTTTAATGTAACTTTTTTTTATCCTAATTAATGAATTTTCAAGTACTCTATAAAGTGAATGTTCAAATTCACATATAAATAGAAAAAATAAAACCATAGCTTTATTCTTTGACTTTATATAAATAGCTGGTGAAAATTTCAAGCTGATTGCATGCCTATATAATAAGTTGATACATTTTAAAATATCTAAAATATCAATTTTCATATTAGTTAATAAAATCCGATACGGTATATAGAAGTAAATTGATTTGCTTTGTGGTAACGTAAAAAATCTTCAATATGATAAATCACATAGTTATCGAACATAGTTTTGATTAATTAGTCCGTGTGATGCCCCAATACGCTATCCATACTTATATTATATTGTATTATACGAATTAAAAAAAAATAAATAATACAATTCATGATCAATGACCGCCGTACTATAATACAAATATAGCCACATTGGTACAAGGACAATTTTTTTTGATTATTCAGAAAATGCCGCTTTGCCGCATTCTCTGATCAAAAAAATTATCACTGTAACAACATGATATTATCTCATATTATCATACTATATTTATAACTATGTTTGGCGAACAAATAATTAAAATTTTTATGGCGGGGACCTCGGGGACCTATAATAAAGATTTACCAGTCCTTTTCTGACCCAGGTCAGGTGACCCATACAGATCACGGGTCAGAAATTGTTATAACCCGGGTCAAACAGGTCAGGTCTAAAACTTAAAAAAAAAAAAAAAAAAAAAAAAATTTTAACGATGTTTTTTTTTATTATCTGACCCATGTCAGAAACTATTGTATTTGCACAATTTAATTTATGCTAAGTAGCATTTTTTAATTTTCTTTAAATGTTATTATTGTTTTACGTACAATACTAACTTTATCATATGCTATATTACATGAATTAGCTTACTAATACAACAATAACGATGTTGAATTTAAAGTATTTAATACATAGCATTTATATGATTTATTACATACAATGTTTTTGAAAGACCCGAATCAAGTTATATAAATGTTATTAATTACATATGGTATAAGCAGTAATTTAATGAAATTTAGTATTTATAAAATAACTAATAAAAGCTAATTTAATTTTAACTTTATGGCTCAAAAATA
Source organism: Gigaspora rosea (assembly GCA_003550325.1). Lineage (NCBI taxonomy): Eukaryota > Fungi > Glomeromycota > Glomeromycetes > Diversisporales > Gigasporaceae > Gigaspora > Gigaspora rosea. The sequence goes on from QKWP01000039.1 coordinate 210,584, forward strand.
GTTTCCAAGCATCAGATATTTCTTTGAAGAAAAAGGATCCTTTCAAATAAGCCAGCGTTAAGTAGTATACGTTTAGCCATTATTAAGTTACCTGCATTTGAAAATAACCGTTCGCTAGATGTTGAGGTAGCAGGAATGGCCAAATATTTATGTGCCAAACTAGCAAGAATTGGAAGTTCTTCTTGAATATCTTTCCACCAGTTAAGTGGATTAGTTTTAGTTGATATTTGATCAATTTTGAGATATCGATCTACTTCATTTTTAGCCAGAGTTGATCTTTCATCTGATCCAAACATTATTGAAAAGAGTTTCATCTGATTTTCATTCTCTTCTTCATTTGTTAAGTCTGCAACCAGGTCATTTTCAATACTAAGCAAATTATATTTCTCTTGCAAAAGACTAACAGCCTTATTATGCTCCCAATTATTTAATTGTTTCATCGACTTACACCGAGGATCAAGTAATGTTGAAATTAATGAGCTATCAAGTGGTGCATCCCAGTAATAGTTTAATGCAATATATAATTTTTCTTTAACTTTTTCTATTAAACTATCAGTATTTTGTGATAGATTAAGTTTAAATTTTTTTCTATCAGCAGTAGTAATTGTTTCAGATTCATCATCTATATCAATTATATCCTCTTCTTCATTATCAAATATAGTTGACATATCTATATTGTTGATGTCATCCATTTCTTCTGAATCTGTACAAGTTTCCAGTGGAGCGCAACTTCTGGTAAGAGTGACAATGGCTGGCCACATAAAGCTCATAGTAGCATAAGTGCTACCTCCTAATAATTCAGTAATTTTAGCAAAAGGGGCTAAAAGTGCAGTCAACTCCTCAAGAACAATCCATTCATCCTCAGTAATCATTATAGATTTTAATCGATTTGCATCTTTGCGAATATTAAAATTAGAGTCAATACTCATTGTTGCATCCATTAACTTAATAGCACGTTTAAGTTGAAGGAGTCGTTTCCATGCAATGTATGAGGAATTCCAGCATGTTTGAGTATTAGAAATTGCACTAAGATAAGATTTTTCATCATTACTAATTCTTTCTTTAACATTTCTTGAGCTTTTTTTAATTGCTCATTCTGTTTGGGTGTAGTTAAAAAATTAATCAATCGTTTTGCACATCTTATCAAAATTACTGCAGGTTTTAATCCTTTTTCAATCGCGAGTTGGAGCGTATGAGCACTACAAGGAATTCGATCTACTATATCCATAAGACCAATAGCTTTAACTATATTGGCAGCATTATCAGTTGTAACTGAAATCACCTTTCCAGAAAGCTCCCAATTACTAATTACATTTTCTAATTCAGTTTGGATTGTTCTAGCATCGTGAGGATATAGAATGTATCTAACTGCAAGTGTAATTTCTTTTAATTTGTAATTAGAATCAATGAAATGGCAGGTATAGGGCTCATCATTTTCTGCGGCAACTAACCCCAAAATCCGTATGCGCTACCTGTTCAATTATGCGAAATTATGCAATAAATTTTTTAAAAATATGCAACAAATTATGCGAATTTGGTAAAAATATGCATTTATAGATAGAAATATGCGATCACTTTACTGCTTTATATGTGACCAAAATTCTGAAATACGCCGTTATTTTGAATATTGTCATAATAACTAATTTAAAGAAATAAAAAATATATATAAAAAATCGTATATACATATTTGATAAAATTTTTTTTTTAAAAAAAAAAAAAAAAAAAAAGCATAAAAAGATCCAATTCTAAATTTGCAAAAAAAAAAAGAACAAATAGTCGATTACATTTCCAATTTGAAGTTCTTTAATGTAATCGTTAATATTCTTATTTTTACTTTTTGAACTATTCTTCTGTATTACTATTGAAGTATATAAAATTTAATGCTTCAATAGATATTTCAGAAAGTGATTGTCGATTATCGTCAAGAATGTTTTTATATGCAGAAAAGCTTCGTTCCACATCTACACCTGATACCGGAAGCCAAATATAATCTAAGGCTAGTTTTGATAAGTTAGGTAAACTTCGAGATTTTTCTTTCCAATAACTATCTAAATTGAAATTTTCATTATTAGAAAAATCTTCATTTAGCCCGCAATAAATTCCCCATTCTTGAATAATTTGACTGCTTGGTGATTTAAATTCATAAATTTCTGAATATAAATAAATATTTTGATAGTGATGTTGAATATGAATATATCGTGGATCAAAGCACTGAATTGCTTTAAATAAAGGCAATGCAGGGTGTTGATCGATATGTTTTTTAAACTTGTTTAATGCCAATTGATATGCTTCACGAAACATAGCAATATAAATATTCATATCAAGACAATTATCTTCAAATTTAGATTTAATGTCTTCACTAATAGGAGGTTCAATAATACCCGATTGTAATGAGGCCTCAAGATGTGTTAAACATTGTGCTACAAATGGAGCAACAGGTTTTTTTCTAGTTTCAAAAAATTCAAGATCCTCTACAAGACTAAAATAGAATAAAATTAGATTAATTTTTATAAACAAAGCAGTAGTACATATATATTTACCGTCTTGCATTAAGTGAGATAAACATAGTTAGAATTTCAAAAATAAAAGTATTCGTATAATTGTTAAAAATAGATGCTAATTCTTGAATTGCTTGACTTTCGTTATTAACCTGTTCTTCTTCTAGATAAAATAAACGTAATTGATTAATATTTTGATTAATCCAGAAAACAAATCTAAACCAAGAATTCCAACGTGATTTAACAGGTAATGGTGGTAAAGTAATTTGGGTATTATCATTATCTAAATCTGAATTAAAATTTGATTTTAAAAAACTAATCCAACGCCTTTTACGAGCTGGACATTGAACAAATGTTGCTTTGATATTTTTTACAACATTAACCAAAAATTGAAAATTTTTATAATGAATCCATGTTTCTCCAACTAAATTTAAAATATGGGCTATACAACGATTATGCTTTAATTGTGGAATTAAAGGAGATATGATTTGGAAAGCTTTTAGCATATATGCTGCATTATCAGAAATAAAAAAAATAAGGTTATTAAATGAAATATTATAGAATTGTAAAATTTTTATAACTAATTGAGCAATAGAACGACTATCTACAGTAGTAATAAATTCTGTTTTAGCAAGTTTAGTCTGATTATTAAAACTAAATAATATATGAACAACTGCTCTATTGCATGCATCTGTAGTTTCATCTACAGTAATAGAAATGCGCTTATCTTCTAAAAGATTTTTTAATTTTAATACTTCAGTATCAAATACTTTTGGTAAATATTTAATACGAAGTTGATTTGAATTTGCAATCGCACCACCTAATAAATTAATAATAATTATTAATTTTTAATAAATAGAATATATAGTATTAAATTAAATAATTTACCGTTTTTACAATACTCTAAAAAAAAGCTTTTAAGTTTATCGACTTTATGTAAAGGAATATCAGCCTTCATAAATGCATTTACTAAATCTAAATTAATAAGTTCTCGATCATTTATATTAACATTTGCTGTATCAAGAGTTGTTTGACGGGTTAAATTTAAATTTTCGGATCTTTCAGCTTTAGTAACATTATTTTTATGTTTGTCCGATTTTAAATGAGAGTCTAATGTTGATTTTCTTGTGTGGTCTACAACATGTCGACAAAATACACAAAATAGCTTTTTACCATCAACATAAAAATTTTTTTTATATTCTTGTTTTTCAACTCTACGTTCAGCAGCAGTAACCATCGTTAAGATTTATTAAAATCAAAAAAAAAAGATTTCTTTTATATTATTTTATAAATAAAAAATAAAAACATTCTTTATTAAGCTAATTTATTATTATTATTATTGTTACAGTATCTTATTACATGTAGATATCAAGAAATTTTTTGGATATCTCAATGATAAGTATTTTTATACAGGACGATTTTTTTTTTGTTCATTTATTATTTCAAATTTTTATGTGTCTATTTCTTTGACTAACTTTTAATTACTTTCTTATTTATGGTTAGCATATAGTTAAAGCATGTGTTTAGTTATGAGAAAAATTACAATATAACAGGGTGAAACTTGCAATAAATTCTGATTAAATCCACTTTGAAAATCACGCAATGGTAAAGGTAAAATTCATTAACACAACGCCCTAACGATCAAAAGCGGGTTTTACTTGAATTTAATATGGGTTTCACCCTAATCTATTACAAGCTTTTCTGGATTTTATGCACAGATTATGCACTATTAAATATGCAAAATTAGCCCTGATATGCAAAATATGCAATAGCATCTGCAATGCAATAAATGTCAGGTTTATGCGCAGAATCTGCAATTGCAAATTTGCACTAGCCCTAGGCAGGTAATACCCATATATCCACTTTTAGAACGAGCTGTCTACAAATCACATGTCAAGCTACATGTTTTGAGTTCTTCTTTAAAAAGAGCTTTAAAACGTTCTGCTGAATAATTGTAGGCTTGATGAATTCGTGCTATAATTTGTTTATTAGAAGGCAATTTGTAATATGGATTTAATGCATAAATAAGTTTAATAAAGCTTTCACTTTGTAGAATATTAAGAGGTTGTAAATTAGTAATGATCCATTCAACCAAAGCACGTTCAATAGGTTCTTTTTGACGATGATTTTGCTTAGGAGCACGTTGAAATATTTCATTAATTGTTGATTGCGTGGCGATATTATTTTTTTCAATAGGTTTAGTAATCCCATGTGTGTTTAGATGAGATCAAAAGTTTCCTGTTGAGCCTTGAGTTTTAACCAGTTGTCCACATTCTCGCTAACCATTTGGAGATTTTTTATCTTTTACAATTACTTTACAATTTGCTCGCTTTTTCCATTTTTGTGATAGTTGACTTTTGCGAAAGTATTACCAAACCCAACTAGCAATTTTTCTTAAATTTGGTTTAGCAATTAATTTATTATTTGCATTTTCGATATCACTATTCGGGTTTGTACTAATATTATTATCACTTAATATTTCATCACTAGAGATATCACCAATGCTTTCAGAATCAGAATTGGGAGGATTGAGATTAGGATTAGAATCGAGATTAGGATTAGAATCGAGATTAGGATTAGAATCGAGATTAGAATTTGGATTGAGATTAGAATTGGGATTGAGATTAGAATTGGGATCAGGACTAGAAATGGGATCAGGATTAGAATTGGAATCAGGATTTGATGTCAAATTGAAATCGTCTTGGTGTTTGCTTTTTCTCTTTTTAATATTTGACATTTTATCTGTGTTTATATTAATAGGTGATTGAAGGGTTTGTTTATATTAAATTTGCTTTTGACTTTTAGTCACGAAAAAGAAATTTTATTTTTTTAAAAAAACCTTTTATAAAGAATTTTAACAAAAAAAAACTAATCAATTTTATAATTTTTTTTATATGCGCCTTTTTTTCTTTTATTGGGCTTCTTTTTTTATACAATTTCATGAGCTTTTAAATATTCTTGATTTTGAATTATCAATTTTCACACATTAAAATCTTCAATTAACCTGCTTTTTTGGCATTTTACCATTTCATATGATATTTTTAAATTCTGAAGTATATAGCTTCGTTTATGATCATACTACTATTTATAATATGTTGAGTTTTTATTTAAAAACTTATACTTTTAAAATTGAATAGTACCCAAGTATTGTGCATGGGAACAGGTGGATATCGTATACTATTTTTGAGTATTCTTAAGAATTAAGTATATATGTGAAAATATCCAAGTTTTATTTATAAGAACTATCTTATAGAGATACTATATATAGCGTAAACGGTATTCAGATAAGTATTTCATTGTTTTTTTTTCTTTTTTAGTATACATTTAATAAACTTGTTTATTGGCAACTTACCATTTTCATATGATGACTAAATTTTAGACTTTGAATAATAGAAGGCTTATGGCTTTTCTATTTATCGTATTAGCAAAAAAAATTAATTTATATAGCAGTTTATTTTTTTTTCAAAGTGTGTTGCCATTTGTTAAAATGTATAGCCTTTAATCATTTATTTATTTACAATAATTAATCTCTGGTTTAAACACTTTGAGAAGGGCCCACTCAAGCCCAAAATTATATATATACGTATATGTGTACATATTGAATTATTTACCTGCATTTGACAAAATATATATACATGCTGTTGCACCCAGAATTGAAATATAGCTTCAGACATAGCATAAGTTAATACATTACATTATGATATTCCCACTCTATCTATATCTGGTTTAGATACAAATTAAATAAAATAGTAAATTAATAATATTACAAAATATTCCCACCACAATAAAAGATATTATTATTACTTATTACTAAAATTTTACACATGCTTTTAAATTCTCGATTTAATTAATACACTTATTTTTATTACACATGCATTTAAATTCTCGATTTAATTAATGCATTACTAAATCCAGATGAAAATCGGATTTGTAACAGTTTAAAATTAAAAACTGGATTTATATACTCTTTACAAAAGATTATATCCAATATCCTTTTTATATCCGGATATATCCTAATTTCATAAACCGGATCCAAACTCTAATTAAATATATCATATATTTCTGTAATCAGAATCTAATAAATTTTATATAATTTGACTCCTCTTAATTAAAGAAATTGAATAGTATAAATTTATCTGATTACAGAAATATCAATTTGTCATAATATCTTTTTGTATTTAATATATAAATAGAAATATTATAATAAATCAAAATATCTTGTGATTCTGTGATCAAAATTGAATGAAATTATATTATTCAACTCTTCTTATTAAGAAGAATCGAATGTTATAAACTTTATCCAATTTTGATCACAAAAACACAAGATCTGCTAATTAATTATAATACCTCATAGTTCTAATTATATAAATATTTATACTTACTTTGAATATGAGATAAAAACTATTTGAAATAATAACTTTGCAGAAATTTTGTTGGTTTTAATATTAATTTTTTGTTGGCATATTGTGCATGCATTTATAAATATAGAAATCATCCATTGTTTTATATTACTATAAAGTTTTTTGGTTTTATCCCACAAATTGTTTTGATCAATATATAAGGTTTTTACATGCAATTCAGCTAACTTTTCATAAATACTTTTCATAAATATAGTCCTTTTTAACCAATAAATATAGTTCCTCAAAGTTAGCTTTTTTTCTAATAGATATATAAAAATAATCTTTTTATAGTTGATAATTTTAATAGTATAATTGTTTCTGATATAAGCTCTTTTCTTTATTAAACAGTGAAAATTTAGTATTCTTAAGAATACTTATATTTTATTATATTAGGCATTATCTATTTCAATATTCCATCTATAATTCTCTTGAATTTTGGTTTCTATATATTTATTATATAAATTTAAAAAGTTTTTTTTTAACAAAAATAGGTAATTGCCATCGGCATTTTGTGGTACAGTATTGAAAATATCTTTGAGCTGTTTATTAGATTTAGGCATTTTGATATTTTAATTTTTGAAATAAAAAAATAAGCTAATAAAGCTAATATTAAAATTTCATAAAGTGAATAGTTATATAAAAAATTAAACACTATATATCTGCAAAATCTTGTGTATTAATAGTCTATGCATAAAATAAAGCAAAGGTGTAAATGCATATTAAAAGCATCACAGTTACATTTTTATATCTGCTATAATGTTTGCTTCTATATTTGTATGTTACAAAGAATTACATATAATACTTGACTTCCATAGTTTGATTTTCTTATTAAATCTAACTTGATAGAAAGCTATATTATAATTAGTTAAAATCAATTTGCTACTTTATTTAAAAATTAAACAAATATAATCGGTAAGTTTAAATCAAATTAGTAAAGCAAACAAGATAATTTTTATATATTGTATAGATATAAAACTGCTAGGATAATCTAGTTCTATTGAGCTTGAATTAATTGTATAACCAGTTCAAAGTCAAACTTTTTATAGACTAGATAACTTTTATAAAATAATTTAGAACTAGCTAAAAATATGCCAAATACTCTAATCAGTAAGTCTAAATTAAATTAACAATAGCAAAGTTTTTTAAATAAGTTTTATATATAGTATAGTGTTTAAAACTACAAGGAGTAATCTGGTTTTTAATGAGGTTTGGGTGTGAAAACACATTGTCTACGAATTAAATCAATAAAAAACAAGCCAATTTGGTCCTCATGTTCAAATGTGCCAAATTTTCCTCTACACCAAATTGAAATTGCATGCTCATTACTATAGTTGTTACATTTTTGCATTTGTTGATTATTAAACCAACATTGCCAAAGTTCCAATATAAAAATGTGCTATTTTACTCTCTAATAATATAGCAAAAAAGTGACAACAAATAATAGATTATTTATTCTGATATTTACAAAATCTCTGATGAATAAGAACATTATTTGCCAAAATTTTTAATAAATAACTGTAGCTATTGGCTACTACATGCCCAATAACTATATATTGTTGCACTATTTATAAATGCACTATATATATATATTCAAAAGTTTTCAATAGTAATATATACATTTGGTTATTAATATATTTTTTTTTTTTTAACTTTGTAACCTGTCTGATCTTTATTAGCAAAATTACATAAAAGCTACATAATTTTATATACTAACAGTAATGATCGAACTAAGCCGGCTGCCCGAATTGGTGCCCCAACTTTGGCTACTGTACTGAAAATGGTTTGCTCATACTCAAATGACAGTCTTTCCTATCAGTAAGAAGTATAGCACCGCCTGGCTTCAGAAACCAACCACAGGATCCATTCCACCTAAAAACTTCTTCTCTGAGCTTCTCATAAAGAAGAATAAAAAAAGGGGAAAAAACTAAAAGGGGGACAATACCTAAATGACTAACCAAAAAACCAACCAAAAATACAACCAAACAAAAAAAAAAACAAAAAAAAAGAAAAACCAAAGAAAAAGCAAAGAAAGAATAGAAACTGTAGATGCTAACACGTCTAACATAAACGATAAAAATTATATAATACCACAAGACTAATGTCTATCGATGTATTATATGTATAAATAGAAAAAACTAAAACTAAAAAAAAAAAGATAAGAAATTTTTCACGTGCCCTCCCAGATCCAACCACGTCATTTATTGTTTATTTGTATGTAGCGACCAAATTAACTTGTGACAGCGCCGGTCCCGATTCAGAACGTTCCAATTCGGAAGGAGTAAACACTGCTGATCTTTTGGAGGGGGTAAGCTAGGATTCCCACTTTTTGGCGAAAATTTCGAAAAAATCCAAAAGGAAGTAAAACGATACTCGAAAGAAATTTAAAAGAGAGGGTGTAGTCAGAAAAACTCAGTTTTTTGTTGTTCCCCATTGTTTTTCCACAGGAAACTTCGTCGACGGAAGAAAACTTTAATCTCCACCAAAATTTCTTGTACAAGGGCTCCACCTTCTGCCAGTTATCTTGTAAAAGTACGCTTTTGGCTTGCATGTCGAATATATAAAGGAGTCCCCGGAAAGTTAGTTGACCTTTATAAAAACCGTTTTTCTGTGTTATCCTACTATACATTAGGTACAGGCAACTTTTCAACAAAAAACTTTTTGTTTTTCTTCCGTTGGTAATTTGATTCAAGTGATCGTCAGAAAGAGTTCATTAGCATCACTCCTTGGTTATTAATATACAAAATTACAAAAAAACTTTAATTAACTATATTTTTTACATAATTTATAATTAATTCCAATTCATCTGCATTATAGCTTGAAATATTATTAATACTATAAGTTCTAATTCATTGAATTTTATCAATACCAATTTTACTAAATAAGTACAAAATATTGCATTTTTTGACACAAATTTATTCTTGAAAATACTGATAAAAATGGTTCTATCTCCTCATATACTGCTGTTCTTCTACTTTTCTTTTATGCCTGTTTTTATTAATTCTTTTACTCTATTTTCGAATTTATATACATAGTTATACCAACTTTCAATCTCATATTGGATAGCTTTTGCAGCTTTATATAAATCAGCCAGATAATTGCCAATAGATTCTGTAGGTCCTTTAGCTTCTATAACTGAATTGTCTTGGATTAATTTGCAAATTAATCTAGGAATTTTATACTGTTTTTTTTTGGTTTTTTTTGTTTTTCGAAAAGGGTTCTAAATTAAAATCAAAAACCAATTATTTTAACTAACTTTATTTAAAAATGCAGCTATTCAAATATAAATACTTGCATGTTCTGGTAATTGTTCGTTATCAGATTCTAGCTCTTGAGTTTGAGTAGAATTGAATGATTTGGATGCAGAGAGTTGAAATTTTTTTAAAAAAAAAAGTAACAAAAATATTATTTAAATATTGCCAAAAAATTATTTTTATAATTTTAAATAAAGTTATAAACATGTAGAGGTATTAACTAAATTAAAAAAAGGAAACTACAACTAGAAGTATGAACTGAAATTCAAAAAAGAAAATTAATAATTGATTAATTGATATTGTTGTAGTTCCTTTTTGGACTTCAGTTTGCACCTCTAACTACAATATAAATTAATAATAATCAATTAACATTATATTACATAATTACTTTTCTGTTTTTGAATTATTTTTTAGATATTTTTAATTTGTTTGCTTTCATATTTAGAATTTGGTTGGTTTGTTTGGCCATATTTAGAATTTTGTTGGTTTGCTTGGCTAGATTCTGAATTCAATTGGTTTGCTAGATCAGATTCAAATGATTTGCTTGGCCAGATTCTGAATTTGGTTGGTTTGCTTGGACAGATACTGTAAGTTTGGTATTAGAAAAATTAGAAAGGCTCATGAGAGTATTTGCAATTAAGACTTCCTGTTTATTATTCATAGAATTGTTATCAGCTAAAAGACAAGAACAGCACTTCACATTAAGTTTACATCTGAGATAAAAAATATAGTAGTATTTTAAAATGGCTACTGTTTCAGAAAACTTTAGTAAAATATTAGTTTTGCAAAGTGCACAGATGTCTAGAGTGCGATAATATTCTGTAGGAATTTGATTTGGGTTATTAATATATTGGAGTTTGCTACCAAATTTTTTAATTTATTTATTTTAAATACTGTAGATGAAAATTTTTTACTGCTAAAAAATTATTTCTTTAATGTGTAATTTAGTATAGTAGAGTCAAATAAAATGAATGATTAATAATTTAAAATAAATCATTAAGATTATTACAGGGTCATTGTCCCCTAATTTAAAAACTAGAAACATTACAAGATCCTTTGCTAAAATTAAAAATATTGTATATTTATTATTTTTAAAATTTCAACTAATCATGTTATTGCTTAAATTGAGATTCTGCTTTTTTTTGCAGTTTTTTTTTGACTCCAAATACTTCAAATCCTTTTTATATCCCAATCTTCTGGTTTAGTATTTGGTAAAGTGCAAATTTTTACAAGCACTCTTGATGTTTCTTCTGCTAATAATTTATTAAGTTCAATCAGTTTTGCAAAGGTTTCTTGTTTTGATTTTGTCAGATATCATCATTTTCTTTTAACCATATTTTCTAATTTTTTACCAGTAATGTTGCTAAGTGGTTCTATATGATGTTCTCTAATATTTAATATTAAAAATTAAAAAAAATAAATAAAAGTTAAAATATTATTCAAATTTAATTTTTGGTATACTTTTTATAAAGTGATCAAGTTAGTTTTTCAATTTCTTTGTGATGCTTTTCTGCCTTAATCTGTTGACTAATCAAAATAGTTTATACATTTTTTTCTCTGTCCTTTAGTAGTAAAAGGAATTTCTTTCATAATTTCTTGAAAATGAAAATTTTTTAATCTTTCAATACCGATATTATAACAAGTGAACAGATTATTTAATCCTTATGTCATATATTTAGTTGCATTTTTAAATAATTTAGTAGAACTGTGCTAGGCAAATGCCTGAATTAACTAAGATTTTAGACTATTGATAATATTATAACTGGATACTATTTTGCGATCTTTTGGAATTATTATATCATTACCAACATATTCATGTAATAAACCTATTTTTATATTGTACTCATTAAATAATCTGTTATATATCCACCAATTTGGTTTCACACCAAAATTAGCAAATCATATATATAAAACCATCTCTATTATTACTATACTCTAATCTTCTTTTTATATTATTTTTTTTTTGTTTCTTTTACAATTGATATATTGCTTTACTATACTTTATTTTTTTTACTCCTTTCTTTTATTCTATTTCTTTTCCTTTTATCTTTTTAAATCTGAAAAACAGAATCCTGTTCAGGTTCTAGTGTCCTGGTTTCTCTTTTATTTAGTTATTTTTTGCTATCTTTTACTTTATTTTGTTAATAAAATGCATTGGTTGTATAAGTTTTGTGATCAAGAATTTTCACAATCTTTTGCTTTAATATACATATTTTGCAAAAACATTCTTGTCTCAAGGGCAAAACAAATCAATTCCTTTATGATAAGCAATTAAATGAAAGTATTTGGGATCTTCCAGATTATAGGCTTTCTAAAGATGGTTCAAATAAATTCTCTTTTGAAAAGCAAGTAGATAATAGTATTTGGGATCTTCCAGATAATAGACCTTTATAATAAAATTCAAATGATTATAGGGTAAATTGGGGTACTATTTGATAATAATATTTAAACCAGTAATAATTGATTATATTAAATTTAGAATAAAATTGCCTTAGCATCACCTGTATCTGGATTAGATTTTTCTGAATCTCTTATGGTATATAAAGTAAATTGTTATGAATATTTTATAAATGTTATTTAACAATTTATATTGTTTAGAGCAAAAAAATATCTGAATCACCTTATTTAAATATGGAAATAGAGAATGTTTTAGCAGATTCTAAATCTCTCATTATAGAAAATGAACTGCTTAAAATAGAATATGTTGAAATTGACCCAGAAGATTATAATGGTGCTTTATTTGATGATGCTTATCATGATACATCCTGAAACTGTAGTATGACCTAATGAAGAATTTATAGAAATAATCAACAAGCATTAACTGTTTAATTCGGAAAGTAATTCTATTATAAATTTCTTTAATAAATATTCCAATCTGGATATATTGCTACTTCCTTTAGCAACAAAAATTAAAAGAAATTTCTGAATAATTCTACTATCATTTACTTGAAATTCAAAGAAGTTCCTATAATAGCAATTGAAGGTATTAAGTATACATTTTACTATCAATCATTAATTAAGGCAATAAAGTTTTTATTAAATAATCAATAATATTAATAAGACTTTGGTACTTTACTTTGAAGATAAAAAAGAAATAAAAATAATGTAGAATCTCATATCTTTGAAGAACAATATAATTCTAACTGATAGGAATGCAAAGAATCTATATTATTGATTGGACAATGATTACTATCGATTATTCTTTATTCTGATACAACATCTCTAGACCATATAGGAAAATCTTATAGGCATCTCATATTGTTGTCTTTAGGTAATATCCCTAACTCACAATAAAACAAACCAGGATCTAAGGCTTTAATTAGATATCTACCAATCTTAAGAGCTAATGATTTTATAATAAAAAACACAGAAGACTTCTGAAAATTACGAAAAGAAATTTTTCAGAAATATTTAAAGATTTTACTCAAGCACATTTCTGATGGTCTGGAGCTTAACTTGTCATTCATAATAATATATCACATTTATCCTATGAATTTCAATGATAATAGCTGATTTACAAGAAGCCAATGAGATAGTTAACATTTATCAATCATCAAAATCAAGAAAACCTTGTTATCTGTATTTAATATTAAGAGATAACCTGAATAATATTGCCTAACTAGTATATTACCTAGAATCCCTAATAATATGAAAGATACAATTAATAACAATAATAAGCAATATTATTCAATTCATCCTAAAAAAATGCATTTTGGGAAATAAGGTATAAATTAATAACTAATTAGTATTATTTCATTATAAAATATAAAATGTTATAAATTACCAAATTTTTAGAAATTTCAATATATATAGAGCTATCTTTTCTAAGCGAATGCATGTCCTGGATTTGAGTCTCTTTAAATATATGATAAATTTTACAAAAAAGCTTTTGGCAAAACAATACAAGAGTCATGTGCTTTAATCCCTTAGGCAGCGATTAATATTAATTCCTAGATTTTATGGTCTTAAAATAATGAAAAACGCATTGGATACAATATGCATAACAGCTAATGAATTTCAAAATTTAAAATAATAATTTTTTTACTTGATGACTATATATTAAGTTTAAAAAGCCTGGGATCAGTAATTATCAGCTATGTCAAGTATATTATAAATTTTTTCTATGTACATTGCTATTTGAGAGGAATTATTTACTATCGATTCTTGTAATCAGTTTCAGGTATAAACAAATATTTAGCTTTTTAAATTATTCAATTATTAATAACGTTATGAACAAATACTTAACTTTTTAAATTCTTCAATTATTAACATTAATTTTTTAGACATTTATTATAGATTGGGCCCAAGATTTTATTGAAATATTTTCAAAATATTCAGCAAGTAGTCTTTAACTTTTCAAACTCCCCTCCTGGTATTATCATATAGTACCTGCATTTAAAGAATATGGATCAATAAATAGCATATCAATAAAAACTTATGAGACACTTTATAAGAGTTATGTTAAAAATCTATATCACATGTCAAATAAAAAAGATTATATAAAACAAATATTAAAAATGGTAAGTTATAACTATAATTAACTTTTAATAATTATTGTTAAATATTGATTTCTCTTTTAGATTAAGTGAAGTAATTAACTCAAAGTGAAGTATCTAAAAAATACTGAAAATTTAAGGAGTTTGGAAAACCTTGTGAACATTAAATTTAGAAGATTTGGATCAATTTATTCAGCAAAATATAAATAACTTGGACCCATTGCAAGCCAATGGTTTTTATAATCTGCTAAATGGTCTTGATGAATTTTTTGAGGAGGAATCAGCAATAAATATTCACAATGACTATTGATCAGAATTTTTTTCTTCTGCAGTATTAGAAAGCACTGATATAATTTGTGCTTTATCCAATTTTCATGGTAAGTCTATGTTTTCCAATATTATTATTAGTGATAAAGTTGAAGAAGAAAATATAAATTGGTATAGCTTAGTAAGTATTGTTTTATTTAATGCTTTCATATATAATAAACTAACTAAATAATATTGATAATAAATAATATAAACTGTAGCAAGCTAGAATTTTATTTTCTAGCTTACTGTTTGTTTTTTATATTAATTTTAATTTTCTATTAAAAAGGTGCTATTAATACTTAAGTTCTACCTAGTCTTAGACAAAGATCTACTTGAATTTGCTCATATTCACTAGTATGTGGAGGTTAGTAAATTATAGAGATATTTAAGATTAAAGCTGGTTAAACAATATAGTTGTGTACCAATAGATAGAACTGTACATATAGTTCCAAATTTGGTAACTTGAATAAATATTTAATGAATGGTTTCATGTTCTAATTTAAAGTATATATTCTACATGCTAAGTATTAATTTTTAACAATTAATTAATAATTATTAATTTATGTTGTTGAATATAGATTTGATAATATTTGATCAATAGTTGCATATTGATTATTATCTATTTCTAATATTCAAATACTTTAAATGATTTAGATTTACTTAGAAATGAAACCAAAATATTATAAAAAGGTTAAAAAATACGAAGAGACTCACGTTTGTAAAAAAAAAAAATACAAAGAGACTGAAAAATATTAAATTATTGGTTTTTAAGTCACATCACAACCTGTGAATTTTATATAACATTAAAAATCAAAAAAATTATTTGTAAAAATTGGTTTAATATGAATATGTAATATTCAAATATAAAAATCGGTCTTTGGACTAATAAATCACAGCAAATATTTTTTAACCATGTAATTAATATAATATATTAAACAATTCTTCGGCTTTAGCATGTCTGTTTCTGGCAGCCTGACGCAACCATTTGGGGTGAGTCAATAAAAATCAAGCAAATTTTTTATAATAAAATTTTTTTATAACTTTAAACAAGAATAACTTAACAATAACTTAACCAAATTTAATAAAAATTTTTTTAAATAATTTTTACAAACTTGTAGAATTAATTTAAAAAAATTTTTATTGAATTTGATCAAGTTTTTGTTAAGTTATTCTTGTTTAAAATTTTAAAAAAAACTTATTAAAAAAGATTTGCTTGGTTTCTACTGACTCAACTCCATTTATTAAATTGCTTAGAACATTCTAAGTTTGGGACGGTTCTCCTTCTGTAATTCCTTGTTTATTTAAATACAGGAGACTTAAATAATATTCAGCTTCTGAGTATGTCCCCAAATCGGCTAGCTTTAGGAGAATAGAAATATTTCTTCATCATCTTTTTTTTTGTTTTGACTATATTTTTTAATGCAAATCTTAAGAATAGAATTCCGCTGCTCATCACTACTTATATTAACAAGTTCAGGGAAATTAGAGACACGCGTAAAATACTCAATATCTTCCATTTTTATTTTTTTGTTAAATATTTAGTGCTTCTTTATATTACTAAAAAAAAATAATTGACTTTATTCTTTTAACACAAAGTGTACATTAAGAAAATAATTAATTCTTATCTGTATTGTTATAATCCACTTTTTAATTTAACAATTTGCAAAATTGCAAAATAGTTATATAGTCTAGTTTATTTTTGAATTAAAATTTGTCAATTGAGTATTATTTGTAAAATTCATAATGAATTGAATTTAAAATAAAGATTTTAATTAAAATAATTGGCAATTAATCTGCAATGCGTTTTGGAAATTTATTAGGTTTACCGCCCCTACTCTACAAATATTACTTTTGTTTGTGAGAATAATATAATATATTGAGATTTTGGATCGCTCTTTACACTTGAAGGTAAAACTCCCATCATCTGGAATCACCACACACAATGGTTTCTTTTGGTTGTAGGGAAAAGTTCCATTATAGTTAATTATTTCATTAATAATATGATAAATGGGTTTCTAGATTATTATATAGTATCTTGAAAAATATTACAGAGAGAAGATCATTAAAATACATAGAAAATTTTATTTGCAATTTGGAGAAAAAATTGGGTTCTGAATTTGTTAATGACAATTGGTGGACAAAAGATAAGATGTACGAAATTTTATAGATTTTGTAGAAACTGAGGACAAAAATTTCGATTTGTTTGAAGAACTTGTTAAAATGAAAAGTTTTCTGTGAAAGAAATTTTGGATTTTTTAAATCGAGAAAAATTTAAAGAAAAATTTAGTTTAATTAGAAGTTCCGTTACAACAATTATGTTTTAAAACAAATATCTTTATTTTGCAAAATAAATCGATTCTTGTTCATTACTAATAATTATATAGAGGAGTAAAAATATACTCATTCAAAATGAAAGCGAACATTGCTTTAACTATATTTTAGATAAAAATGATTATTACGGCCAATTTTCTTTTAAAAAGTTTCGTTGCCGTCATTCTTTCGATTATTCATCTCAAATACCTTTATTTGGTAATCAATTAATCTGTTCCGTTCTTAAGTAACTATATATTAGTTTCTTTTTTAATTCCTTGACGCGTAGACTTAATATTTTCAATTTATGGAAAATCTTAGATCACTTTATTTCACAATTATAAGAAAATTATAATAAATAACAATCAAGAAAAAAATACGATTCTCTGAATATTAATTATTTTCAAAAATAGCTAATTTTTGCATATTAAAATTTTACCCACTAATAAACCAATCAAAAATAGTTTACTCTAAAGCTGAAAGAAGTTAAAATAGTAACAAATGAATAAAGTTGTTATCCGCAGTAATTTCGAATAGCTATTTTAAAAACACTTAAGAGAAAATGGCTTGCGTTTACGGTCAAAAGGGATGACATAAGAACAAAAAAATTCGATCCTTTCATTAGTTATTAAAAATAATATATATATATTAGTTTTTTGTTTAATTCAGCATTGATAGAAGGAATATTAAGGAAGGGCTTTTTGTTACTATATTTCGTCATTTCAGCCAATTTTTTATACACATTTTTAATTTCACCAGATTCATTTTTCCATAATCTACTTGCTAACTTGGAAATAACATGACTGGAATATTTGACATCATTGGTTTTGAGATAATTGTGAATAACTGTTCTATATATCATAAACGAATTCGGAGGTTTTTTTAAATTTGCTATGCGAATACATTTTCTGCAACCGAAATTTCTTTTTTTGAGAACATGTTGCGGGGCTGATTGACTTTATATATTTATTCTGAAAGCTATATAATTTTTTATAAATTTGTATATATATAATTTTATATAATTTTGTACAATTTTGTATAGTTTCATGATTGGTCATGTAGATTAAAATTTTGATTAATTATTTGGGCCGTAATAAAGTATGAAATTTGGGCCGGATCAGAGCATAAGTTTGAGTGAATTGGAATAAAAAAAATTTGACAGATTTAGAATATAGAATATTATATCTAACAGATAAGTTGAATATATATGAATTTGGCCGAATTAGTATCGGTATAATTTGAAGTATAAATTTGAGCTGAATTTAATGTGAATTTGGGATTAGATAAGTTTGTGTTATTTAATTTGGGCCATATTATTGGCCAAATAAGTATAATTTGAGCGTGAATTAATTTGTCCATGAATTTGGGACGAACCAGATCATATATTTAGCCGATTTAGAATAAAAAAAAAAATTGGGCAGATTAGAGTATTATGGGTTTTAAAAAACCCTTTGTAAAATATATGTAATAAATATAAATATAATTGTAATCAAACATTAATTGGTATTAAAGTCTTCATTTTTAATTAAAGCTTGTCAATTTTTAAATTCACAATAAAAAAAATATCATTTACTATAATCTTCATATGACTAAAGGTATTCTAAATTAAAATAATTTTTACTTTATTTAACTGTAGAAAACTTAACTACTATTGCGAAGTTAATCTAATTGAAATTTATTCAATTGCCTTTGAATCAAAAATATTCAAATGGAAATTCTTTAAAAACAATATAACATTTAAAGGAATAAGAGCTCAAAAGCTCAATATTGGAATATAACATTGTTGTAAAAAAAAAAAACTTCAAAATTAAATTGCTAATTAGTTATTACCAGTTTAACTTTAATAACTAAAACTAACCCATGAACACTAAATTAAAATATTTATTTTTGTGGTCAAAATGACAGCCTTGATTGCGTTAACAGAAACGCCATCTACCTTATCTTTATCAATATTATATAAAACATGAAACGTCTTTTTGACAAAATTATCGCCTTATTTGAAAAACTGAGCTATGTAAAACTTTAGGTAATTAAAGTGAGATTTATCAAGAACAAATACTCTCATAAAAGGATAATTTAGGTTGGTTAATTCTAGCATCGATAAAAAAATATTTACTCCTAGCTATGTTCACTACGGGGTCACTATTATAACAATCTCTGAGTTCATTAAAACTTTGCTTGCTTCAGGAGAAAGTTCAGGTACCTTGTTAGGAAAATTTTTTAGATCAAGTAATGCCTTACTTCCTAACTCTTTGACTCTTTTATGATCTTTATTAGGAAAAATTTTGAATCCACTAGTAGTTTGATCAAGTAAACTCTTAAAGCTTGTTTATCTAAAATGTTTGTTTTTATTCATTCTCTATTCTGTTATCTTTTATTTACCTTATGCTAAACTAATAGATGGTAATTAGTAAGAATACACTTTGTCCTTTAATCTAGATAATGAAATTTTAAGTTCAGTCTATAAATTCAATTTTTAATTAAATAAAAGCGAATGCTAATTTCAAAATATTACTTTGTATATCCAAAATATCATCTATTTTATTTGGTAGATTGAAATGTACTGGTTTTCCATTTGCAATTAAAATTAAAAAATTATAGAAGTCTTCATCAGATAGTAATTGAAAAAAATGTGGTGAAGCACTCAAATTCACAAGCTGTTTTACTGTTGCTAAACTTTCATTCAGAATAAATCTAATACGACATATAGCTGTCCAGATTCTTCTCTCACCTCTGGATTTAATTTGAAGAAATGATTTCATTTTACATCCAACCCATTCACGAATGGATCTGAATGGTGCATTAATGCCAAGAGGAATTCCAGAATCTTTTTTTTGTTTGATACTCATCTTTTGATTGCTGTCTGGTGGTTCCTTTATGGCCAGTTGGAAAAGAACTGTATATGCATCATAAAGCTTTAAGAAATAGCAAAACCTTTGAAGCTTAACTTCAGCATATACTTTTTCTATGTTTTTATCAATGCTACTCCACGTTTTTAAACCTTCTTTCATGGATCCTAATTTATTGCCAAAATCAATGTGAACATATTTCCTCTGCTTCGTCCCGAACTTAAATTGTGGGCTGTCATATTTCAAATCATCACTATATTCAACATCGGGTTTGAAATTGAGAATCAATTTTGCAACGGTTTTACATCCTGGAGCTATTTTATTATAAATATAATAAGTTAAATTATGTAAATTAGATCTAATAATAAATATTTACCTGTTTGAATATCTGCTTGTTCATCATCATCATCTGTCAGGTCTTCGTCATTATCTACTGGGTTTTCATCATCATTATGTGCCAAGCTATTATTTGCTGCCAAGAATTTTTCTCTTTTGTTGTTGACAATTTTTTTACTCATTTTACTTTCTTTCTCGCAATCTCCGGCTCTTTGAGTAATACTCGTTTTTTATTCTCATTCAAAGAAATTATAGGTTGTACTTCAAAGGTGTCTTAAATAAAATCTTATTAATGAATTATCTTTTAACATACTAAATTAATTTACTATAATTACATTAGTAATTACCAAAAGTATTTTCAGCCTTTTCTTTCTATAGTTTTACAGGGTATTTATCTGCAAATGCTCAATTTTGTAAAGAGATGATCCATTCTAAGTATTTGGTTTTTTGTGTTTTTTCAGGAATCTTTAAATTTCATCACACCCGAAAATAGACTCAAGTCGCGTATTTATGTTTTTCCAGGTTATTGTATGATTTTCACCACCCATCTCATCCAATATTTTATCTAATACAGAGCTGTTTGTTTCGCTATTCTTATCCACTTGTGTGCAAATTTGCTGCATTAATGATTGAAACAGTTTATTAATTCATATTTTATAGGTCTGAAAATTAGTGCTAATAATATACCACCTTTTCTTGCTTTAATTTTTCAAGTTCGGATTGGGTTTCTTAGATTTACTAAAGTACTAAGTATAATAATATTTAAATAATAAATTTTTTAAATTTCTTACCATTAATTTCATTTCAGTTTCATTGAGTCTTATTTTTATTTGTTCATACTCGTCATTATGCTAATAAGTAAAGAGTATAAGTAATTATTTATATATTTTAGTTCTAACTAAAATGACCTATTATTTTTTTCCAGAAGGTAACTATCGATATTTTCATATTTTTCTTTAATGTTGAAAGTATTTTTTTTATTTCTAAGTGGTCTTTTTACAAGATTTGAACTATTTCTTGTTACAATGACACTTCCGTTCTCATTAAATTTAAGTTCGAGAATTCCTGGACATAACTTTTTTAGTTTTGCTGCTTGTCTTAAAAATTCGTCTGAAAGTAAGAATTTGGTTCTATAATTTTCATTCATTTTCAAGTTATGCAGTAGAAAAGAGTAAGTTCTAAATGTTGATAAAAATAATGATAACGATAACAAAATTTCGCGACCAGGTCAAATCAAATTTCATGATCAGGTATGATGTCATCATTCAAATTTGAAATTGCGGGCATACATGCCCGCAAATTGACGTTTGAAAAAATCGATTCGATTAACGTATGTTTGTACTACCATATACAAGATACCGATACGTCGACATTTGGACAAAAATATAAATTAACGTTAAAATTACTCAAAATTTTACTAAGATAATCCATATAGTTTTCTAAATAAAAAATGGTTAGAACCTAAAAAAAATATATAATCATATATTTTTTAGACAAATCTATTAATTATTAGAGCTTGAACATGCTTTGGACACTCTTGGACACTTGGACATGGTCAAAAAAGCCTTGGACAGTGAAAAATGTATACCATAACGATAACTACCTCATGTTGATGATAGAGGTGTGATCCTTAAACTAGTAGTTAATATAAATAAACTGTAGTTTATTGTAAAACTGTAGTTAACTATAGTTTTAAATGTATTGTAATTCACAGTTTGCATCTCTAGTTGGTGACGATACTGGAGAAGATACATATAAGGGTGACCCAGGTACAATCTACCACCAAAACCGGTTTCGATCTTTTTCAACTTACAACTTTTTGTGATACAGTACCATAATATGTATGCACTATCTGTACACGAATGCAATATAAATGTCATTTGACGAAAATAAGCCAAATTATCATTATTCTTATAATATTAAATCTCTGGTAAGGCTCTCAATACTGTCAATACATCATAATTGGTGGGGAGCATTTACTACTATGCAATGAAGCAACGGAATTTATATATAAAAATTTTTTTGTTAGATAATTGTTATCGTTATAGTATATTAGTTAATAATGATAAGTGTTAATACATGTAATAACGATAGGTTAGATCAGCCATGATTTAGGAAAAATCACTACTCGACACCGGGATTTTTCTAATCCATCACCCAATGGGACACTAAAATTCCAACTTTAGTTATACGTAATAATTATATTAAATAGAATAAACAACTGAAAGACATATTTACATCTTATAATTTATTAGTATCAAGTGAATGATCCATATGACTTCAATAACATGGAATGTTAATGATAACTCAACTCTTTTAAATGTGGATTCAAACAAACTTGAAGTAAATTATACAGGTAAGGACATACATGTATTTTTATGGGTGTGTATCACCAGGATATTTTGTATAAAAATATCAAGGCTACATAACTTATTATCACCTTACTAAATGTTCTTAAAAATTAAAAGATAATGATGCAGTAATTCGTACGAATAACCCAATTCCATTACAATGCAAATTGTTTTATTTTGAAATTGATATTACAAATGATGGCAAAAATGAAGAAGATGAAAAAAATGGGTAAGATGCAGAATATCTTACATTAAATAAGATTCATTCCCTTATAATTTCTTCATTCTTTTTGAAGAATTATTGCAATTGGATTTTGCACAAAATCAGCCAAACTAAATAAATTACCCGGTAATTACAGAATTTACTTTTTATTGTCCATAAAAATATCTTATTTAAAAATATATTATTAATACATTTATTATTTATAGGGTGTGGCGAGAATTCATGGGGATATCATAGCGATGATGGAAATTTTTTTGATTGTTCAGAGCTTGAAGAGCCATATGGTCCTACATTTAAAACCAGCGATACTATTGGGTGCTGTTTAAACTTTAGAAATAACACCGTATTATATACCAAAAATGGCGTGAATCTAGGTAATTATTTTTTAATTCCTAAATTTATTTGAGATAAAAGTTAATAATTAATTGTTTTAAACCATTTTTAAGGAATTGCTTTTCAAGACTTAAAAGATTTAAAGGGTAATCTTTATCCTTGCATTGGAATAAGATCAAAAGTCAGAATGTCTATAAAGGCGAATTTTGGACATAAAAAGTTCAAATATGCAGGTGAATATGAATATGTTTTATCTAACATTGAATCTACATGTCTAAATTTTGTGCTTATTTTAATATTATCATTACCTTCATGAATAGCAATAACTGATGATGATATTGATGATCGATTTAAAGAAAAATGGATTAAAGCTCTTGAACAATGTGATAATAAAGATAAAGACATGAATAATGATTTTATAAAGTCGTTAGAAATTAAACAAAATGATGAAGTTGCATTAAGATATCATGCAAAGGCTCATTTTATTATGGGAAAATATAAAGAAGTGCTTGCAAATTTAACTAAATTGCTTGAAATTGATCAAAATAATGCATTCGCATTAAGATATCATGGAGAAACTTATCTTATTTTAGGAAAATATGAGGAATCAAGTACGGACTTAAAAAATTACTAGAAATAGACAAAAATGATAAATGGGCATTAAAAGCCAGTAGTGAAATTAATAGGCGGTAATCATCATTATAGATATAAAAATAATCATAATATTTTATTGCAACAAAATAGAATTAACTATTAATTATTTGTTCTCTATTCTGTTATCTTATACTAAACTAATAGACGGTAAGTGTTGAATTTTATTCATATATATAAAAATAATCATAATATTTTATTGTCAACAAAATAGAATTAACTATTAATTATTCGTTCTCTATTCTGTTATCTTATACTAAACTAATAGACGGTAAGTGTTGAATTTTATTCATATATATAAAAATAATCATAATATTTTATTGTCAACAAAATATAATTAACTATTAATTATTCGTTCTCTATTCTGTTATCTTATACTAAACTAATAGACGGTAAGTGTTGAATTTTATTCATATATATAAAAATAATCATAATATTTTATTGTCAACAAAATATAATTAACTATTAATTATTCGTTCTCTATTCTGTTATCTTATACTAAACTAATAGACGGTAAGTGTTGAATTTTATTCATATATATAAAAATAATCATAATATTTTATTGTCAACAAAATATAATTAACTATTAATTATTCGTTCTCTATTCTGTTATCTTATACTAAACTAATAGACGGTAAGTGTTGAATTTTATTCATATATATAAAAATAATCATAATATTTTATTGTCAACAAAATATAATTAACTATTAATTATTCGTTCTCTATTCTGTTATCTTATACTAAACTAATAGACGGTAAGTGTTGAATTTTATTCATATATATAAAAATAATCATAATATTTTATTGTCAACAAAATATAATTAACTATTAATTATTCGTTCTCTATTCTGTTATCTTATACTAAACTAATAGACGGTAAGTGTTGAATTTTATTCATATATATAAAAATAATCATAATATTTTATTGTCAACAAAATATAATTAACTATTAATTATTCGTTCTCTATTCTGTTATCTTATACTAAACTAATAGACGGTAAGTGTTGAATTTTATTCATATATATAAAAATAATCATAATATTTTATTGTCAACAAAATATAATTAACTATTAATTATTCGTTCTCTATTCTGTTATCTTATACTAAACTAATAGACGGTAAGTGTTGAATTTTATTCATATATATAAAAATAATCATAATATTTTATTGTCAACAAAATATAATTAACTATTAATTATTCGTTCTCTATTCTGTTATCTTATACTAAACTAATAGACGGTAAGTGTTGAATTTTATTCATATATATAAAAATAATCATAATATTTTATTGTCAACAAAATATAATTAACTATTAATTATTCGTTCTCTATTCTGTTATCTTATACTAAACTAATAGACGGTAAGTGTTGAATTTTATTCATATATATAAAAATAATCATAATATTTTATTGTCAACAAAATATAATTAACTATTAATTATTCGTTCTCTATTCTGTTATCTTATACTAAACTAATAGACGGTAAGTGTTGAATTTTATTCATATATATAAAAATAATCATAATATTTTATTGTCAACAAAATATAATTAACTATTAATTATTCGTTCTCTATTCTGTTATCTTATACTAAACTAATAGACGGTAAGTGTTGAATTTTATTCATATATATAAAAATAATCATAATATTTTATTGTCAACAAAATATAATTAACTATTAATTATTCGTTCTCTATTCTGTTATCTTATACTAAACTAATAGACGGTAAGTGTTGAATTTTATTCATATATATAAAAATAATCATAATATTTTATTGTCAACAAAATATAATTAACTATTAATTATTCGTTCTCTATTCTGTTATCTTATACTAAACTAATAGACGGTAAGTGTTGAATTTTATTCATATATATAAAAATAATCATAATATTTTATTGTCAACAAAATATAATTAACTATTCCTTCTCTATTTTATCTATTATCTGCTATTTTCTTACATGTTAAACTAGACGGTGAGTACAATACTGATATTTTATATCTAATTTATTTCGTGAAAATCTTTAAATAGCTAATTGCAAAATTTATTTCATGCGCAGACAATAATATTTCGGAACATGTGGAAGTTGTAAGCAGTACAATACGTTTTATGCCTGGTGCCAGATATGTGATCCCAAGACAATTATACAAGGAGGTCAAATAGCGATGTCATCGATAACCTTGTTAAAGATTGTATTAAAGAGTTTCAGCGTGAAGCTATAATGCATAATGAGGTGATTGAATGGATCCCATTTGATAGATTAAAAGAAATCAAATACATCGCTGAAGGAGGTTATGGATTAGTATTTTCAGCAATTTGGTTGGATGGCATGCGAGTTATGAATATGCTGATGGTAACTGGGTAAGATCACGTAAAGAATCATCTACGGTTGCACTCAAACTTGGCACAATGCACAAGATCCTTCCGAATGTTTAAAAGAAGTAAGTTAAAACTGTTTTGTTGTTGTATATTACATATTAAATACATATATTAATGTAAATTCATTAATTAAGTTTAAAAATCATATGCAATGTAGATTAATGAGAAGTGAATTAGAAATATATGGATTAGCTAAAAGTACTAAAGATAATGAGCTTCTTAAATTAAAGGCTGGTGATTATTTGATGGTACTTCAATTTGCCAATAGTGGAAGTCTTAATAAGTTTTTAAAAAATAAATTCAAAGAACTTACGTGGAAAGTTAAATTGTCGCAACTTATTGATATATCAAATGACTTAGTAAAAATTCACAAAGTGGGATATACTCATAGTGACTTTCATAGTGGAAATATTTTGCAAAACAAGATTGGTAAAACTATATTTTCTTACATTGCTGATTTTGGATTATCTAAAAAAATTGAAGCTGATGTTGATGAAGCTGAAGAAAATAATGAAATTTATGGAGTTCTGCCTTATGTTGCACCTGAAGTTTTGGTTGGCAAAAAATATACACGAGCAGCTGATATTTATGGACTAGGCATTATGATGGCTGAAATGTCATCTGGGCAGAGACCTTTTGATGGTCATGAATTCAATACATCACTCGCAGTGAAGATTATTCGTGGTTTGCGACCAGACTTTGCACATGGAACTCCAACATGTTACATCAGACTAGCTAAAAAGTGTATAGATCAAGATCCGCAGAAACGACCCACTGCAAATGAAATTAGCTCAAAGCTTTATCACTTATGGTGTTTTTTACTTTATACTAATAAATTTGATAAACTTGGTATAAAAGAGAAATTCTTATCTGCTAATAAATTTATTGAAAAATTACCAATTATCGAACGAAAGCATCAAGATTCAATGTATACTAGCAAAATTATTAACACAAGACAAATTAAAGGTATTTAATATTATTTAATTACTTAAAAAAAATATGTTTGTAAATTTATCTAATCATAAACATATTTTATTAGATTCTAAACAATTAGATCTTAAAATTTCAGATATTTCAAGTTAGTATTATTTAAATACAGTACATAAAAAAATTCGTATTTTTTCAGTTTTGCAAAAACATGTTTTTATGATTGGTCTTTTCCAGAAAAAAAATTATTGGTTATTTTTGATCTTTTAAACATAATGACCAAGTTTTTGCCAATGCTGGTGTTGCTTTGATTTTTATACATCAAGTTGTAATTTGATTATATTAAATACCGGTTTGTAATTTATTAACGTATTGTCTATTTATTTTATAAATTTAAACAGTTGAAGATGATGATTAAAGTCAAAGACATGAAATATAAGTATTTACACTTTTTAAATTACCAATAGTTAATGTTGATAAAACTTTACTGGCGTATTTCATTGATAACAGAAATTATAAAATGTATAAATATTGCTTTTTATTATTTTTTTACTACAAAATCTGGTCTTTTAAAATTATTGTACATATTGATTCCATATATTCATGAAATAGTGATTTTCATTTTTGAAATTTTCACTTATTTAAATTTGGATTTTTTTTAAATAAATAGGCAAAATTCAATAGTTACTGTTATAAAGCCATTACTAAGTTAGGTCATATAAATTATAAATTGAGCAAGAAATAATTAGGTCTTTTTTGTCGAGTGGGTCAAGTTTGTCTTTATTAAATGTAAATTTTAAAATAAAAATTTTCTACTTCATTATATCTATTCCTATTCTTGACTTGTATAAATTTGTAAAAATAATAAGAAAATTTAAAAATAATTGAATTGGTTTTTTTTCGATCATATTAAATTGTTCAAAAATAAAATTAAATATTTTAATTAAAATATTAATTTCTTTTTCCTTAAGAAGTTTGATCGCACCAATGTGGTCATTAAGAGCGGCTAATTTTAAGTATTTAATGCCCAATTCTTCATTCACAGGGCAAAGTAATTTTCCATTTAAATACATATCACCTAAATTATATTGAGCTGCGACATTTCCAGCATCAGCTGCTTTTATAAGATATTCACTAAATTCACTAAATGTCTTCTTGTTGAATTTAATATCTGGAGTATTGGTTAATGAAAATGCATAACATAGTTGAGCATCAGGAATTCCATCATCAGCTGCTGCCTTGAATAATTGACTTACTCTAACAAGATCTTTAACTCCCGAAGGATATCCTTCAGACAAGTAATATCCCATCCAATATTTGGCTGTTGCATTTACCAACTCAGAATGGGCTTGAAAACATTCCTATGCTGTATTATAATCTTTTTCTTATGAGCTTTAATGCCTTCTTCAAAAGGCATTATTTTTGGAAGATTAAAATTCGTGGTTATTTCAGAAAGTTCTATAGGTTGTAGTTGAGGTTTAGATCCATCGAAATCTATTGTTCCATTAGGGAGCAGTGATGGGGAAGAACCTGGTTTGACAGAGGCCATGGATAGCTTATTCAGTTCTAAAAAAATATCTTGAAGAGAAGCTCTGATATTAATATCTTGTTGCCAGGCTTTAATACGTAGTAAAAAAAAAAAGGTTTTAGCAAACCAGAATAAATAAAATTAAAGTTAAATGTAAAAAAATATATTACCTGAAATTATTATTTCTGCAAATTTTCGTTGGATTTTTTGGATATCTGGTGGGCCAACTCCCCAAGAAATTTTTTCTCGATTACCCTTTAAAACATGCTCCTTAATCTTATTCATTTCCATATTTGTATATGGAATTTTTTCAAATGCAAGTTCCCAAAGCATCATCCCGAAACTAATTTAAGAAAATAGATTAAGAAAATATAATTAATATCTTCAATGAATTGAAGGAATATTTACCTAAATATTTCGCATTTGAATGTATATCGCACGGGATTTTCAGGAGTTTCCTTTAATTTTTCGGGAGCCATCCAATGTATGATTTCATTTAAACAATTTATTTTACTGGTATGCGATGAATTATGACGAGCATATTTAAAATTTGCTATCTTCAGCTCAAGTCGTGAAGTCATCTATTTTAGTTTGTTTATTGTAATGATTATCGTTCGCAAATATTGATTTCATAATAGTGATAGCAATAACTAATAATGTTAAAATAAATTTACGACTTACTAGGATATTTGCACACCTGATGTCATGGTGCAGAATTTCACAGGTATGCAAAAACACAAGGCCGCGACAAATATCAAGAGCTATTTGTACTTTTGAACACCATGCAATATCATTTTCATCATATAATTCTTTAAGTGTGCCAAGTTCTGCCAATTCAAAAACAGTAACTCGATAGTTTGAAATTTTTGAAAGACCATAAAATTTAAGGATATTGGGTGAATCTTTCAATTTTCCTAATATGGCAAGTTGGGTTTGAATTGTTTGACTTTCAGATGTATCATCATCTATAATTTTTGTACATTTGCAGGCGACTTCAATAGCTCCATTTAGCAGTTTTTTAACGAGAGGTGATTCTTTGTTGCCTCGTGTGTCAGTAGAATTTCCAATCTGAGGGTCGTTTAATTCTCTCGGCTCTATTTCTGTTGCCCTGATGTTTTTAGTAATAGAATTTTGGAATCTCAATTGATTTTTAATAATTAATACTTCTTTCAGAACATTGTTAATATTTTGATTACCATCAACGACACCACCACCAATTGTTCCAAAAACTATTTAATTTAAATTTACAAATTAATTACTTGAAATTCCATTAATTCATTAATTAACAGGAATTTACCTTTGACATTTCTTCTAGGTCGGATTTAAGGGCCATTGCATCTATTTCTCTCTGTTCGTCGTTAAAGAGGGTTGTTGCAAAATGTAAATCATTCATGGTAGTTTCGAATTCGTTAATAAGAGATCCGAACTTTTCTTTAACTAAATTAAAGTACATTAACCTTTTAAACCCAGATATGGTTGATACATCTTTAATGAATTGTTTTATCCTTTCCATCACATCAATGAATTTTAAAAAGGTTTTATAGTAATTAATATCACGGAAATTTTTTTCATAATTTTTTTTCCTTCTTTCTAAAGTTTTAATAGCTGCCTCTGCAGCGGTGACTCGGTCCAACAAAGAGCTACAAATATTTTTATTATATTGAACATTCTCGTAAATGTTAAATATTTCTGCAATAATAGTTGTCACAGTTAAAATATAGAGGTAAGCAGTGTTGTACACGGACATTGTCCCGCCGATTTTTCAGGGACACGGACAGTCCGGGACGGGACGTCCAGGACATGTCCGCAATAATGTCCCAACATGATAGGCATATCCGCCGGGTAAAACCAATCAAATTGTGGAATTATACGACTTTTATTGGTAGATGATCACGTGTTGAGTTGCAAAATGTCTGGGACAAAAAAAATTCTGGGCGGACATGTCCCGGACGTCCTATCCCGGACTGTCTGCCATCCGTGTTCATGTCCCATAACAACACTGGAGGTAAGTATGGTTGTGCTGCGTCTCCGATAGCTCCAATTACACCTAGAGTGTTTTTAATAATATCTAAGTTAGAATCAATTTCATGTGTTTCTGATGTTGTACTTATAGTTTCCTGTGTTAAAGATTTATAATTATGATAATCAGATTAAGCTTAAATTTTCAAGGTACCAGAACAGTATTTATCGTTATTACAAAGTGTCACAAATAGATTTTTTTAGAATTTAGCTTGTGTTAGTAAATTCATAGCCAACTTTCTGGTGCGTCCGACCCCAAAATTTTATTGTAATTTAAGTCCATTTATGCGAAATTATGTGTTAAAATTCTTAGAATAAAATAATTTATCGTTATGCGATTTATGCGAATCAAATAAAATATTCAACTTCGAATTATGCAAAAATTACTTATTCTGCACTGATTTATAAAACATCATTTTATGCGCAGACTATGTCCTCTATAGGATTATATAATAGGTGAAATATGCTACACTTTATGCTATCACAATGTGATAAGATCAAATTTCATGATCAGGTGTAAAATGAAATTGCGGGCATGCATGTCCGCAAAATACTGTATGTATGTTTGTACTACCATGTACAAGATTCCGTCATATATCTGACCCAATGCTAATTAATTGATATCGAAATTTTTTTCATGGTATTTATGTGGGCCATAAATTTTTAGGTTAATGTGCGAGTGACCCGGGTACAATCTCTAAAAATTCGAGTCTCGGTCTTGTTGTCTTCGTGTAACAGACCCTCCGAACTAGTTCTGAACCAAAACCAGATTTGACCTTTTCTATCGATACCAACCGATAATATGTATCGGTATAAATATCATTTAACGTTAACGTTACGATACGAAGTGTTTTAAGATTAATAAGCATATCGATATATGTGAAAATGATGTTGCTGCATTATATTAAAGTTTGGTATATTCTTATTAGAGATAAAAACTTAATTTTAAATATCAGTTAACTACAGATTTACAATAAACTATATAATTCAAAATTATTATAAATATGAGTCCTGTTTATTGCTTTAGAATAAAAAAACGAAATATAATTTTTTAAAAAATGTCTTTCAAACCTTTCAGTAAAAAGAGTATATCTCGAAGAGACTGAAGACGTCTTCCAAACGAGAAAAAATTGAAATTGAGCAACATGCGTGGCCACGATTTTACGCAGTTGTTAATTTGTATGATAATGAAGAGATCGAGGTGGAAGAAAGAAGGCAAGGCAACTCGTTTCCAGAAGATATATTCAAATTCCCGCGAATGCCATCATCGATCTCACAAAAATAGATGAAAAATCAGAAATGCGAGCTCAGGCCAAAATAAATAACGATGTACTAAGAGTCATCTTTGAACATGTGTTTTTATCATAATAATTAATCGCCAATTGTGGTCACAAAAATTCTGAATGGTATGCATTTTTTTTCCGCACCAAAGAAGTATGGGTATCTCTAACCATGAGTTTGTAATTCCAGAACTTTGAACTTGCACGTGACAGAAGTTCAAAGTTACCTTTTTAATTTTTTGATAATTAATGAATCAAAAACGTAACTTTTGCACGATGCATAGACCTGTAAATATCGAAACTAAATAATATCATTGGCCATGTGTGTGATCCGTAAACCAATAATTAATACAAATTGTATTCTAGTTTTTGCAACCCTATATAATTACCACTTAAAACTTAAAGTAGCTACTCCGTAGAATCAATAAGCTTCTTTATCCGACGGCCTCTTGATGCCGTAAGTGAATGAAATGAGTTCGAAATTATTGATGAGAATTTTCTTGTGCTAAAATAAGAGTTATTGATTATAGAACAATGCCTAAGCATCAAAATTAGCTTATCATGTTTCTAAGCTATCTTTCTATACTAAGCTTAATTTAGGCCAAATTAATCTTAATATAGGCCAAAATATTAAACTACACTCTGGGGCGTTATTTCGTGATGATACTGATCATTATAATTACGCTAATACCTTAATAAAATTCTGTATTTAATTTTGATCTAACGCAAATTTTAATCGATGCACGACATAGATAACTGTATCATTTTATTATTGAGAAAAAAACATACATCATCAATCATAAAACCAGCATGTTTATTATCTTGCTAAAAATGACTTCTTTAATAAGGATCACTTTTGGTGCTTCCAAATTTAGAGTAGTGTTAATTCCATTATCTAAGGAGATGGTTGCTAAGCATAACTGGCTATTGAAAGTAACAGTGACAACTTTTCCTTCAGTTGCTTTTCAAATTAGGTTGATCAAATTTTTTATAATTTCTTTACTTTCTACAATTTTGATCTTTTTTTTTAATATCACAGTAGCCAATGATGTTGATTTTTGAAAAGAAAAATATGTCAGAAGCCTGAAATTCTTGTTATAATTTTCCCTACGTTGCTTATATTAATATATAATGATCTTATTATAAATTTACGTATACATATTCTTCAAAAATGTATCATGAAAATGAATGCTCTGATTATATTAAACCAAATCATATTTGTGATGACATGCGGTAGTCTGACAAAGTATACTAATAATACATATTTCCAAAATAAACCATTTTATTTTTCATTTTATATATTGTTATAAATTTAATTACAGTATTGGTAATTCAATTTAACTTTTGAATGTATTTAAAATTTTATACGTATTAAAGTCATTAAAGTTGATACCGGTAATGTTAAATTTAGTTTTCGATAAAAAAAGTTTTAATAAACTTCATTGAGATTATTAATCGATTTTCATAAAGGATGAATACACAAGCACGACATTTCTACTTGTCTGCGTTTTTTTTTATTGATAAAACTTATCGTTATCGCACTATTTAATGTAAAGTTACATTCAGATTCGTAAGCTATCATTGCATACAATTCAAAAATTTAAATCAATTGAATGTTTTAATTAAAAGTTGTATTATTTTATACAATTTATAAATTTAAGTAAATTGAAATTTCCGCAAAAAACAACAAATTTATCTTTTTTTATTTAAGTTGAAATTATGTGATCAAGGCGCATTTTGAATTGTTTATAGAAATTGGTGGAAATACCTAGTAAGATACACCAATCTTCGTGAAGCATGTTAAGAAGATCGAGTTAACTCTCAAATTTGATTTAAAAATGTATCAACCAAAATTATATTTACCAAAGTTATGAATTATTTGTTTACTAGAGTTACGAATTAGCCTACCAAATTTATGTTTACCAGGATTATGAACTAATTCTAGAGTTACTACAGTAACGAATTAATTCAATCAAAATTACCGGAGTTAGAATTAATTTATACCAAATGTTAAATATTGAATTAATTCTACCTAGAGTTGTTTTTTATTTGAATGATATCTGATATGTAAATAGTAACATGTGGTACTAGAACACATAATGACTTTGCTATGCTAATTGATTGATCCAATCAATCCTCTTTATCTTCTTTTATTTACGACGAATCAACACCAAGCAATGTGACAAATGTCACATTAAAATCTAATTCCTTTTCTACTAATTATGAGGACGTATTCCAAAATATATTCATTGATCAATTATTCCCAACATCTTTTCTTCATACTCTTTTGTCAATAGAAAACCCATATTAAATATTGATCCTTCAACGATTAATCTATCTCAAAATATGATGTGTGTAAGTATTTCTAAAGTTGTTACTTTGAAATTTAATGAGTTCTTTAATTTGAGTTTCAGATTAAAAATTCTTTAATAAAATGAATAGCATGAATCACTTTAGTACAATATTTTTTGTGTTAAATAAGAATTGTTATTTCTAAGTTTAAATGATTCTTGATGTTCCTGTTCTATTTGTTCGATATATCTGCCTAGTTCTTTGAATTGGCAAATAACTATTTTGCGGTCAGCTTAAGCAATAGTTTTTAATGTTTTTATATTAATATTATTTGTTACAACAAAAATTCCTATTTCTTTAGCAGATCGAGTTTTCATGGCATTTATAAATTTCTTATATTCTTTTCAATGCCTGGATATTGTCCTGTTTTACTAGATTTAGTTTGTACAATAATTTGTATTCCATTTTTGTCGCCAATAAGATCGCTACCTCCATCCCCTGTGATTCTATAATTTCCAATTTGTAAAGCTAATTGATTAAATAGATTAAAAAATCTAAAATTTGAAATCATTGGATGACTATCAGAAAGCATTATATGGTACCCTCTATTTCTTAAAAAATTAAAAACCTTCAATTTCAAAGTTTCTTCCATTTGTATATTTTTTATCAAGAGATTTAATTTTATATTTTTCAATTTTATCATTATATGATATAGTTACTTCACCCTCATCCACTTGGGATTGCATTTTATGAATTTAATTAATAATAATAAGAAATTTTTATTCTTGTATTTATACATTTATTTGCATAAAACTAAAAGCAAAAAGTCTTTTGTTCGAATGGTTTATTTCTGTAATTCTTACGCGAAACTGCGCTACCATGTGTATGATTATAACCACCAATTCGTTCGTTATGTAAGATTTTATAGATGTACAAAGTAATAACCTTGGTTGCCTTCATATGCTAATTAGTTTAGTGACACGTAATTAAGCCTTTTGTGTTTATTATATCAATAAGAATTACAAGTTACTCAGCAAAAATAACTACTATTTTATCTAAAATTGTCTTGTTTCAAGAACTTTTATACATGAACAATCATGCCGTATTTAGATTAAGTAATGTTGTTAAAGAAAGCACGCGTAAAAATTGAATACAGTGGGTATATTTTAATATTTGTGGCGCATATTTACGTTTCATGCAAATTTATTATTATGGATGCTAAAAGAAAACCTCCCCACACATAGTTGTGATCTTTGTCCTATTGAATTATTTTAAATACGACTTTACATATTTTATTTTTGGATATTTTATTTTATTTTATTGATTTGTTACTTGACTCTCAATAATGTTTTCAAATAAGCATAATAAGTTACATTGTTTTAATATTAATTTAGATAAATCCTTATTGAAGAATAAATGACTAACAACATCATAATGGTCTTTATTACAAAATTTTTTGGAAAATTTCGCAAAATTATAAACTCGATTTTTTCTTTAAAATGCCAACAAGAATTATACTCCCAATTTTTATTGTAATCACCTCGATTACAAATTTTACAATATTCTTGAATGGGATCATAACCATAATCTTCACACTATTTTCTAAGATTTGTTGGAATTTTTCTTTAGCTTTCTTCGAATATGTTCGGTTTTCCAAAACTTCATTGATCATTCCAACAATTTCTATTTTTTCATCAGAAGGAATTTCATCGTCTTCATCATTGATTAATATTTTAAATTTATTCACAAACTTATCAATGATATCATCCATAAAATTTTTATCTTTATATTCCTGTCTATAATTTCTAAATAATGTATTCAATATATTAAATTTTGAAATGCTACAAGATTTTACAGATACTTAGGTTTGTAATTGTGTCATATATTTTTTAACACTTATGTACAGGCTGTTTCTGGTGCCTGTTTCTTTCAAATTATTTTTCTTAATTGACTGTAAAATGTAATCACTAAGATTGACTTTCACAGCTTCGAAGAAAAATTGTCGTTCGCACTCGCAGGCATTCTTAAATATAGAAATGAAATATTTCCTGGCAGTTTCTTCGATCATTTTATGCGTTTGGGCGGTGAAATATTTTATTTGATGAGTGTAATTATTGATTTTACCACCATTTTTTAGTTTCCTAATATATTTCCCAGATTTTAGATATCTAGATATTAGGATGTCAATTTCTTCCTGTGTTAATTTAGTCTGATATTCCATTATAAATTTCTTTTTAACCTGAATATTCTTCACATTGCAATATGACTTTAAAGATGTTTTATTGAAAGATGTTTTATTGTAAATAGTTGCAATTATGTGCTTTTCGCAAACGTTGAGAAAAGTTTGTAGATTAAATTTTCGAAGGATAGTTGTAAATTCTTGAATATTATCCGATTGGTATCTAAATGATAAATCATCAATGATGATGATAACATTACCTAAAAGCTCCTTCATATGGGGTACATGCTCATGATTCTTAATCAGGAAAAATAAGATGTCGATATTGTAATATCTCATGTTTGTCCATAAATTCGTCACGAAGTTGTATTCAGAATTCAACAAATTCTCACTCGTGATATTCAAAGAATATTGGATGTTGTCCTTACCCCGTTGCATATCAAAATTACTAACATTCAGGCTAAGATTTTTAACAAAATGTATGAATGCGTTATCATTATTATTCTTTATCTTAATGAGTATTCGAACTTCGGATCAACGTAAACTGGAACTAAAAGATTGATAAATTCAAATTTTCTTATATTCATTTTGTTGTTGTATTATATTATTTTGAGCAAGAAAGTCGTTAAAGACTCTTTAAATACTAATTTTCAAAATCCATGTGTAACTTTTAAACAAATACAATAGTGGATGTTATTTATAGCTAAGAAAAATTAAAGCGTCATTTACTGGAAACCAATTTGGTAATTAACCTTTGTTTTATTAATATAGTTTCATGTAAAAATTTCCGAGTTTTGAATTATTTTAAGTCTCCATTTCCAATGTTCATTGTAACCTATTCAAAATAACTATTCAAAATAATATTATTAGTAAGACTCTTTGCACAAATTACTGAACATTTACATAAATTACATTATTTAGACAATCATCTTTTAACAAGGTATGTGTTTCACTATTACTATTGTATAATATAGTTGATTCGAAAATATATTACTAATACTGACTATGTTAATGTAAGAATTTTTGTTTCATGGTTAACCATTAGGACCGCATACACATTTCCTTCGAGATATTAAAATTTATCTCTTAACAATTATAGACGCGTTTTTCACCAAGTATTTCACATATAAATGTGTAAGACCCATTTTTTGTTTCAGCAATGTTCATTGTGATAATAACTTTCACATATTTGCTTAATTTTAGAAAACCTTCATGTATAGAATTCCAAGAATATTTTATTTTAAAATTGCCCTTGTTTCAAGAATCATTTAATTAACTCTTCTAAAGTTATGTATACTATATATAATCACTCTATGGCCCTTTGCTCGAAGGCTGAATAAATTTATATTTCTGATATCAGTTATCACAGGATTACGTGTACAATACACGAACCTTTGTCAAATAGGTCAAAAGACTATATTTAAACACTAGTAACAAAGACTTTTATTTCTTTAATGTGTATAGTCCCATATATAGATACAATAGTTGAGAAAGTGGCGCATTCCTGGGGATATTAATTGTATAGTATTTTCAATTTTTGTGAATAAATTTTACACTTAATAAAGTAAATAAGTCTAGTCAAAAATATCAAATTCTGCGTGTTTCAATATAATATTTTTGTTTGATTAATAATATAAATTAAAATTAAAAAGGAGTTCTTTATTGAGGAAATAGATTAAAATTGGATTCATTTGTCCGAATAACTTATACGAAAGTTTCGGATTACTAAACATAAATTTTTAAATATGAAAATATTTAAATAAATATAAATAAATTTTTCTTTTAATAATTGATATTATTAATCAAATATTACGCGCGTCATTTTCTAAATGATTAGCAATGTCTATAAAAAAAACACAATCAAATTTAGACTCAATAGGCGTTTTAATTACACTGCATAACATCGTCTTTATCTGGACAGTTACTTATTTTTTCAATGATATTTCTTTGCCAACCATAACTTTTTACAAATAAAAAAATATATAAACTACATCCTAAAACCTCTGAGAAACTCAAAAAAAACACCTAGAATTCATAAATAAAATAAAGTGAATATGAAAAGCAAAAAATCCAAAGAACTTTTATTTTTTGAAAGTTTCTTTATTAGAAAAGGCTATGATATTGAAGAAAATCTTGATTCTTGGGATTATATTGGAAGACCCATGACAACCTTCATTACAACCTACAGAATCATCCAATTCTTACAGAATCATGGTTCTTTTGTTCGTTCTAATATTAATGAAAATAATAAATCACGTCAATATATATTTGGTACACTTATAAGAAATTTTGATGAGATTGGAGATATCTTATTCATAGGATCCGTAATGAAACCAGGCGAAGAAATAAAAGTTCATGATTGCATGTACCTTACTTCTAAAAATAATGAAGATCCAGAATTACCTAATTATAACCACATCATGTTTATCGCAGGCGATAATGGTTCAACAAAAGATGCCGAAGACTACTATAAGAATAATGGCATTTATATATTACACGTAAATACATCCAATGACAGAATTGATTTGCATAAATTTTAATGAATAAATTTCTAAAGAGCTCTTCAAAAGAAATATTGTGAATTGTTTAAATGATAATTACATTATTTTTAGTGACGGAAGGATTACTTTTATTATTTATTGTTCAAATTTTACTTTCAAGAAAAAATGGTGATGATTTTCGTTCTTAGCAATACCCACAAAATGTTTATCTCTTCATAATTTATACTAAATGCGATGAAACCATTAAACAGTATTCTACTAATGAGGGAATTAAAATAATGGACCAGTCCACATTTTTTATTGTATTGAATTTTCAATTGATTTTATAAAAAGATCTAACTTAATACTACAATAAGTTAAAGAAGATTCAAAAAAACGAAAATTTCTTTAACATTCAATAAATATAATGACGAAATGTTTAAAATTTAACTTAAAAAAACTAACTTTAATCACCATATATTGCTCAAATATTAAATTATTATTATTTTTACAATTTGTTTAAAAAGCATACTGTATTATTATGTCGATCGAATTATTGTAATAATGATGAATTAATAACCCTTTACCTTATATCTAAAGACCAAGAGTGAAAATAAATTAAACCAGTTCAATCCTTGACAGATTCAGATAAAAGAGGGATTGTGAGATTTATTGATAAGGTTCTTGGAAATAGGACATATTCTAAATTGATATTCCAAAAAATTATTTGAAGAAAAATGTTTCAAATATGATANATAAATAAATTTTTCTTTTAATAATTGATATTATTAATCAAATATTACGCGCGTCATTTTCTAAATGATTAGCAATGTCTATAAAAAAAACACAATCAAATTTAGACTCAATAGGCGTTTTAATTACACTGCATAACATCGTCTTTATCTGGACAGTTACTTATTTTTTCAATGATATTTCTTTGCCAACCATAACTTTTTACAAATAAAAAAATATATAAACTACATCCTAAAACCTCTGAGAAACTCAAAAAAAACACCTAGAATTCATAAATAAAATAAAGTGAATATGAAAAGCAAAAAATCCAAAGAACTTTTATTTTTTGAAAGTTTCTTTATTAGAAAAGGCTATGATATTGAAGAAAATCTTGATTCTTGGGATTATATTGGAAGACCCATGACAACCTTCATTACAACCTACAGAATCATCCAATTCTTACAGAATCATGGTTCTTTTGTTCGTTCTAATATTAATGAAAATAATAAATCACGTCAATATATATTTGGTACACTTATAAGAAATTTTGATGAGATTGGAGATATCTTATTCATAGGATCCGTAATGAAACCAGGCGAAGAAATAAAAGTTCATGATTGCATGTACCTTACTTCTAAAAATAATGAAGATCCAGAATTACCTAATTATAACCACATCATGTTTATCGCAGGCGATAATGGTTCAACAAAAGATGCCGAAGACTACTATAAGAATAATGGCATTTATATATTACACGTAAATACATCCAATGACAGAATTGATTTGCATAAATTTTAATGAATAAATTTCTAAAGAGCTCTTCAAAAGAAATATTGTGAATTGTTTAAATGATAATTACATTATTTTTAGTGACGGAAGGATTACTTTTATTATTTATTGTTCAAATTTTACTTTCAAGAAAAAATGGTGATGATTTTCGTTCTTAGCAATACCCACAAAATGTTTATCTCTTCATAATTTATACTAAATGCGATGAAACCATTAAACAGTATTCTACTAATGAGGGAATTAAAATAATGGACCAGTCCACATTTTTTATTGTATTGAATTTTCAATTGATTTTATAAAAAGATCTAACTTAATACTACAATAAGTTAAAGAAGATTCAAAAAAACGAAAATTTCTTTAACATTCAATAAATATAATGACGAAATGTTTAAAATTTAACTTAAAAAAACTAACTTTAATCACCATATATTGCTCAAATATTAAATTATTATTATTTTTACAATTTGTTTAAAAAGCATACTGTATTATTATGTCGATCGAATTATTGTAATAATGATGAATTAATAACCCTTTACCTTATATCTAAAGACCAAGAGTGAAAATAAATTAAACCAGTTCAATCCTTGACAGATTCAGATAAAAGAGGGATTGTGAGATTTATTGATAAGGTTCTTGGAAATAGGACATATTCTAAATTGATATTCCAAAAAATTATTTGAAGAAAAATGTTTCAAATATGATAAAGAACTGAACCAATTGTATTGTACGGTTTGTGGGCAAAAAACTTTAAAGAATTGATTTTGTGGAAGTTTTTGAATTTGACTATATAGAATTTTCAAGCAAATATTCGAGAAATCAGATAAAAAATAAAGACCGCTTATGTGCACGACAAGACTGTTCTAATAGCTAATACAATTATGTAAACCCGTGTAAGTACCAATTTCTTTGTTGTTCATTCTCCAACGGCAGCTAGAGGTCGTCAGAAAATAAACTGGGTTAAATAACAAATGGAAAAGTTTAGAATATTTCGGAATACTAAGATTTGAATATTTGGCTATTTGGCAATTTAAGAAATTTTTAATTTTTTTCATTAATAATTTATAGATTAGGATCATTCTCAATAAATTACGAGTTATTCATTTGAGACACAAACTGTGTTATATAAAAAATTATGTTATATACAGATTACGCGTAAAACAATGTAAATAATCGCGTAATAAAGGGCTTTATATTTATTATATCAATTATGTATTACAAGTTACTCAGCTAAAATAACTATTTTTTTAAAAATTGTCCTTGTTTCAAGAACACTTATACGCGAAAGTCTATGCCGCATTTAGATTTAGTAATGTTGCTAAACAAATAAATGCATCTAGTGAGTATAAATTAATATTTGTGGCACACATAATAAGTCACTTTTATATATTTATTAATTACCCTAGAAATCTTCGCAAATTCTAAATTACTCTACCATTTATAAATAAAAAAAATTTTGTTCAGACT
The DNA here is from genome assembly GCA_003550325.1 of Gigaspora rosea. Classification (NCBI taxonomy): domain Eukaryota; kingdom Fungi; phylum Glomeromycota; class Glomeromycetes; order Diversisporales; family Gigasporaceae; genus Gigaspora; species Gigaspora rosea. Next base: position 252,656 of record QKWP01000039.1, read on the forward strand.
TATTCTTGTATCAGATTACGCGAAAAGTTATTTATTTAGAAATCTATATGCTGAACTGAATATTCAAAGCAATTAACAAATTTTTACTAAGGGGTTCTTTTTAAATTAGAATTCTAGATGCGAAAATTCTAAAAATATTTTCAAATAATGTCAGGCATATTAATTCGGTAATGTTAATGTAATGTTATGAGAATGAAAAAGTAACAAAGTTGCCAATATCATTCGAAAAAAAAAACCAAATTTAGACTCAATAGGCGTTTAATTACGCGTCATTACAAAATACTGTATAACTATTGTCTTTGGCATTATCTACCATGTGTATGAGTACAAGTTACTCAGAAAAATAACTAAATTGTCCTTGTTCAGACTTGTTCTTGTTTCAGATTGTGTGAAAAGTTATTTATTTAGAAATCTCTTGGTTGCTACAAAAGCCTTTTGTCCGAATGGTTAATTTCTGTAATTCTTACGCGAAACTGCGCTACCATATGGCCACTAATTCGTTACACGTAATAACGCCTTTTTTGTTTATTATATCAATAATGTATTACAAGTTACTCAGCAAAAATAACTATTTTATTTAAAATTGTCCTTGTTTCAAGAACACTTATATGCGAAAAATCTATGCCGCCGCATTTAGGTTGTTAAACAAATAAATGGAAAGTACGCGTAAAAATTGAATCCAGCGGGTTGAACAAAGAAAATGAGCCTTCTTTATTAACATTCTTTGAACTTTACTGTAAAAGGAATAATTAGAATTTTTCGTGAATATAATAAAAAGTATAAAAAGGCACGATACTAGAATCTGCTGAGACTAAACAGAAAATATCTGAAGTTAAACAAAAATGTCTCCAACACAAAATACTCACAAAAAATGCAGTTTCTGTAATAAAAATATAATTACTACACTATTAATAGATATTCATGCTATTTCTCAAATTTTAAAAAATAACAAACATGAAATAATTTACGAATACGCACAACCAATGTCAAATGTTACTTCAAAACTTTTACTTGGTAGATGAAGATCATTTGAATTTTCTGCATTCGATTCAGCATGCATTGCAGTTCACTTACGCGAGTACTTGCAAAATAGCTATTCCCCTTTCCTATAGGGCAAAGATGCAAGAATGTAATTGTTTAAAAGGCAAGAAGTTTTGTTTTTGTGATTCTATATTATTGGATTTGGATTTTTGGTATATTCCGAATTCAACTGATACGAGACCAATGTCGAACTCAATTGAAACCACAAGTCAAAATGGAAAGAAAAGAATAAATGTTCAAATTGTTCGAAAAGATATAAACCTGTATATCGCGCGTGGACGAACTGCACTCCCTAAAATTTTTTTTATATAGTCATCCAGGCTTTGTAATAAAATATAAAATTATTATTATTATTTTCATTTAATTTGAAATTCCTATGTTAGAAACTTAACAAATTTCAAATTTATTAATAAAAATTAATAATAAAAATCAGATATATCTTGGTTTAAAAAATATTCCAATATCATGATAAAAGTTAATAGAAAAAAAACTTCTTTATTTATATAAAATTTACCTTTGGACCTGCGGGTCGATAGCATAGCGGTTATGCTCCCAGGTCACCAATCGAAGGTTGCCAGTTCAATACCGCTTGGTGGCAAATTGAATTTGATAGTCAGAACCCGATTAGGAATAACCGAAGTCATACAAGATGTAAGGTCGGTCCAATGTGGCACGAACTTGATGGTGGCGTTTCCGTGTAACGTATACGTACCCACAGGAAACAGGACTGAGGTGGCTCGGCCGATCCTGCAGGAAGTTAAATAATGCGGTGCAGGACCCACATTTGGGCGGCGAAAGGCAAGCCGGATGAAGCCTTCATCACAGTAAAATTTCTGAGTGGCCAAAGCTCCGACGACGGAGATCTTCTGGGCGGCGTAAGGCAAGCTGGTTGGTTTATCAGAGTTGGGTTTAAAGTGGAGGGTGCTCACAAGGAGGGTTACAGAGAAGAGCGCTAGGTCTTAAGTTTAAAAAAAAAAAAATATATATAAAATTTACCTTTGTAAGTAATAAATTTTTTATTGCCATACAATTTATTCATAAACAAAAATAATGTTGGAAACTGCTCCTGACTGGTTCGCTATTATTAATATTGAACCGGTCAGAAGCAGTTAACATGGTTTTGTTAATGTGAAGGCACAAAATGCTATTAAATAAAATAAAATGTAGATTTGCGATGCAAAATTCTTTGGCTAGGTTGTGAAACATAAATTCCTAATTAGGCACAAAGTTGATTCTTAAATGAATTCATTCAATTTTAATTGACAAATTTTGTCAAAAAATTTTTTCTGAGAAAAAAAAATATGGAGTCCTAATTAGGAATTCTACGTACCAGGCTTAATTAGGCAAAAGTTGATTCTTAAATGAATTCATTCAATTTTAATTGACAAATTTTGAGTAAAAATTTTTTCTGAGAAAAAAAAATATGGAGTCCTAATTAGGAATTCTACGTACCAGGCCTAATTAGGCAAAGGCTGATTTTTTTATGAATTTATTCAATTTCAATTGACAAACTTTGAGTAAAAATTTTTTGTGAAGAGTACATCTAGCTATGGTAGTCTACTAAAATAAATTTATAGTATTATTCTTGTTTATTGATTGTATTATTTTTTAAAATTTAATCTAAATTATCTACGGGTAATTTTAATTAAATCTATTAAAATACTCAAAAAATTTCTATAAGCAGATCTCTGGTTCCAAAACTCTGCCTCTATTTTAGAGTTGTGAAGAAACATAAAGCATAATAGGTGACCGCTAAGATCTTTCGTAATCACTGTTTTATCAGAATTTAACAATTAATTTATTTATTTTAAAACAATACAAGCATAATTCTATATCTTAATTTCGGTGACAAATTCTAATTTTAATTGTCACCGAAAATAGATTATTTGTAACTGAAGTTAGAATTTAAATAATATTGTATCATTACTTAAACTACGAGGGATGCGCTTTTAAATATGTGAAAAAAAACACATATATACAAAGTAAAAAAAAGTACACTGTAGAGTATGTACAGTACCTGAATCACAAATAATATGATCAATACAGTTCTTCATAATAACAACTTATCAAATTTTAACAATTCAAATTTTTTATTTAAACAACAATACAAGCATAATTCTATATCTTATTTTTGGTGACAAATAATTTAAAATTCTTTCTAATTTTAATTGTCACCGAAAATAGAATTATTTGTCACCGAAATTGAATTTAATACCTTAAACTATGACAACCGGGCCTAATTTGTAAAATTAAAACTAAAGTTTTTTTCAAATTTAAATTATATTTAATATATATTTATTAGAAAAAAAAGATCATTTTTTGTTAAAATCAAATCAAAATACTAAGTATTTATTTTAAATAATTTAATTAATTTAATTTATATTGCAATATAAAGTATAATTTCTTAGATGAGTAAAGGATAAAGCAGAATTGCAAAAAATATAAATGTAAATGATCCAATAATTATTAAAAAATGAATAATAAAAAATAACAAAAATAAATCATCTTTATCTAAGGAAATCAGTACCCTTCTATTCTCCAAATTTGCTAAAATAATCTCTTCATTTTTAAAGCAGTACTTAATTTCATTGTTTTAGCTGCAAGATTTGAAAACTCTGGAGTAAGTGAAGGAATTAAAATTTTATCCAAATTTTTCAATTTTAACTCTGATGTGTTTTTGCGATTTTTGGAAAGAGCACACTTTGATGTGTTTTTGTGATAGGCATTTTTGATATTTTTCACATTTTTTACTTTATTGCACTTATTTTTTTCAGTGCCATTCCCACTGTTTTTTGAAAGAGCACTTTTCAATAACTTTATGTGCTCAAAATTACATTCATTTTCAAAAACATCCAAAGAGATTAAAGTGCTGTTTTTGCAAAGAGCATTTGCTAATACTTGTACTTCCTTAGAACCCAATTGATTAAATGAAAGATTCAAGTAAGTTAAAGAATCGTTTTTACAAAGTGCATTTGCTAATTCTTTTATTCCCTCAAAATCAAGTTGATTTGATGAAATGTTCAAAGAGGCTAAAGTGTTGTTTTTGCAAAGAGCTTTTGCAAATTCTTTCCCTCCCTTGTAACCAAGTTCACAATTTCTAAGGTTTAAAGAAATCAAAACGGAGTTATTGCAAAGAGTATTTGCTAATGCTTTCCCACCTTCAAAACCAAGTTCATTAGATGAAAGGTTCAAAAAAGTTAAAGAGTTGTTTTCGCAAAGGGCAAGTGCTAACTCCTTTATTCCAATAAGACTAAGTTGATTATTTCGAAGATTCAAAGATTTTAAAGAATTATTCTTGCGTAGAGCACATGCTAACGCCTTCTCACCCTCAGAACCAAGTTTATTAGATGAAAGAATTAAGGAAGTTAATGAATTATTTTTGCAAAGAGAATTTGCAAATTCTTTCCAAAATTCAGGATCAAAATTAACAAAGTGAAAATCTAATGAAGTCAAAGTCTTGTTTTCAAAAAGTACTTTTTTAACTGCTTTTTTGCTATCAGTATTAAGTAGATCATAATTTATAAATCCTTTTAAATGTTTAATTGTTCGTAAGAACATTATAATTAAAGCTTTTGCAATTTTAGTTTTAATAGTGTAATTATTATTTTCAAGCCAATTATTAATTCCATCAGTTAATCGGAAGCACAAATTTTTTCGATATAACTTAAATACTCAAATATTAATGGGTTTTCATTAATTGGTAGTAAAATTTTGGAAGTCAATAGTGCTCTTTCATCAGTATTTAATTTAGAAAGAAACATATGGATGAGCTTTCTATCTTTAAAATTAGGTTCACTTCATAGTAATGGTGCAGTGATTCTGCAAAATTGTCGATTGACACAAAGGCATGAAAACAAGCTTCTATGATCTTTTTGGAGACATTGAAGTATTTCGATTAAACATTCAGTTGGTAAAACTAACATTTTTTAATCAATTTTGTAAATATTTAAAATTTTTGATTCTCCAGTATTGAACAGAGCCTCTATTTATAACGATTGAAATTAATATATATATTAATTAATTTACATGCTTTAATAATATAAAAATAACCGGTTCTGTTCAGAATTGTCCTTGTTAGACAATTCCCCTCTTGCTTAATTGTTTATAAAACAAATGGATTTTAAAATAACCATCAGACAAAGGACAGTCATAAAATATTTTGCAATAGCGTGTAAAAATTTTTGCTTACTAAAAATTTAAAATAACTTTTTGCGCAATTATTAGAAAATTTATCTATTTAGAATTCCACACAAGAAGATTTCTATGGTAATTAAACAAATATTTGAAATTTTATTTTCACTATGAATATCACTATTTATATATATGTACGTATATTACTTCATTACTAAAATTATCTACCCTACACTATGCGTACTTAATCTCTAAAATCTTTGTTTAATTTCTTTAATTTAAAAGCGTCACAAATTTTTCGCATTATAACTTAAGATTTTGCGAGTGGCAATAAAATTAGTAATAATACTTCTGAAACAAAATAATTGGTGTCTTTACGTGCATGTTAATATAATTTGTATTAGTAATATATTTAAAATTAATTTAAAATTCTCGAACCAAGAAAATGAATATTTAACTACAAAAAGTCTTTGTCCAAATGGCTAATTTTCTGTACTAATGTCAATATTATTACTATCACATATAGATTACCAACCTTTGAATAAATTCTTGAAACAGAAAGATTGTAAGCATTTTGCACATAAAAAGGCATATAAAAAGATCAGAAATTTTATTATTCACCAAAGAAATAATAAGTTGGATCGCATATGCTTCGCATCATCAAGCAAAAAAGCATAACTCACGTGAATAAGATCTGATTAGTTGTTGGGAATATGTTGACTTCATTTAAATTTAACCTCAATTCGCCTGCGTAATTTACCTCATCGCATTGCTTAATCCTGGACACCCTAATTTGGACATGTACTGGTCACGTGATTCTTCATCTTATGGACACGTACCAAAATAATAAGATCTGACAAGGCATTTGTACCAAGTTAACCTAATAAACCCTGTTCTGGTCTTTCCGGTTAGATTATTAAAATTTAATCAGTAGAACTGGAAATTTGGGCAACGTTATAAAGATTATATAAAACCGTCGCAGATATTTAAGTATTTCGGTTAATTACGTGTGAAGAATAAAGTACTAAATTATGCTAAATACAAAGACTTTCGTGTAAAATTGTCAAATTTGAAAGAGTTTTCTTGAGCATTTCCGAGTTGGAAAATTATTTTTATAAGATTTAATTTGAAATTCTATACAAAGGTATTCAAGATGTATATATGTACACAATGAAACACGTCTTAAGCGTTAATCGCTCCCTTTTACTAATAAGAAAATTTTTACGTTTGATAAATCCATTTTGTTTAAATTAAAGGATTATTTGTAAATATTTTAAATTAGGTAAGGATATTAAACAAAGAAATGCAGTTTTAGTAGGCAGTACTAGTTAGATTCAATTTGGAATTCTATACACGAAGGTTTTCTATGATTAATTGAAAAGCAATAATATTACTGAAACAAAGAATTGAGTTTTACGTGTCATCTATATATGTTTTTTGTCTGAATGTTATTTTACAGTTTGTAGATTAATAAAATAATAATAATTTCAAATTATATAAATATGGGCTCTATTCAATGTGGAAAATTTAAAAACATTTCAAAACAACAAATTAGTACAAATTATTATTCTTTAAAATGATCCCTTTACCAATCGATTGTCTTGTCAAAATATTTGAATGCCTTGAGATTAAAAGTTTTGGATTATTTCTTCGGCCTGATTATAAAAGCTTATTTTTCATGTCTCCTTGTTAATCGTCAATGGTGTAAAATTATTGTGCCAATATTATGGCGTCAACCTAAGTTCAAAAATGCGGGATTTATCAAAATATGTCTTTTAGGATTAAATGCTGAAGAACAAAGATTACTGATTCCATTTAAAATCAAATTTCCAAATACTGAAAAACGACTGTTATTTGAATATTTAAGTTTTATCAAAGAAATTCATTTCAATTATAATTTAGCTAATGGTATTGAAAGTTGGCTTAGTCAAGAAGGGTTTACATTTAGTGAAAATTTTATTTTGACAATTGCAAATTCTTTGATTAAAATGTTTCTACAAACAAGTAAAAAATTAAAACTGTCAGTGTTTGATGGAAATATTCTTAATTATGCAGGAAAGAATACAGTGAAGAATGTGTTAATGAGTGTTCTTTGTAAAAATTTGCTTTTTTAAAACTTGAAAATTTTTGTTATCTTGATACTTGCCTTGATGCTGAGATAGCAGAAGCACTTCTTAAAAATAATACCTTGACTTATTTGAAAATTTATTTCAGTCAACTTAATTCCAAGTTTTGGGACGTTTTTACATATTATCTTTGTACAAACTCTTCTTTAAAGTTTTTAATTCTTTCAGATTTTAATATTGGTTTTGAAGATGGAAAAAAATTAGCGAATGCTATATGTAACAACAATACTTTAGCTTCTTTGTGTCTTTGTCGTAATCAACTTGGTTCTGAAGGAGGAAAAGCAATAGCAGATGCTCTTTGCAAAAATACCACTTTAACCACCTTAAACCTTATCACTAATCAACTTGGTCCTGAAGGAGGAAAAGCAATAGCAGATGCTTTTTGCAAAAATACAACTTTAACTTCCTTAAACCTTTGCGATAATCAACTCGGGCCTGAGTTTGGAAAAACAATAAAAGATGCTCTTTGCAAAAATGTATCAACTTGAGTTTGGAAAAACATTAGCAGATCTCTTTGCACTTAATTTTATGTAATGAATAAATTATCGTTATTAAAAACCGGTTTTTAACCGAATTGATAAATTTTTAACGTTAAATATTTACGCCATGTTAAAGGCATTAACTGTTAAGTTTATAAGACAATTCTGCAATTATATCAGTGTAAAAGATCATCATTTTTGTTTCTTGAACTTTTTCACGTTACACCTAATCTCAAATCTGATTGGCTAGCGAAATTTTAGAACTGGTACTAAGATTGCAAGTATAGAAGTAAAATTAATTATATAATGAAAAAGTATAACAAATCAATAAAATTATAAGATTTTGTCTATTGGAAATTACGAATGAGTGGATCTGGTTGGTCACTTTTTAGATTTCTAAACAAATGTCACGCGTGTTTGTAGTTTTTGTTTAAATATTTGAAAGGAAGATTGAAAGCATTTTGCACATAAAAAGATCGACAATTATACTATTCACCAAAGAAATAATAAGTTGGACAGGTTAGTATAATTTAAATTGGCACAATAGGTTTAATGACGCGCGCTAATTCTTTTGTTTTAGAAGTATTTTTATTACAAATTTTAAAACCAAAAATGCGCAAGAATTTTTGCACAGAATTGTCCTTATTTCAGGAATCAGATTAAATTTTTTGCGTAATGGTTCTTGAAACAAATATCAAATATCCTTGTTAATTTCCATGTGGTAAATTTAAATTCCTTTCAATATAGATTTAAATAGAATTCAATCTACGAAGGCTTCTAAAATTAATTAGGCATATATGTAAACAATAAACATTGCAGAAACAAATAAAGCCAAAATTTATTAAAATAATACAGTATCTTTCTTATTATAAATTACTTAATTATAATAACTAGATCAAAATCTACGTGTACTAAACTTTATTTAAGCCGCATAGGCTTTTACAACTGCACGCATCATATTTTGCGGATGGTTGATGTATGTAAACAATGATTGATAAAATGATGAAACTATGTTCCATAGATAATATGTCTTGAAATTTTTTTGTGATTCAAAATATTGATTCTTCAGTATTGATAAAACCTCTATTTATAGGAATAATTATACTTAACTAATTATTCTGTACACCAATTCGCCCAATGACAATATCTAGGGCTATAATAATGACGCGAAGACTCCATTTCTTTATTTGTTTATTATGAAAATAACTTTCATATATATGTTTAATTAATTATATATAAACTTCGTACATAGAATTCCAAATAAAAAAATCATATTATATTGAAATAACTACTCGGGAATATGCAAGTGTTTTTGTTAAAATTGACTTGTTTCAAGTGTTAAGTACGGACCCGGTTAGTATTATGAATATGCTAAGTTTGCTAAATAATCTTAGAATACTTACGTGTTAAGTTGCTTTAAATTAAGTATTAAAAAAAGAAATAGAGTTTAAGTGCATGGAATGGGATCTAATTAGTATAAGTAATATGAACTAATAATTTACAATTAATATAAATAAACTGTAGTTAACTATTAATTTTAAAATAATTGGTTTGTTTATTAATAGCTTATTTAATTCGCATCTTTACTAACTCGAGAAGTCTATGCCGCTTTTAAATGAAGTAAGGAATTAAACAAAGAAATATAGAAATTAGAATTCTTACGCGTAAAAATATATCATTCGATAAAAAGACCTTAATTAGTGTCAAATATTTTAAATAAAAGTAATGGATATTGCATTTAAGCTTTTCATTAAATAAATATGAAGTAAATTAAAACATGTAAAAAATTTTGCTTAGTTTCTTTTGTCCAAAATGGCCATTCAGTTTTCAGCCTTAGATATTCGAAGAGTAACGTTTATTTTTCGAATTGTTGTAAATAAATTCTCGAAAACAAAAAAGTCTTAGTGCCAAAATTATACTACAAACGGTTAAATGTTGTACTATAATTAGAGTTCTTATGCGAAAACTGTGTATATTTCGTGAATATTTGTTATACAATATTTGTAATAATGCTCACAAAAAATTTTAATTCTACTTAGTTTAAATTAATTGTAAATTATTTAGTTCACATCATAAATGATAGAATTCTGCAGCGAAGATTAATTTAGCATATACATGAAGAGTTACTAGACAAAGAACATGTTATACAGTATTTTGCAATGAGCTGGTTTTAAATAGCCATTTAATTCACCATAATATATAAAGAAATCAATTTTAATACTATTAATAAAAACACGTAAAAAGAAAATGGCTTCGATTTTACGCCTTTTTTATATGAAAGTCAAAGCTGATAACATGAGACAAAGAAACTCAGTTTATTTATATAATTAGTTCACATCACTAGCTAAAAGTCATATAATCTTTACTAATGGATATGTTATAATATGATCTTTGTTTGGATGGTTACTTTATAATCCTTTTTGGTTCATAGATATTCTATGATAGAATTTTCTTTTAAATTAATATCAGCTTGATGTTTCGTAATACTCTTGATTTTCTCAATGATATGATATTTTTTTACAAACCATAACTATTCTGCACAGTAAACAAAAACAATATATAAACTACAAGCAAAAACTTTGATGAACAATATTACTAAACAATAAAAACAAAAACTTCAGAAACATGGAAGCTGGCAAAAAACTAATCATCATTGAATCTTCCTTTAAATTTTTAATCAAAGATCTAATTAATGAACATGTTATGTTTGACACACCTCCAGTCGAAACTATCAAAGGAATTTTACGATCCAACAAATTTATCAGTAAACTTTTTACGGGCATGGTCCAGGAAAAATTTATCGAAATTCTCGGTTACAATCCTAGAATTGGTTTTTTTATACTACTTCGATATTGGATCAGAAGTAAAGAAAACTACTTCAAATTCAGTAAAAAAGTAAACAATAAATGGTTAAGCAGAGATGTTCATAATATTCTCGAAAGAATTACCATAAAAGGTTCATTCTTTTATTTCAAACACTGCCTTCTTGGAATTGAAAGAAGCATGCAAACGAAAAAAGATTGGATAAAGACAAAATGCAGAATTAACTTTTTATGTTTAGACTACATTGGATACGGATATCGCTGTAAAGAACATTACATGTTGAAAAAATTTTGAAGAAAACTGCTTAAGGCTAATCGAGTCGAAAAGTCTAAACAAAAATGCGAAAAAATAATTAAAAAACTAAACAAAACCATAAAATCCTTTCCCATCTCATATATATAATAAATAAATTACTTCATTTATTTGGAATATTTACATAATTTATTTAAATTCGGACAATTACGAGTGAAATCAATCTATATATACTAATATAAATTATGAAGGACCGTATATGTCTAAGACATTTTATTCTGAAAATAGATACTTAACAAAAAATTTTTGCTTATAAACTACATCTAGTGTACAATTCTAATAATGATACTATTCATGAGATTTGTTATCTAAATTAATAGTTAAATCTATTTTATCCATTAGACTTAATGTGAAAATGAATGAATTGTTCACATATCTAAATTACATATATAATATTATTTTTTGAAAACTGAATTGTTCACATATCTAATTACATATATATTATTATTTTTTGAAACTATTTGTGCAAAAGTTAAAATACCTGATATCATGCACGTTTTCACTCAATCAGAATATATCACGTGCCATTAGTTGTAGCTGTAGAGTGCGAACTAAAAAAAGCGCCAAATCAAATAATGAAAAAAATCTAATAATAAAAATTTACTTAAATATTTCACCGGGCAAGGTGCAGTAACACCAAGTAACACCATTCGGGCAAAATAATTCTCAGAATCTATTTTCTTTAAATAAGAATAATATTTATTAATCATAGTTCGCACCTCTACGTCAAAGAGTTTTTTATTTATGTTTTTTGTAGAATTCCTGTTGAATTGTTTTAGAAGCCTATTAAAAAGAGTTTCTATATAATGTTAAAGATTTGATCCTGAAATAGTGAATCTGTTAAATGAAATAATTAGAGTCGCTTTAGAGTATATATTGAAGCACTCACACAACACATAGTAGTTGTTAGATTATATGTTGCAGATCTTTTATATATTTTAAACACAAAAGCAAAATTTTAAGTAAACGGCGTCTCACAACTTGAATTCTTGGTTAGTATATATAGAGACTAAAAGTTTTTATTGCTTTTTATCATTTTATATTAATTTAAATATTAATTTAGTTTGAAACTTATTAATCAATTTTTATTCATGTTTTATCTAGGAATTCACAGGCAAAAATCTGATAAATTGACTCTATCTTTTTCGCTTATGACAAGAAGTACCCTTTTCTGATATTTAGGCAATGAATAATTTTAATCTCCAGAAGAATATCAAATATGACGGAAAGATTACTCTTAAAAATTATGTGAACCCAAAGTTCTATATATTGGGGTAATTTCTTAATAAAAATGTGTCGATTTCTTTAACTTTTTTATTATTGCTCATATTTGAATCAAAAACATCGCATCGCCATTGATATGAATCAAACATACGTTAGAATTCAGAAAAAGAATTGCATCGGCATTGATTTGAATCAAAAATACGTTAGAATTCAGAAAAAGTATCACATCGCCAATGAAATTATAAAAATCAACGGTGTAATTAAAAACTTGAAAACTATCTGCGAAATTTTAGAGGGAACAGTTGGTCTTAACAACGTGAGCTTGACGATCAAAGATGGTAAAAATTTTAAATTTTTGTATGCAAAGGTTAAATTTTGCATGAAATTATAAATCTATAATGTAATTAAAAACTTGAAAAATATCTGTGAATTTTAGAGGGAACAATTGGTCTTAACAACGTGACTCGACAATCAGAGAAGGTAAAAATTCTAAATTTTTGTATGCAAAGATTGAATTTTAAAATACCTTTTTATAATTCTGTTTACATTCCATTCCAAAGAAATTATCAAACTGTCCCTGATCTTAAATAATGAAAAGAATAAGAATAATTTTCTATTTAAAACTACTATCAAAAGTAGTCTTAGCGAAGGTATAATTTTTAGCTTTGTATTGTGTTAAAATTTGAATTTTTAATTAAAACAAATTTCATTATATTTAAGATGAAATTGAGAGACATCGGTATCAAATTATTGCTGAGGCCCAAATCTGCAAATATTTGATTGAAGAATTGAATAATTAGAATATACTGACTGAGAAACAAATTTCCGATTTGAAATTATTATTACCTAACGATTTAGAAGCACAAACTCAAACCGTAGTAAATAAGATTGAATCATAGAACACTCCAGTTTACATTTGGTTTTCTTCTTAACTTGCAATAATAAATTTTAAATAAAGATCCAGCAGGTTTTATAAAACAACTTCCTCGATTTGTTATGACTTTTAATTTTACATTTTTCAATTAGCTGTTTGCTTATTGTAATTTACAAAAATTAATAAATTTTAGATGAATTTTCGAAATGACTACAAAATTTGTAATTATAAAGTTGTTCCTGTGACCTTCTTATTGTTAGTAGCATTAAAATGATATATAGATTTTTTTGGCCAAATTAGAGAATGAATTTTGGCTGGATTAGAGAATAAATTTAGTCGAATTAATTAATTAATTTGCCCGTATTAGAGTATGAATTTGGGCAAAATCAGAGGATGAATTTGAGTCGAATTAGAATAAAAATTTTAGAGTATAAATTTGAGTCGAATTAAAATAAAATCTTCGGCAGATTTAGGGTATAAAAGCTATTAACATTATTTCTGGGATAATACATTTTCGAAAATCAGGTCTTCAGACTACTGCCATCATCAAATCGGTACATATCCACAGATTTTTTTCGTATTTAGATTAAATTTTATACTATATACAGTAGGTTGTAAACTATATTATATATGAGAAAATTTATTTCATTAGTAAGTAAATGAAAATTAAATAATAAATCATATGAGTTTCATTTATTTCTCTTCAGTTAGTTTGATTAGTTTATTTTCATTTTATTTCATTGAAAATAAAATCCCGTGACTTTCGACCAAATTCGGTCTGAATGGGTCGGATTGATAAACATTGCCAGTAGATTTATTTAAAGTTTGAATAAATATGTAATTTATATTACCAGAATTAAAATTAGAGTAGAGTAATTTTTATATTATCATTAAAACTAAAATTTTATATAAGTGAAAATAGAGGTGGAACCGGTTTTAAAAATTCGGAATTTATCACGCCAAATTCAATTTTTAAAACCGGTTCCAACCTCTAAGTGTTTAGCTAATAAAACATGCTAACCATTAGGGCTAAATGCCGGCCTAAATCTGACTGGGATTTTGTGTAAAAATCATCTATATGTGAAAAAGGACTATTAACACTGAAAGCAAGAATTAAGAAAATTGCGATGTGCCACGTACTATATGTACTGTACTGTACGTACTGTACATACTGTACGCTAAAATTTTGACAATCATTCTTTAAGTTATGAAGTTTAGGCTATAACATTTATAAGTTCCTAAATATTCCGAAACGATTACGGAATATTCTGAAACTATGGTGTAAAAAAATCCTACTATACGTACTATACGTACTGTACGTACTGTACGTACTGTACGTACTGTACGCTAAAAAAATCTGAGTATCATATAAATGGCACATCACTAGTTCAACCTATTCACGTCAAACATTAGTTTACAAAAATAATGAAGAATGCATGCTTCTGGTAAGGTATATTCAGTTAATTTTCTTGAAAATATATAAAAAGGTATGCATAATCCTTAAACTTGAAATTATGATAAAAATAATAAAGAAACAAATTAAGTATAAATGAAAGAGTAAAAAGCCATATATAAAATTTATATTGATCATTAGCAGCATTAGTTATATGATCACTAATATCATTAATATTTTATATCCATTTTTCTAGGTTGTTACTATTGTTTTTGCAAACTTCAGGTTCATTTGTTAGTGATTCACTGGCCGAAAAATCTTCAGACGAAATAATTGTGTCTATACAAAATTAAATAATTAGTGTCTCTTTCACCATTAAATTTTAATTATAAATTCTTATCTTGAGAAAAAACTAATGCATCTTTATTTAAAGAATTGGGTAAATAAGGATATAAATTATTATAGTAAATTTCTTCTTGATTGGATGGAAAGGGGTATTCTCTTGGTTCAAATGACATTTTTATTTGTTTAAAAAGAAGATAAAATTTAAGATTTTATTATTGTTAATTGAAAATTTTGAACTACCACAAGTGTCAGTCGATAAATTTATAGTGTTGACAAATCACGTGTAATTTTTCATATCTATAAATCAAGACTTAGTTGCTGAGTCAACTTATTATTTAGCAATATAAAAAAATATAACCGAATATAGGTACTTTTAAAAATTTTGAACTATCAATCTTATATCTAAAAGTTTTTTCTACTAAATATTTTATTTTAGTTTAAAATCGTGTGATAAATCAACACAAGTGTTTTATTTTTAAATAATTATATTATTTATATGTATTTATATGGAGTATTCGGCATCTTTTACAAGTCATGACTTGGCTGCTAAATATAGAAACATATAATAACCGAATATATTAAGTATAATAAAGTTAATTAATGACGTTTAAAATTCGGAATATTACAGTATTTACTTTAATGAAGCGTGTAACCCATAGATTATTTATATTATCAGTTCAATGTTCAGTTCACATCTCTAAGAGTCCGGATATCAGATATCTGTAAATATATAAAGAGCCCTTTTTATCTATGCCTATCAATATATCATTTTTTATACAATCTTATAGCTTTACTAAAAATGCCTAAATATAAAACTGTCCGCCCTCGTATATACAGAGATAAAAATGGATTTATCTCTAGTATTTTGATTAGAGGAAATATAAATGCAAATTTCAAATTTAATAAAAAAAAAAAATTCTTGAAAAATCAGATAAACAAATAAAAGCAAGTTTTGCTTCAGTTATATTACTAAATTCAAAAGAAAAAACAGAAGTTGTAACTTTCAATCTCAAGGATGTAATTTACAACAAATTAAGCAAGAATTTAACTGTTATAACAGCTACAACAGGAACAATTAAATTACACGTTCATGAAATCAGAAAAAAGATGAAAAACCTGACTTTAAGTTTAGAACATTAGTTTACTTTAGTTTACTTAATCAAAATTTTAATATTTTTTTTATTTATTTTTACTTCTCTAATTTTATTTGACCACTACGTATATGTTTTCTAAATCCTGTGACGAAGTTTTTTTTTTCTGATTTATATAAATAAAATTTGATTTCACATTCGTACGTATACGTAGCACATTCGAAATTAATTCGTGATCCGCCTAAGAACCAGTAAAAAAACATAGTAAATAGTGGGGATATGTTTACTATGTATTTTTTGCCTTTTTTGGAATCTGGAGTTTCCCAAAGGACAAAACGATTTTCTACTAAGTAAACATCTCTTTTGCATTAAGTAAAAGTTGTAGAGGAGAAAATTCCGGTCATAATGGCAGTTAAATCATTAAAATCGGCCCAGTGGATCGTGAGTTATGAGCATTTTTGCTTTCGCGATTATATGTTTACTTTTTTGTTTACACCATATAGCCGCAAAGACAAAAATGCCCATATCTCGTGATCTACTGGGCCGATTTTAATGAATTAACAGCCATTATGACCAGAATTTTTTCCTCTACAACTTTTACTTAATTCAAAAGAGATGTTTACTTAGTAGAAAATCGTTTTGTCCTTTGGGAAACTCCAGATTCCGAAAAAGGCAAAAAACAATAGTAAATTTCCCCACGATTTACTATGTTATTTCACTGGTTCTTAGGCGGATCACGAATTAAGTTATTTAGAAAGTTTATCCACGTGCCATGCTATATCGATATTACACACACACGCTTACTTCACATGCTTACTTATATAAAATAAATTTAAATATGATTGGCTCACACATCTGCACCATACTAGCTGGTGGCGTCATTTGAACTCAGAAACTAAATATCATGTAATTTAATTTACCAAATCTTACATAAAATTATGTAAAATTACTGAAATTTAACAACCCTATCAGTGACTCATCCAATTTGGTATCATGATAATACTTACCAGGGTTATATATTAATTCTAACAAAATTATTTTTACCAAAGTTACAAATTAATTCTGCCAAACTATGTTTACCAGAATTACTGACTAATTCTACCAAAATTATGCTTACCAGAGTTACAGATTAATTCTACCCAAATTAAGTTTACCTGAGTTACGAATTAATTCTATCTAATTTATTCTTACTAGAGTTACGAATTAATTCTATCAAAACTAAGTTTACCAGAATTACTACTATCAAGATAATGTTTACCAGAGCTACATATTAATCCTAACAAATTATGTTTACTAGAGTTACGAATTAATTCTACCAAAATTATGATTACCAGAGTTACGAATTTTTGACAAGTATTCGGGAATGTCCTTACACATATTATGTATGCTCGTCAATAATAAATTGTATTCAGATGATTTAGCTCTTCCTATAGCACCACTTGAATAACCATCCTTTGCTGAAATAATGTTGTTTGCTTATCGAATCTTGATATGACACTTTCAAAAGATCAACTTCAACTTTGTTCGTAAGATCTTTGCATTGAAAAATAATACATAATGATTATGACTGCCGAACATATCTATGCCACCGTCTCCTCCTGATATCCTATAAAAAAAATAACTGTAAGTAATTGTCATTATTATTGTCAAGGAAAATGCTCTGGAGCCAATGCAGTCATTTATCCATGCATCCTATTCACCACAGACTCAGGTGAGCTTTTCTGATGACAGATAAACAGAGAAGGACGTTCACAATCAATTATTACTTGGCTCTAGTAACATCCCCTGTGGCCACGGTGCGCTACAGGTTCTCTGCTTATCATATTATCATAGTGGCAGCGTAACTTTAGATGCATAACAACTAAACGTTCACTTAATGATATAATTAACTCACTTAACCCTTTGGCAGTCAATCTTTAATTTCAAATTCTTCACCTTTAGAAGAATTCATTATTGATAATAAAATTTCAAATGATTAAAATTTTTTTGAATTTTGCACCCTATATTACTATATATTGTGATGCTCCGGATAACTGCGACTCGGTCACTCCACAATCCAAAGACTCACGTAACTGACAGTAAGTAACCTTATGAAAAAGGCGTGTTAGATTTGGCTGGTGGGTGATTAAGGCTTCAGTTACTTGGATCAATGAAAGCAGGTCGGTTTAGTCACGTGATCAAGAAATCAAACAAACGACGATTATAATGTATTAGGGATAGTTTATAAGGTTTATAGGGTTAGTGTATTCTTATGGACGATTTTATAGAATTGGGACTTGTTATTTAATAAAGCAAAATGGAGCATGTCCTCTCAAGGGCCAATTTGGCCTTTATTTATAATGTTCAAATTCGTCTCTTACAAATGTAATTTTGTATTTACTATTTAATAATCTATATAAAGTTACCTATAATTACTACTCTTAAATTTATTTAAGAATGTTTAATTTGTATTCTCATCCTCCTTTTCTCCTCCCATATACCCCTCTAGATCCTAAATGTCATTTCCGATCCAAAATGTAACTTTATGCATTTTTCACGTGACCAATTACCGGGTCCCCGTGTTACATTCTGGGACTCACAATATCTTTTCGAACAAAATAGGGGTGAGAAGTTTCAAAGATCACTGTGCCACATGATTAAAAATCCATCTGATTGGTTGTTGATCCTTGAATGTAATTAGGATATTATTGGATATTATTATAGAAGCTTTACGTAAAGCTAATTTAGATAGCAAAAAAAGTAAGTTAAAAATTGCCTTTATATTAACGATTAATCCTAATAAATCACATGACTTAACGGCTCACGGGTCCGTATTTTTTTTGATTATCAGTTATATGTAAAGTAACTTTATTTTATTAATTTAATTTTTTAGAGATATGTAATAAGATATTACAAAACAATACTGATAAATTAAAAATATTAAAAAATTTACAAACTAAAATTTATACAATAAAATAAATATGGAATAGGTAACACCTCCGGCAAATTTTCCAGGAATGAAGAATTAGACGAATCACGTAATCACGAAAATTGATTCAGCATGACTTCATGTGACCAATCAGTTTGCGAAATACTAATTGGTCACATGAAGTGGTTTTGCATCAATTTTCATAAATACATGATTCGTCTAATTATTCGTTCCTGGAAATTTGCAGGAAGTGACACCTTTTCTATATTTAATCTGAAATAAAATTAAAATAATTAAAAACTTTCTTTAATTCTGGGATTAACTGCTTATGTATAAATTTATCGAGATCTTTAATTCTCGATTCAATAATTTCAATGTCACTTTCAGAATTAAAGATTTGACGCCATTTGTAGGCTAATAATGGATCGATTGGATTTAATATATTTAAAAGTCTTCTTATTTCCAAATCCAACAACATTATTCTTTTTCTCTTATTCTTTACAATGTCACTTGAATGCTCCAAGTTTGTAAAATTTAGGTCATTTTCTTTTTTAAGATGCAAATAATCATTTTCTTGTTTGAGGAGCAAACTTTCTTCCCTGAGGAGAAAACTTTCTTTTCTGACTCGATCATTTTCTTGTTTGAGGAGCAAACAATCGTTCATGACTCGTTTATTCCTTTGCCTGGGGCGAACATTTTCTTGTTTGAGGAGTTTATTCTTTTTCTTAAGGAGCGAACTTTCTTTTCTGATTCATTCAATCTCATGATTTTCTTTTTTCATATCCTTTTCTTTTATTGCTTTAACTGACTCTTCATCGTCATAATTTATCACAAAAATAAATTTATCTTCGATTTGGGATAAATCGATAATTAAATAGCAAATAAATAAAAATATTGTAAGATAAAAGAAATTGAAAAAATCCATTTTGCAATTTATTTTTAAGAAATGCGATTTCGCACAGCCCTATTTTAAATAAATTCATAGAAATCTAACTGTTGCATAAATAATTAATTGTAAGAAACTTGTTAATGATTATAGAGAAATTTTACATTTATTCAAGTTGCAAATGTGCATTATCGCGCAGCATTGGGCTTAGCACGTGTATTGGAACGCGCTTTTTTTCCTTGTTATTCTTACATAATAATAATTATAATAAAAATACTTGTTTATTCAAAAAAGGAATTTTTTTTCATTTTCTCAAGCCTGATGCACATTATCGCGCAGCATATTGAGGCTTAGAACGCGTATTAGAACGCATTTATAATTCCAAGTGCTGTCGATAATGCAAATTTGCGAAAAATCGGATCTTGAGAAATTTTTTTTTCGGGTTGAAAAAAATTATTATTTCTATTATTAAAATGTAAGAACAATATCAATTTTAGGTTAATTGTTGCAACTGCTATCATCATGTGACTTCATACCGTGATAAAAAAATATAAATGATAATGATTACATAAACCGGTTTAATAATTAATAAAAGAATATAAAAGTTTCAAACAGTTAACCTGGTTTAAAAAAATTTTTTTTTACAACAAAGATCTGATGTTTCGCAAATGAAACAAATTTGATTTTAATTGTACTACAAATTAAAGTCCCTAACCGAATCTATTCTTAACATAGCAAATTCGGCACCATGAAATGTAAAAATGGGTTTTAATACCATAATTAAACAATAATATAAAACCCGGTTTTTACAATAAATAAATCTTAACAAATAACGAAATAGTTTTTAAGCAAACCAAAACATTTACTTTAATAATTTCGAATGAGATTTTATTTAATAATAATATTATGTTAATTATCGAGTTTGCTATAAAAGGATCACAAATCGTTCAAAAATCAATTTCATACAAATTTCTTCACTTAAAATGCCTAAACAAAGAAAACCTAAAAATTACATCCGTACATTACGAAATTCCAATAAAAAACTGACTACAGTACGATGTTTGAACTCAATCAAGTAAAAAAAAACTGACTACAGTACGATGTTCGAACTCAATCAAGTAATATACGACAAATCAAGCAAAATTTTAACAGAAAAAGCGGAAGGGCAAAAATAATTAAATCCTCATCAAGCAAAAGAAATGCAAAAACAAAGAAAGTTACAAAATTCAAAATGGAAAACATGACTTTATTGTTAAAACAAGAGCCAACTAATGTTGGTATAATGCATCGTAAGATTATATAATGCCGTGTCAAGTGATCTGACAAAAAACACCGAATTTAGGAATTTTTAAAAAATGCATTATTGTGAAACATAAAAACAATTCATTTTTGTTATCATGTCATGTGACTTAAGACTGTTATGTATAATATAATTTTTTTCAGTAATAGTATTTTTTAAACCCGGTTTTAATATATATAATGTGAATTATGTTACCGCAAAATAATGAAAAAATTCCTTTTGTTGAATGGAAAATGTTGAAAGTTTGTCGTTATCTGTGGTACCTGAGAATCGGAAATTTTGAAAATAAAACATTCATCTGAGGAGTTGAAAAGAAGATGAGTGTGGGCAACCCCCATTCTTACTTAAAATGTATGGGTTGAAGTAACGCTGTCACTTAGGTGAACGGAATAGTTGTGGTATACTCTACATATTGTCGGCCGGATGATATGTAACTATCATGATGATGTCATTGAAAGATGTGAGCAACCCCCATGTTTGTGATGAATAGATCCTTGTGTTAACTTTTTTTTTATTAACTAGAGTCCATAATTAATCAGAAAAATTTTAAGGAAGAATGACGTTACTTGACGAAGAATAATAATGTAATAGTAATATTTACTTTCTAAAAAAAATTTTTTTTACAATTGTATTATTTAATTCATTTTTATTAATTCAAAATTGTTCTTTTAATTAAAAATTTTTGGAATCGAGTTGTTGCGTTAATAATGAAATAAATTTCTTTCAAATATAAATTATGACAAAATAATTCGAGTAATAAATAAATAATAAATAAATAAAAAATTGACTAAACAATAGCTTTAAACTAGTGCTCAATATGAATAACTAAGAGAGAATTGCTATTGAAAATTTCACCAGCAATTCTGACTAATGAAAATTTCATTAACTTATCAAATGCCATCAACACCTGTCATCTCGATCCAAAGAATTCCTATGATAAAATGGAAAATCGATTGAAGCTTCGTTATCTAAGTATTCCTAAAAAAAAAAAAAGACGTTACTACATATATAATAACATTATTATTAAAGACTTAAAAATCACTTATCGATTATATTTTTAGCAATAGTCCTCTATACTTGAATAAATGATAGCTTGATTGACTTTCCATTAGATCACGGGAATTCTTTGATTCGAGATGACAGGAATTGACGGTATATGATAAGTTCATAAGGTTTTTTTCGGTAGTTTGAATTGCTGGTGAAAATTTCCATAGCAATTCTCTCTAAAGGCTATTCAATTTAGAGCATGATTATTTAGAAAATTTGATTTTACAAAAATCAATAAATATTTTGTATTTAAATTTGGCGAGTGTTGCCTCTTAAACAAATCTAACGTAGATTAAATCAATTCTTTTCATCTTTCCTCTGTTATTAAAATTTATTAATCCCAACAATTTAAGTACGAACACTACTAATACTATGAAATTCATTAATATTCTCCAAACTCCCTACTTAAATGCCATTTTTCAAACTTATCTATTTTTTTTTGTAAGGCAAGAATATCTTTATTTATTTCTTTGTGTTCATTGGACAAATAATCTTCTAATAAGCGATTATCTTCAGTTAGGGATTCGATTTCTTTTTGTTGGTTTTCTAAAAATTCATAAATGGTATATTTTACTTTTTAATAGAATATATAATCTTCATAACCTGCGTTTACAATTTCATAATTTGGAACTAATGAAACTTTACATATTTCAATATTGTTTCTATCATTCAATTCCATAACTAATTTTGATTTTTCGGTATTAATAGTTTCAGAAACAGTTTGATATTCCAGACTTTGTACTTTTTCTTCGGTATCAGAGTTGATCTCTCGGACTTGTAGTAGGCTGGATGTATCATTTATTTTTGTTCGTAAGGATTGATATTTGAAAGTTAAATGTGAATGTATGTTTTCTATAACCGAAGAAGAATTATAAAATTGATAATAGGGTTAAAAAGATAGTGATTTTGCTTTTCTTTTTATAAATAAATCACTAATCATTCTATTAAATCGGCAGTAGGTTAACGTAGAATAATGCTTTTCGTTTATTCCTCTGTTTCTTATTTTATAAAATTGATTATATTTGGAAACAACAGAGTTGATCTGTAATAAACCATTGTGGATTGAATAATTTATTGGACCTATTTTTCTTGTCGAAATGGTACTGGTGATATTACGATTATCATTTTTGTTGAAAGATATTAATTCTATAAAATTTATTGTGTCTGATTCTTTAATAAATAGTTGGCATTTGTTTATTTCTTGGACTAGTAGACAAGCTGTATCATTCATTTTTGTTCGTAAGGATTGATATTCGTAAGTTAAATCTATAACCGAAGAATTATAAAATTGACAATAGGGTTGAAAAGCGAGTGTTTTTGCTTTTCTTTTTATAAATAAAACAATAAACATTCTATTTGGATCTAATGAATCTTTTTTACATATATCATTCATTTCTGATTTTTCAGTATTGATATTCTTCATTATTAGAGTTGATTTCTCGAACTTGTAGTAGACTGGATGTATCCTGTTGATGTTTTTTTTTATAAAAAACACAAAGATTATTATCCAATGTTCATTTATTTTATGCCAATTCTTTTTCTTATTAATAACTTTTCTAAAGATATCATCACCAATCATATTTCTTTGACGAATATATAAGATAATGATATTAAATAAGAGCAATAAAAATATTGCGAAATAAAAGAATTTTTTCTCGATTTTTATATTTAAATTGGCTAAAAATTGTTTTATGTTTATTTTAAATAAAAACGAGGAAATTGCAGTATTGATGTAAGAAAGAGGCAAAAATTCATAATTAAAAAAGTCTTGGCTTCTAGATAATGCTGATAAACAAAGTTTGAAGATATTCTTAACGAAAATTGGCTTTGATTTTAGTTCAGATGAAAGTCTACTTTTCATAGTAATATCTTCATTTGTGAGTCAATCTTTATCTGAGCAAATGGATTCATATTTGTAGATAGTTCTTGTAAATAATACGGAAAACCAGACAACGAGACCAGAGAAAAAGAAGAAAGGTAGAATCCGGATCATATTCAATGATGCAAAAATCAAAAAAGTCAAAAAATTAAAATCAAGAAAATTGTACAAACAATTTTCAGCAATAAAAAAATAAAAGAAAATGCTAGCTTTAAACTGTTTTTAAATGACATTCTGTTTTTTTTAGTAATTTTGAAAGCTAGATTTTACACTTTTAATAGCATTTTCGTAATTGAACCTGTTCAAATAAGGAAATGATTAATTCAATTTTGTTTTAATTTATGCTCTTCGCCGCGGCTATTCGTATTACCTATTTTACAAAACATTAAAAAGAAACTCCGTGTTCTGTATGATGTACAGTATATAATGCTGATCTGTTACAGTTATACGCGCTATTGCAAAAGGCTTTTTCGTGTTGATTTTCTCATAAATGAGTTGTTCAAATAAGGAGAAAATTTATGTTATCTTTGCTGCGGTTATTCGTTAGCCTTATTTTTACAAAGCTTCAAAATGAAACTCTGAATTATGTATGAAGTGCTGATCTGTTACGTAATTATACACGAAGAAAGGTCGTTTGATTAATTTTATCATATTCAAATAAGGAGATAATTATTTGACTTAATTTATATTATATTTAGCTACGGTTAAAATGAACATTATTATAATTAAATATGTTCTGTTATTCATTTTAAAAATTTTTATATTTATGCCATCTTTGTCTCAGTTATTCATATTAAATAATCCTATATTTCTACAAAAAAGCTTTTAATTATATAACTTATTCAAATAAAGAGATAATTAATTCATATTTGTTTTAATTTATGCTATCTTTGCCGCGGTTATTTATATTACCTTATCTTTACAAAAATATCAAAATGAAACTCCGAGTTATATACAGTATATTTTATGATAGCAATATAAACTATAACACTGATCTGTTACGCAATTGTACGCGAAATGATTTTGTTTGAATATATATATACACAAATTAAAGTAAGGTTTTAGACTACAAAAATTTAAATGAATTTTAAAATGACTATGGAAAAAATTTGTCGGGAAAAAATACTCTTGGAATTGTGTACTTGCAATAAATTTCTGATTTTTATATTAATTATTGAATTAATTATAACTATAATTTGGCTGTTAAGTATATTTTTTCTTTCTCCAATTGATGCATAGAAGCTCAAACTGATTTTTAACAATTTTTTATAGAATA
Source organism: Gigaspora rosea (assembly GCA_003550325.1). Classification (NCBI taxonomy): domain Eukaryota; kingdom Fungi; phylum Glomeromycota; class Glomeromycetes; order Diversisporales; family Gigasporaceae; genus Gigaspora; species Gigaspora rosea. The sequence goes on from QKWP01000039.1 coordinate 277,791, forward strand.
AAACAGTCGCAGTATTCATATTTGTATGCTGAGCCTTTCGAGCCAGTTGTGCATGGAACTTTTGGGATTGACCAACCTAACCCTTTGGATATGTTTATAATACAAAAGATAGAAGATTCAATACAAATTATTAAAAACTTTTTTTACATAAGAGGATTTGGACATCCAGATTATGATGGATTAGTGCCGATATAAGTAGTATTAAGCCTTTCAGCAAATTTAAATAATTTGAATTCAAGGTAAAATTGAAAATTAAGGTTTTGATTTCTGACATTTTTTATATTTAGAAAGATTCATTCTAAAAGTGATGCAATTTAATATATCATTCGTTTTTGTATCTCATAAGGATTGAAATTCATGGGTTTTGTTTAATTCAGCAAAATCGATCTATTAAATCGATTAAATACAATAATAGAATTTTTTCGATTGTTGATGAACGAAATGGAATCTTGATCTTCTAGAAAATGTCCGGACTATGATGAATGCAATACCAGGACAGGAAAAGAATATGAAATAAAATAAGAGCAGTAAGCGAAATAATGGTTTTTCTTGAGTTTTATTTTTAAATTAGCTAAAAATTATTTTATGTTTATTTTAAATAAAAAAGAGGAAATTGTTGTATTGGATTGTTCAGACATCTGTATTGGTATTTTTTAAAATAGATGTTTCAATTTATTTATGGTAATAATAGACCAAAAATCTAAAATTGGTAATGCTGATCAAAATTTTTTCCAAATTTAAAGTTATCAAACTTGTTTCACAACATATCAATAAATATCAAAGACCTACAAACTTTTTTTTGTGCTGCTGTTCACTCATTTTCTCGAATGTAAGTATTTTTTAGTGATTGGACTTAAAAATTAAAAATTCAAATGATCCATTAAAAAAAAGCTATCGCTAGTATTTTAATTTTTAAAAAATTAATTTATTTTAATATTCGTATTCTTAATTAAAAATAAACCGATTTATAAATCTCGGATGACTGAGAATAGTGAAATTACCCAAAAAAAGAAGAAAACAATTTATAAATATATTGAACGTATCAAAAACCCAAGTTCTGAATTAGTTCATCCAACTTATAATCCAATTCTGCCAAAGTCTGAAGAATATAATGTAGATGTTTGGAAGAATTATAATCATGATTTACACAAAAAGATAACCCAAGAAAAAGTTAATTTGAACTGGATCGAAGTTTGTAGTAGATACTCTCAATTTAAAACTTTGTATAACGATATAAAAGATAAGAATTTAGGTGAAAACAAATAAATAAATTGATCAGAGAAACAATACCAAATAATGAAAATATTTATTCACGAACGAACTTTTGGAGGAAAGCATATGATAATATTTGTTTAATACTTAAAGGTACTGTATTAGTTTTTATAAATTTAATCTAGGTGACATTCACACAATATTATAACAAAAATATTTAGCCCCCGAGTACCATTTTGTAACGCAGTAGAGATGACAATATTCATTAGATATCTAAATAATAGTTAAATCTAATGGAAATCTATTGGATTTACTTTAGTATCCAATTAATAACGGTTCACATTTTTATAACGTAATTTTAAATTGGGCAACCGGGTCAATAAGTCACCAGGTTTAATATCTAATTTATTATAATTACTAAAATTTAAAAATATCTAATTAATATTTTATTTAATTTAGCTTCTATTGAAAGGAATATTTCAGATGAGAAAATACTTGAAAAATTTAGAGAATTGCAGATTACAATTAATTTTTTCCAGGAAGCTGATAAGAAAGATATTGAGGACTTAATCAATTGTCTCGTTTAGGTCAATTGCATATTCGCAACCAGCTATCTTTTAAAATTTTTAAGATTTAGAAAATTTGATTAAAAGGCCTGAGAAATATTTCATTATTGTTTCGTATTTCATATTAAGAATTTTAAATTAATTTGTTTAACAATCTAAGAATTTATACTAAGAATTAAGAATTAATTATGAAAATCCTTTGTTCTTAAGAATTAAGAATTAAATATGAAAATCCTTTTGTTCTTAATTAAATTATAAAATTATGATCTTTTTAAGTTCTCGATAATAAAATTTATTCATTCTATTAGATAAGTATTCTGACTAGAATCTGTATTAGTATTATAATAATTTTCAATATAATGCGAAATGGTAATCTACTCAAGAACGTCTATAATTACAGAATTAGCTTATGAGGTAAAATATCTTGATAACTGTGAAACGTTAGAACTCCTTGCATAATCTTCTCAGGATTATCAACAAGTTTTACTTGCTTTGCCAAGAATGACTATTTTAATTGTGAAACGTTAGAACGTATAATCTTCTCAGGTAGAATGTGAAAACAAGTTTTGCTTGCTTGAGTATAATTGTGAAATGTTAGAACACATAATCTTCTCAGGAGCTAATGGGCAGCGTCAATAGAAATCAAGCAAATCAACATTTGAAAAAAAATTAATTCCTTAACTTTCATAGCTCATATCTCAATGAATTTTAAAGCTATCTTAATGATTTAGTATTCAAAAGAAAGCTTAGATTATAAGCTTTCTTTTGAATATTAAATTATTAAGATAGCTTTAAAATTCATTAAGATATGAGCTGTGAAAGTTAAGGAATTAATTTTTTTTCAAATGTTAATTTGCTTGATTTCTATTGACGGCTGCCCTAATATACTTGTTTTAGTATAACCTTCTCAGGAGTTTTCAATTAAACAAGTTTAGCCAAGTAAGATACTAATTAAATTTGAGGTTTATTTACTTTATGAAACTTTGTAGCCAAACTGTGAAATGTTAGAACGTTCTACTTGCTTTGGCAGAATGTGAAAAACAAGTTTTACTTTCTCAGGAGCCAAGAAAGTTACCAATTAAATTTGATGAATAATTGTGAAATGTTAGAACGTATAACTTGAAACACGAACACCTTGTATAAAATATTCTCAGGAATTAGTAATTAAACAAGTTTTGCTTGCTTGAGTATAATTGTGAAACGTTAGAACACATAATCTTCTCAGGAGCTAACAAATTCTACTTGCTTTAATATAATCTCCATATTTCAATTAAACAAGTTTAGCCAAATAAGATATCAATTAAATTTGAGGTTTATTTACTTTGTGAAAACTTTGTAGCCAAAACTGTGAAACGTTAGAATGCCTTGACTACTTGCATAATCTCAGGAGTTTTCAATTAAACAAGTTTAGCCAAATAAGTTACCAATTAAATTTGATTTTAAAGGAAAACTGTGAAACGTTAGAACACCTTGACTTCATAATCTCCTCAGAAGTTTTCAATTAAACAAGTTTAGCCAAGTAAAATACTGAATACTCTGCATAATATTTTCATGATTACATTTATTTGTGAAACGTTAGAATGTAGAATCTTCTTAGGACTAATAATTAAACAAGTTTATTTAGTTTATTTATTTACATTAGCCAAGAAAGATACCAATTAAATTGATTGTTACAGTTATACTTTACTAAGTAAATTAATTTTTTAAAATCAAATTTATTGTTATCTTACTTGGCTAAACTTGATTAATTAATAACTTATGCAAGCCGTTCTAACGTTTCACATATATATTATACAGAGCGTTCAGTATTTTACTTGGCTAAACTTGTTTAATCGAAAACTTCTAAGAAAATTATGAAGTCAAGGCGTTCTAACGTTTCACAGTTTTCTTTTAAAATCAAATTTAATTGGTATCTTATTTGGCTAAACTTGTTTAATTGAAAACTCCTGAGATTATGCAAGAAGTCAAGGCGTTCTAACATTTCACAGTTTTGGCTACAAAGTTTTCACAAAGTAAATAAACTTCAAATTTAATTGGTATCTCAATTGCCTAAACTTTATACTAAAGCAAGTAGAACTTGTTAGCTCCCGAGAAGATTATGTGTTCTAACGTTTCACAATTAAAATAGTTCTTTCTTGACTACACACTGATATTTATGTATCACTTGGTCAGACTACACATGCCTCGTGAAAAAATAAAAGATCAGACTAGACTGATCTCGGAAAGCTTTTATTGAATTTATATCATAAAATCGCTAATTTGGCAAATATGGTTCACATCACATACATCATTTAAATTTTGTCATAATAGGGCCGTTCATTAATATGATTGAACTTTTTCTGAGAGAGACACAATAAAGAATTTTATTAATTCACTCGATTTATTTACAAATGATTTATAGTTATTTATTCTTTTATAAGGTATATACAAAATGTAATTTCTCTTAAACAAAATTTTGCTGCAGCCTGCAGACACACGAAACACCAAATAACCAAAAATAACCGCAAGCTATTAACAAACAAGACATTTACATTTTGAGTCTATTAGTAATTTTATAGGAGATCACAAGTAAATGATAAAAAAGAAACTTGAAGTAAGATATGAACATTTAATTATTTATCCTGATTCCCAAGCCCAAACTATACTAATGTCATAATTCAAAACTTGGATCGCAAACCTTATTCTTCCAAATCATCATAGTCATAAGTAATCAAATTGGTAAAGAATATTTTACCTCTTTCACTTAGTTCTGCACTATATATTTCTACTTGATTCTGTAAATTTCTTATCTGTACATTTTGATTAGCAATCGTATTCTCGCCAAACCTTCTGACGATTTCGAGATCCTGATTAAGACGTTGGTTTTCATCGCAAAGTCTACTGATTTCTAACAACAGTCTTGAATCTCCTAAAAACTAGAATTAGTATTAAGAATATTATCAATTGGAAAGAATATATTATCTCTTAATGTCGCACTATATCTTTCTGCCTTCAAGGACTATCCTTAGTTAATATACCGAAATCGTGTCAAGTGAATTAGAGAAGTAAAAAATTTATTGCAGTTTATGTATTTTATTTCATAAAATTGGATTAATTGCTTCTTTAGTTTTATGACTGTGTGCTCTATGGGGCCGGTCAAGAACGTGTGCTCAATGGTTATTGATGTTTTTTCCTTTTTTTTTGAGGGAAAGTAGTGTCTATTTTCGTAAATAGAAAAGTGACAATAATTTGATTTATTGTTTTGAATATAATCTGTAGTTACTAATGTTTTCTTTTTTTTTTTTTGAGGAAAACTATTTTGGTCATTCCTTTCTATATTTTTTCAAAAATCGACCAAGAAACTAATGATTAAGTGTTTTATGAAAGAAATAAACTTTATTTGTGCCTTCTGTCTTCACCAAACATCCTTTGTTATACTTCTAATTGTGAGCCCACTGGGCCGGTCAAGATTGTGAGCCCACCGGGCCATTCTCAATTTATTCTCTTTATATTTTTCCTTAAGTCTTTACACATTAGTTTCGATTTTATACTCTCCTGACTATTTTTTTTCTAATAATTTGAATTTGATGTTTGATGAATCTTTACATTTCAATTTTATTCTCATTATGTCGTTTTGCTCTTAAATGATGATGAGAAAGATGTACTCTAATGTTGACATCAATATTCTGATAATGAGCAATTTTCTTTTTACCATTAATCAAAATTATTTTATTGTATTTCTTTTCTAATAATTTTGAATAGAATATTCAGTAAACTAAATAAAAATTTAAAATAATTTATTCTTGAATTTTTTTGACAAATAACTTTTTTAAAAATTAATAAAACTAAAAATTTAACTGAGATTTATGACTTATAATATTTCGTGTATTTTGAAAAATATCCAAATTGAAAAAAAAAATTTTTTCTTTATAAATTATTAAATAGAATTTGAAAAAAAACCTTATATTTTAAGAAATATTCATTATATTCACTCCAGAATTGTATTCTTTTAATTTCCATATTACGTGTACAAATATATAAATGAAACTTAACACTGCTTAATATTATTTCCATATCATGCTTTACAATTCGTTAGCCAAAATTTCATCAGTCAAAAAATATAAGTCAGTTAAGTTAGGTATTGTGTAGCTAATTTTTGTTTTAGTTTGTTCTAAATCTGGTTTTTAATTTGCTAATTTGTTATGATAAAACTCCACTGTTTATTCATTTAATTGTGCCATTCTGATAATATTCAACTTTTTTTGTTAAAAGGAGTTTGACCAATTCGTTTGTTCTGTTTATTTATTAAATTTTATTAACAATATATTTACAATAGAATAAATCGGATTCATTATTTCTGATATTAGAAAATGGTTCACGAAGTATATATTCTATAAATTCAATAAGGAAAGAAAATGACTTTTTGTAGTATTGACATAAGTCTAGCTACAAATAATGTTATAACGTAGACCGTAACTCTGATTTATTATGTAGTACCTTGATGATATGATATAGAATAGATGAATTGAGGCAATTTATTAAATATGGTAAAAAAAATCTTCCCGACAAATATCAAAAACTAAAATTAAGTTTAATTAATTGGCCTAATTAATATCATATTCTAATAAGAGCAAATTTTTTAATCATATTTTTTCAATTTTAAAAATGAAAAAAATGAATTCTTACAATTTTGTAAACCAAAAAAATACGATTCTAAATGAATTAAATTTAAATTTAAAAAATATTTACATAAGAAATGTTTCAGAATAATTATCATTTATGCAAAATTAGAAAATATAGAATCTAAATTATCGCTAAGTGTATATTCTTGAGGAATAGAAAATCTTGTTCTGCTTAAGATCAGTTCCATATTATCATTATTAATCAATGGATTTCTAACCTTTAAAATTTTTTTTTGGTATTCATTAACGATATCTACTTTTTCTTTTAACCAGTTATTTACCGAATCAATAGGAATTTGATTAAATTCCTTCATAAACTTTTCGGTATCTTTTCTAAAATAAAATAATACCTGCGATAAAAAAGAATTATACCGTAAATCAAAACTAAATATAATTCTTGAAGTTGATAAAAATCTACTGAATGAATTGCTTTAATTATTGCTTCTTTAATAGATAAGCTTACAGTATTAAGTAAACAAGTTTCTTCAAACTCTCTACGGCTAAAGTAAATTAATTAGTAAAGAAAAAAAAACTAAAAAATAAAATACATTTTTTAATTACCTAATTAAAGCGAAGAGATACAATTCCCTACAAATTTTAATTTTTAATTCATAAATTATTACTTCATCAACTAATTCATTTTTGCAATGCAAGCATTTTTTATAATAATATAAAAGTTTGATTTCTGGTATTGGTAATCTTTCACGAAGTTGAAAAAAGTAATTTCTCCAAAAATTTTGATATTCTTTAAAATGATATTCCATTTTCGTTTTAATCGATCGACATACTCCTAAAAAAAATCAAAATATCACTTGGAGTTAAATAAAAAGCAATTTCAGCTAAAATTTCTGGAATTAGCAATAATTCGAATGCTGATTTTTTTCTCAACAATCATCGAAGGGCCAGCTTCATTCTCAATAATTTCGACAATCTTCGAAGTATCAGCATCAATCGTATTTTAATTAACGATTCACATAATTGAATAAAATGCTTATAATATGTAAAGAAAATTAAATCTAACATCTTTCCTTACCTCGTTTATATTTATTTTTATGACGCTCTAATGAATTTCAAATTTCATGTAATGCGTTTATCATCTCTTCTTTTTTTTTTCTAATAATACCATATTTTCATCTAAATGAATTAACCCAAAATTCCGAATGAGATTATCCATTTCTTCATGTAAATCTTTATTTTCTTTTCTCAAATCTTCATTTTCATTTCTCAATTTTTTAATTTCATCTTGTAAGTTCTTGACTTAAAATTCAATTGTTCAATTGTAATTTTGAAATATTTTATTTCATTTGTTCGAAATTTATAATCATTTTCAGAAATTTCTTTGTGCCTATGTTGACGAACAAGAAGGTTCTCGGTAGCTTTAAGATATGCGAGTGCACCTTCAACAATTTTATTAGACGAAAGATGACGTTTTGCTTTTTTAAGTAAGGATTCGCGAGGCATTCTCTTCTATCCTTAAGTTTGTTGTTTAGTCTCGACTTTATAAATAAAATTTTCAATTTATTTTACATGACTATTACATACTGTATATTTCTTAATAAATAAAAAAATGAATCGATAATAATGATAATTTATATACATTACTTTTAAAATCAGAATTGAGAGTTTATGCATTTTTATTGGCTTTTTTATTTTAAATATGGCAGATTAAATGCGCCTGATACTTTAAAATATTGTAAACTCCATATAAATAAAGTTTTTTTGTATAATTATTTAAATGACATACGCAGTTAAATAAAACTCTTGTATTGATTTATCACGCGATTTTAGAACTAAATAAAATATTTAGTAGAAAAAAACTTTTAGATATAAGATTGTAGTTCAAAATTTTTGAAAGTACTTATATTCGGTTATATGTTTTTTTATATTGCGCAACTGAGTCATGATTTATAGATACGAAAAATTACACGTAATTTGTCAACACTATAAATTTATCGACTGACGCTTGTGGTAGTTCAAAATTTTCAATTAACAATAATAAAATCTTAAATTTTATCTTCTTTTTAATCAAATAAAAATGTCATTTGAACCAAGAGAATACCCCTTTCCATCCAATCAAGAAGAAATTTACTATAATGATTTATATCCAATTTCTTTTCAGTCATCACCGAAAAATGAATATAGTTCATTTCCAAATTCTTTAAATGAAGATGCATTAGTTTTTTCTCAAGGTAAGAATTTATAATTAAAATTTAATGGTGAGAGAGACACTAATTATTCAATTTTGTATAAAACAATTATTTCGTCTGAAGATTTTTTGGCCAGTGAATCACTAACAAATGAACTTGAAGTTTGCAAAAAAAATGTTAACATCCTAGAAAAATATATAAATAATACTGCTAATGATCAATATAAATTTTATATATGGCCTTTTACTCTTTCATTTATATTTAATTTGTTTCTTTATTATTTTTATCATAATTTCAAGGATTATGCATACCTTTTTATATATTTTTAAGAAAATTAACACTGAACCACCTTACCAGAAGTATGCATTCTTCATTATTTATGTAAACTAATGTTTGACGTGAATATGTTTGAACCTAGATTAGTGAGAATTTTCAAAAGCAATTCTCTTTGAGATTTTTATTATTTAGTTAATTTATTTTTTCGATTCAAATTATTTCAATTATTAAATAGAGAAAATATAAAAGAAATTTACATATTTATTTATCGGCTCCTTAAATATTTGTATTTCTTTGATTTAATTCAATTTTAATAAAATAAAAAAATTCAAATAAATTTATTTATCTACGAACTAGCCAGAATAGTCAACAGACCCAAATTAAGCCTTAATTTTGCCCACATTCATAAAATGAAACTAGTACAAATAAATCTTAGTTCAAAATTTTAAATGAAAGTGATGTTGAATTTTTATTATTGTTTGGTTTGCTTATTTAAAAATTATATGTTGTGGCTTTCATTAAAAATACGATATGATAACAGATTTTAATTAGACACGTGATTAACATGAACAAGATTCGTATATTCAAATCGTTTTTATTATTTCAGTTTTTGCTTCCGACCAAAATTACACATGACCATGGGTCTATTGATGCATCAAGATTTTACTGCACTGCATCCAGCTTTTGTAATTTTATTTTCAAAAATTATACATAGATATCATAGAACAATATAGAGATTTTTTTATTCGAATTTATCACAAAATTTAAAAATATACCAAAATTTGATTGTATAAATTTATACGAAAACGAAGAAAAGCTTGCGGAAAATGTTAGCTAAGAAGAAAAAGATCTGGAATGAAAGTGTTGACAAATTTAAAAGAAAGGACCATAATACATATTTTTCTGTTTCTTTTCTAAATCAATAATGTATTAAAACAAACCTAAATCTTAATCAATTTCATATATTTCAACATTGGCATCGTCTCATAAATAAAAAAAAATTTCAATTGGTCACAATGGTTTAAAAAATTAAAATGTAAAAATTAAAATTAATTCATATGTACCTAATAGATTTCTTGTATCTCCTCGATCACCTAAACGCTCCTCTATTATTCATTCGATATATTTATTTATTTAATCAAATAATTAAATTCAAAACAAGTATAATATTACCTGAGCTTCTATTGCTTTTAACATGTTCAGAAGTTTCATTATCTGACCTTTTTGAACCCGCTATTCATGCAATAAATATATTATAACTAAAAAGTTAGTACAAAGTTGTTTTAAAATGTAAGAGTAAATTTGCATTTACTTGATTGATTCAATCTTCTTTCGCTTATTTTTCTTAAACTAGTTTCTAAATCCATAACCTTCTGTTTTAATACAACGATCTGATTCTTGAGTTCGAATACTGTAAAATCTCTTGAATTTAGATCTTCTTTATATTGTTCTTCGACTTCTCTAATTCTATTTTCAGCAAATTCTTTTTTACATAATACGTTATTAACCTATATAAAATATGCCAATAATAAGAATTTATTATACGGTACTTTTTTTCAGAATATTAAAATTTACTTTTATTGCAATTTCACTTCTTTCATCACTTAATGCTTTACAGGTTTGTCTTGATATACTAAGTTCTTCTTCTAATCTTTTGCTCTACATTAGAAAATTTTATTAATAGTATATTTTATAATAAATAATATTTATTTTTTTCACAAATATTAAAAAAAATACCTTGGTATTTGATCTATCAAATTTATTTTGCAAATCTCTTTGGTCTAAATCCATTTTTGTAACCTCTGCAGTCAACTCTTCGATTCGTAATCTCATTTTTTCATTTTCAGCCACTTCATTTAAGTATTGATCATTCAATGTCACAATCTCTTCATTTAATTCATCAATTTCTTTCCTAAGTCGCTGGTTTTCTTCACATAATCTTTTGATTTAATAAAAGTAAAGTTAACAATAAATATATTAAAACTTATATATAATATTAAAATACCTTTTAATTTCCTTAAAACTTTCTTTTCTTTTATCTTGAAAATTACGATAAAATGCAAAAACCGAAGAATTATCAACATTAGTAAATTCGAAAAATTTCTTCATATCTTCAAACAATTGAATTTCATGATCATAAATGCTTTTGTTTTCGTTAGAAGCTTTGCGTTTTTGGTTACTGATATCTTTTATAAAATTATCAATTTGATTGGTTACGAAGGCCTTGTTTATTCTTCCTTGTCGCTGTTCTTTTCTAGTCACGAATCGTTTGGGGTTGAGGAAGTACTTGTTACAGTATCTTCACTATCATCTTCGTTCTTTTTCTTTCTTTTTTTGTCAGGTTGTTTGTTACATGATTATCACTCTCACGTTTTCTTTTATCTACATTACTTCGTAAAATTCGCGAAGACATTTTTTTGAAAGTTAAAGCCACTCAGAATACTTGTGTTGTCTTAAATAAATATTTAATTTATCAATACTTTTAAATAAAATCATCAGCGTGGCTATGATATCTCTTACAGATAACAGACAGATTTGACTTCAAAAGAAATTAAATCGCCGGGTTTGGTATCTCTTACGATACGAGACAAATTTGATTTGCTATCAAATTGCCGAAGTTATAAATCAATTTTTTCTCTAGAAATGAATATATAAAGTGAATATCTGGCATTATAAAAATATAAAGAAATAATATAAAAACTTCCCTGTTATATATTCTTGATAAAAAAAATAAGATAGATAGGTTTAATATTATTATTTATAAAAATTTTAAATTACAGAATATGAAGAACTTAATTTTTGCCAAATCTAATTTAAAACAGGTTTTTTGGTATTGTGAAATCGAATCATTTAAAAAACCGGTTTATAAATATACAGTATAATAAAAAAAATTATATAAAAAATTAGAATTGAACTTTAACTTAGAGTGGTTTTTATATTATTGCCAAATTTAGCTTGGATGCATTAAAAATAGATTTTTTTATACTGAACGTAGATTCATTTAAAGACGTATTGAAAATACTAATTGGTTGGTAATTTTTTATACTGTCGGAATTACAATAACAACAACTTAATATTATACAAATTCATGAGATAATTACAAATTCATGAGGTAATCTCCATGAACTGTTCAAATTTTTTTGGAGCATCACGCAAACAAAATAAAATTTTACGTGATTTCTATCTTAGTATTAAAAAGCCACATGATTGTATCAGATAATGATTGTAATTAGATTTTATATTAATGGTATTTTTATTGAAACATGCGATTCTAAAGCCTGAAAAGTTTATCTTACATGATATTTCGCAAAATTTTTGACTGACCTTTATGCACGGATTTATTCTTCTAACGGGTACCGTTTTCCTACCATTATCGAGAAAAATTTTATATTTATTTATCTAATAATAAATCGGTAAACTGTATATTTGAGGCAAAATATATAATATATTAACAATTTATTATTATAAATAATGTATTAATAAGTATGTATCTGAACAAATAAATTTTAAAGTAATATTTTTTTTAGTTATACATTACTATACATATAAATGGATAACAATAATCTAATGCATAAAACAGAAATGAGCTTAAAATTAAAGCAGCCTTTTATATTAGTAACATAATATCGATATCACGCGTAAAACTTTTGAATTAAAGTAAAATAAGGCTTTAGAATTAATATTGAAAAGATCAAATGTGAAATTTTCTTGAAAATTAAACATCTGCAAAAAATGGCTTCTCTATTATCGAACAAAGTCCTCTGTGAAATATTTGAAGATTTAAAAAATAATTACAAAGACTTATTTTCATGCTTTCTTGTTAACCATAAATTGTGCAGAATTATTGTACTGATATTATGGAAAGAACCTTATTTTAAAGATAAAAGAGTCATCGAATTGTGTCTTGTTAAACTAGATGCTGAGGAACGAGCTCAGTTAATCCTATTTAAAATTGACATTTCGACGCCTCTATTTGACTATGCAAGTTATATCCATCGATGGTTGGAGATTGATTAATTAGTTTCATTGAAAATAAAATTCCCGTGACTTTCGACCAAATTCGGTCGGAATGGGTCGGATTGATAAATATTGCCAAGTAGAATTATTTAAAGTATAAAATATGTAAATTTAAATTAATTTATATTACTTATATAAAAACCGGAATTAAACTTAGAGTAATTTTTATATTAACGTTAAAAATAGTACCAAATTTGTATTAAAAAATCGTAAATCATGCAGTTTCTATTCATGATTGTTTCGTAGTTGATAATCTTGACCAATCATCAATTGATGCGATTAACCAATCATGAAAAAGATCTAAAAATAGCGGGAACAACTTAGTCACAAATTATGTCATTTTTATAAATTATAGCAAATATCTTTCTCTAAAATTTCGCAAACGACAATAAAGTAGACAACTAATCGAAAAGAAGGAAAAATTAAACTCAAGTTCATAATAATTGCAAATCGAGCATATGTACAGAAATTTTTAAAGCATGAAATACTTGAAGTTAGAAATGTAATTTATTTCGTTAAAATAAATTTTGTGACTCGGAAGCAAATCGCTTATTATTATCACAGAAAATAAATGGATTAAGTCTCAACAAATATTTATAAACCAATCTTATATAGCTTCTTTGTATTTTTATAATTATTTACAACTCTGAAAATTGCATCATTTTTTTTGTATTTTTTAAGTTCAGCAACTAGACGTTTATACTCCAAATACAAGTTATGATTCAATGTTTCATCGTCATCTAATAAAAAATAACTATTAGGTAAATAACTTAAATCACATGTGTCACTACGGTATTAAATACATTACCCCGCTGGAAATTATAATTTGGTTCTGGGAATTTGTCAAGGTCGACATTGATTGTAGTATTTCTTCTTTCAAGAGGTTAATTTCTTCGACCACTTTAAAATGTTTTTGAAGACGGTTTCCTTTTAATGCTAGAAATACATGAGCATACGCATTAATTTAAGGGATTAGTTGTTTCTGCTTAATGTCAGTTGATAGAAATGAAATTATATTCTTACTTTGGTTTGGAACTGAGTACTGATTGTCATTTTCGCAAAACATTATATCTGGAAATTTCAATCTAATGAATTCCTGTGCCAACGAGTTAAAATGTTAATGTTAGAATCCTAAGTTTTATAAAACTATAATATGCGAACAGAGTTTCTTCTACATGTTATGTGTTCAATATTTCTGAAAAAATTATTATCTAGGTATTCAAAGAACCTTTCTTGCCGTTGGAGAAAATAAGGGATGAATAAGTAAGTCAATTTATCAAATTTCTGTTCGTGAATTCCCGTGTAAACAATATAAAATAAAAAAAATTTTTCTAGGGTCTATACAGTACGTACGTATAGTATAATTACCATATATTTATTAGTATGATTATGACCCCTAACGTTAAAGTTTTTTTTAAAAACAGGTTTAAAAAATATATAATATTTGCAATATAATAATTATAATACCATATATATATATAGAATAACTGGACATAAAAAATCTTGCTTTATGATATTTTTTTCTCGATAGTAAAATGTGTATATATGCTATTAATATATTAATATATAATGCATAAAACTTATCAGAGCAGCTCTTGCCATTCTATTTCCAAAATTTTGGCTTTTCTAACTTGTAAGAATGAATATATGTCAAGAAGATTCTAAACAAAATGTACGACCTCTTTCATTCAAAGTTTACATGACTTTCGAAATTCTTGCTTTTGGAGCTTATACTAGTTTGTATATTGTTAGAGTATGTTTATTTATTTTAAAATCATGGAATATGCATTATCGCTATCATTATATAATAGTATATCACTATTTAATTTTGTATGTGACCCTTAAATTTTTTTAAAAACAAGTTTAAAAAATATATATGTTGAAACTAAAATGAATTCTTGGTAAAATTAAGTTCATAGCATAATCAATAGTGTTCTTTAATTAACCCTAGCTGCCTGCAGTCTATTCTGAAATTACTAACGCTGATGAAATCACAGTTGCCTATTAACGTTAAGTGAAAAATATTCGAGCATAGTGCGGGCCTATTTCCAAAAATTTCTAAATAATGCGGGCCAAAATTTTGTCAATCATAGTTTTTAGCCAATCAAAATCATTTCTTATTTTTTTATATGGACTACTATAGCTAAAAAAAAGGCCAATAAGTTTCTGATGTCTGCCCAATTCAGTAACCTATTGTTTGACTCGGTAACTTGTCTATTCGGCCATTGGCAATTTTTCTAGTTGTCCCGGAATTTGGCACTTGATTTACTATGCTTTTTATTACTGGAGAATTTTTCATTATTTCTCATGAAGTTTTTCGTGCTAATCGACAATTAATATAACTAATAAAATATACTAAAAAATATAAATATAATATTCTGACTCAAAATCGACTATAAAATTGTTTTTCGTATTAAATCTTTTATTCTATATGCATTATATTCTTAATATTGTAACAACTTCAACATTAACAACTTCTAAGACAAAAGCAATTTTTATTATCAAAAAGCTTGAAACATTATAATGAAAATATTATGCCTGTTATTATGAAAATGAAAAAAAACTTCCGCAAGTATTATTTGCCAATAGTGTAAAATTTGAAAAAACTGATCATAGTACTAATAATTGTAACTAAATGCCCCATTAGCCTTAAGTTCAAAAAAAAGGTTCTGTTATCAGCAAAAACGGCGGATAAAACCATGATATTGTTATAGAAAAAAATCATTCCTAATAAAAGTACTACCATAAAGATGATAAGAAAAATAATCATATATTTGAATTTTTTTGAGCCTTGGGGATTATTATTAACAATAATCGTGTTATTCATATTTCGTGTAACACAATTTTCTTTTTGCGGCTCATCGTTAACATTAAGATGATTCTTTAAAACGACACAAACTCGACAACTGCAATTTTTTAACTCCTAAAGGGATTGATCGGATAGATTTGAGGTTTGAGATGGATTTTGAAGGTTATTATTAATTTGGATATTGGCTTGCACTGGAGTTAATTGGTGTTGAGGGCTGTCCCGGTTTAATTCAGTAGGTTGGAATGGAGCATGAGACACCATGGCTTGAAAAATTTGATCGTTACGATTATTAGGAGGAGGCTGTTGACTCTCATAGTTTCTCATTAAATTCGAGGGTAGAATTTCATGATTCCTTTGAGCATTGTTGATTTGAAACAGTTGATCCTGAGACGTATTAGTTCGAAAGGCTGGTTGCGAAGTAATCATGTGATTATTGGTTAGAGGCACCATAACTTGAACGTTATTATGTCTGACTTGATTGTTCATATTTAATGTTTGCATTTCATATTCATTATTAAGCTCAGTAATACGGTGGTGACTATCATTTTCTGGAGGGAAAAATACCAAATTTCTGGTTTGATGGTAAAGAATAGCTTGAGATGGATTACGGAGTGAGGGTATATTGTTTCTCATGCAGAAATTTTCGCACAACCAGCATGGACATGCCTCAATGAAATCTATAGGCATGTTATATAAATCACGAAAATCATTACATTTATTACAATGGCATGACGAACAAAAACTCTATGAATCGTTGGAAGCAGACATGATTTTTATTAATATTGTTTGATTATGTGATGGTTTCTGCTTTGAAGGAAAGAAGCATATATATAATCGTTTTGACCCTTTTTTAAAAAAATGAAAAACGCGTGAAAACTTACTTTTTTTTAAACATCGTTCTCCTTACTTTGAACTTCCACATGGGTCAGTCAATTAAACTTACCAATTTTGAAAGAATCGTGTGGAATTTTACTTTGTCAGTGTGTGAGGTCTACAGCAGAGACAGTGCCTGATCCAAAATGAATTCCTCTCACCTGTGATCAATCACAAATTAAATTATTTATGTTGGATTCAATTGTGATGGATATAATCCCTCACCAGTTTTAATATAGGTGTAACATTAACAGTCTCTACTGTAGTGAGGGTCAGTCAAAAAAAAACTTAATTCCACGTGGAAATATTATAATAAAAATTGCGACAAATGACTTTTCACACAAAGAAATATCAGATAAAACAAAATTTTATTCGTGTGTAATAAACTTTTCTAGGAATATGTGGCTACTTCTCTTCCGTTTTGGAACTGTGCTGACAATAAATCCAACAACTGCAATCTTTGGATCTAATTACAATCTTTCGAAAAAAAGATCTAAAGTTCCGAACTGACATAAGGGTCAGTCTAGTGATTTGCACTTACAGTACTACTGTAAATAAACTTCTTAAATTCGATAATGTCACGTGAAATTTTACTTTACTTCGTTAAGGCATTGTACAAACTTCAAAAACTTCAAAAGGGGGGATTCAATAGATAAATTGTGCATGCAAGATAAGCTTTTTATGCTTCGGAATCACGTATTTCAAAAAAATATCATATTATAAAGCGTCTCATCATAGTCATAATGGATTTATATACATTACGTGTCTTTTTGTTTATTTATGATCTATATTGACTTACTCTAAAAAATATCGAAAATTCGAGCCGTCTATAGGGATCATGGCAATTGACTATATTATTTACTGTAACTGAATATATATTTCAAGATTATTAATCTAAAAAGCTTGTTCTAATGTGTGTAATAACTTCAGAGTCGCGTGATACCAATATCTCTAAAAATTTCGCGTCAATCAATGGACTTGCAGTTTAACGAAATCGCGTGTAATATAAACTTTTCTGGCTTCAGAATAGCATGCTTAATTGTCTAAAAATATCAAAATTTCGAACTAAGCCAAATTTGGAACCAATATAAAAGCTACTCTAATTTTAGGTTCAATTCCGGTTTATGTAATAGAAATTAAACAAATTACTATCGATATATATTTAATAAATTAAGTATAATTCTGGGCAAAATTATTGCATAACTTCAGGAAGAATCTATATAACTCTAGGCAAAATTAAAATATAATTTAAGCAAAATTAAATATAATTCCAGGCAAAATCAAATTATAAATTCAAGCAAAATTATGCATAATCCCGGGCTAAATTATGCATAATCCTGGCAAAACTATAACTCCAGGAAAAATCAAAATATAATTCCGGGCAAAATTAAGCCTGAAAAGTTTATCATACATGAGATTTCGTCAAAACTTTTGACAGACATTCACAAATCAAGGAGGGGAATTCAATAAAAATACCATATTTAAGTTTAATTATAATAAAGAAATCAAGGCATAATGCAATTTAAAGAACCATAATACATGATAAATCTAAAAAGAAATCAAAGTATCAAAAATAATCTAATTTAAGTTTATACGGTATGTAGAATAATTATCAATATTCTAAAATTTGTGAATTTGTTATTGTCACGTGATATCTTACTTCGTAATATCTGATGAAGGTTTACTTCTTTATATTTCAAATCTACTGCCAAGACCAGTAAATAAACTTCAAAAATTTTGATGAAATCTCATGTATGATAAACTTTTCAGGCTTTAGAATCACTATTATAAAGTCATATCTGATAATCTTTCTCGCGTGAAACTTTATTTTGTTTGCGTGATGCTCTAAAAAAAAGTCAAAAATTCGAACAGGTTATGATAATTGACTAAGAGATTATCTCTTTTGAATTATATAAACGAATGTATAATTTTCTACTATATAGAAAATTACATGATTATACTTTTTTTTATATTTTTTATATGTAGCATATTCTAAAAATTTTTAGTTTATATATATGTATAATAGTAAAAATTTTATGTTATATAAAAGCCACTCTAATTAAAGTTCAATTCAATTATAGGATTTTCATACAATTTACTTTATCTATATCGATATATTTAAATTAACAGCATTGCTATTCATTTTTTTTTAATGCTTCTTTACGAATCAAATTCTTTTTATCGCAATAACTTAATCACGTGTCTAATTAAAATCTGTTATCATATCGTATTTTTAATGTAATTTTTAAATAAGCAAACCAAACAATAATAAAAATTCAACATCACTTTCACTTTAAAATAAAACCTGCAATTACTAGGGATCTTGAGTAGTCTTAACTAGTTAGTTTCTATAATAATATATATATTTTACAATATGTTAAAATATAGTATATATAATTTTATCCGGTTTATTAATATGTAACATTTAAATTAATTTATATTACCAATATAAAACCGGAATTAAACTTAAAGTTAGAGAATTTTTATATTAGCGTTAAAAATTAGTACTAAATTTGGATTGAAAATCGTAAATCATGCTGCTGTTTCTAAAATGTTTCTAAAACCGGTATTATACAAAAATTTAAATGGTAGAATTTATTATAAAACAATGTATAAATACGTATAAATAATTTTAAAGTAAATATATATTTTTATTTATATTAGCTGACAACAGGTAAGTAACAAATGATATCATGCATACCAGTAAAAAAGAATTATACATCGATATCACGCGTAAAACTTTTTAATAAAAGTAAAATAAGACTTTAAAAGCAATATTAAAAAGATCCAATGTGAAATTTTCTTGAAAATTATACATATTTAAAAAATTGATGTAATTGTTCAAATTCTACGAGGACACGGGAACAACTTACACTCTAAATTTTATTAATTTTTGTAAATGACTGTAAAGAAACAAGAGAACCAAATTAAACTAACTGAAGTACTTGTTGTTTGTTCAAGTAAAGAATAACACTAAGATGTTAATATAATGTAGATGGAAAAGAATAACACAAGGATGTTAACTATAAGCAATATCAGTAACATTAATACAGCACTGATTGAAATCATGTTATAATTATTAATTATGGTAATATTATTATTATTAATTATGGTAATATGATTAATTGTGGTATTTGTTACTACCCTTTGATTTCTGTTTCGCTGACTATTCAAGAATTGAGATAAATTTATAAATATATTGCAAAATTTATTATTCAACGCGCGCTGTAAAAAAATTATCCAATTATTCTTACTGGTAGTTCTTTTTATTTCTGCTTCGTCGACTATTTAAAAATTGAGTTAAATTTATTAAATATCTTGCAAAATTTATTCAACGCATCCTATTATTCTTACCGGTAGTTCTTTGTTTTGAATTTTTTACGCATTTTTGTTTTATTTACTTTAAAGAATTAAGATAAATTTATAAATATAATGCAAATTTTAATAAAGCGTAATAGAAATAATTATTCCCACCTTATTCTAATATTATTGAAGCTCTTAAATTTAAATTTGTGCCCATTTTTTTCTGAGAAGATGTTGGGAAATTTTGATCTGGGATGTTAAACATTTTGACAAAAAACTAGTTCCACAACTTAAAAACAAGATTAAAAATATATAGGATCTGCAATAGTTACTTATATTATTTACTAATGCATATATTAAAACTATTTTATTGTGCATTTTCTCGGTTTATATAGTTCTTGAATTCTAACTTGTAAAAATATGAGTACGCAATTTTCTGAACAAGCTATACAAATCCATTTACTCAAAGTTTACAGAAATTTTTGCTTTGTTATTGCTTCTGGACTTTTTATTTTTAGAGTATGTTTAATTTTTAATTATATTATTGTAATATTGCTTTTGAATAATATTCTTTTTTTTTTGCTAAATTCATATTTTTTTGTATTTTAGGTATTAGAATTTATCTTTGGATTATCATTTAAACCTTCGATCGAAGTTTTGTTACAGTAAATTCTATTTTTCATTATTTTTGCTTGCTTCATATATAATTAATGTTTTTGTTTTACATTTTACAGCTATGAAGACGTGAAAAATGTCAACAAAATAAATTTTGTAATTTTTGGTCCTGTCGCAATGCTACCTATATTAATCAAAGATGTACTATTCATTTTAAGAATTGCGATTTCAACGTGGAATTGGTGTTCATTCGTTAACTATAGCAGGTTTTTTAACGGCAAATTCATTAACATTGATTGGTACTCTGATTCAAATTTTTTTGGATGGTTATGTTTGTTTGGTATATATGAAAGCATTCATTAAGTTTGTTGGCTCAAGTACGGTAGTGATGTTCCGGATGCCTGTCCACTGACATGTGGCCGTCCATGTAGGTCCATGTCCATGTCCCTGAAGTACGGTACTAATCATTTTTACATTTTTAGTCTTATTTGGAATTGAACTTAACCATATCTGTCATATTGCACAATCAGGATCTTTTCGTAAAATTTTGGGACATACAGTGTTTATCTGCATTTTCTTCATCTGTTATTCAATTTTGAATTTCATTGGCTTCGCTATCCTTGTTCGATATTCTGAATTGAACTACATTGGATGGTTTTGTTTAATAGGTATATACCAATTTTCATCATTATATTGAACCAAATACCGTATTGATTATTTTTATTCTTTGTAGTCTTATTTGGTGTTGAATATGATATTTATCATTTTGCTCAGTCGGGATCTCATGATAATTTTGACATTATTGAGCATACTCTTTATTTGCTCTTTCACTTTGTCTGTTGTAATTTATTATTAATATCAATATTAGAAAAATTGTTAGAAAAATTGATAATGGTTGAACTTATAAATTTAATCATTTAAATTTGCCTTTAGAAAATAAATAATAAATATTATCATTTTATTGTTCGATTTATAATTATATTGACATATTTTTTGAATAATATCAATTAATTTGATTCCAGTGGTTCCTCAAGAAATGCATGCTAATGCAACTGTAATTATTAATCCTTCTCAAGAACGTTCGAAACTTCGTCTTTTAATTGTTGGTCTCATGTGCTTCATTTTGGTGATTTTGGTCGCAATTGTTATTCTCAAGATTAATAGTCAGATTAAAATTTTACAGTCAATCTTTGATAAAGATGGGGATTTTTTCTTGCATATACAATTTATGGATCGGTTAGCTAATATTATTTCCTTTGCGACCAAAGGTTATACAGTTATAACAAATGCAACCAAGAAATTTAAGCTCATTTAATAACTTTATTTGAATTTCTTATGTTTTCTAACTTTACGAATAAAAATGAATTTTATTTTTTACAATAAAAAATTTTTGCGAAGCATTATAACTGAGTCAACATAATAAAATCATTTATTTTGTTTTTTATTTAGAGTATTGTAGAGGATCCAAAGAGTGATACAGTAGAAACATTTTTGCAAAAGCAAAAAATAATTTGACTTCCGAGTAAATTCTGAAATTAGGCACTTTGTATCTAAAATAATAATGAAAATTGCTCTTTACAATAATAAAAAAGCACTTTGGCGTAGTAAATTAATGCCAAAAGCAAAAATTTCACAATCTTAGCAGCTTCGATTACTTCTTGAGTTGAAATTGTTTCATTTTTACTTCTCGGATATTCAATAATTTCAATAGTTGTAGGAGTAAAGATTATAACTGTAGTTTAATGTAGTAGTCAATCAAAAAGTTTCGTATTGTCATTTTTTAATTAATAAATTTAGTCTCGAGTTAATTTACCTGGCTTGTCTTGGCTAATAATTATTGCTAAAAAAATCAACAAGAATGCAATGAATGTGGTAACTTGAATGAGAAAATTGATGATGCAATTCATTTTGTAATTTTAAAGGTTTACGGCTGAAAAGAGTCCTCACTTTTTTAGTAAAAATTTTTTGCAAAATCAACACGCGTACTTAATTAATGTTGATTTTTTAGTCCGATTTATTTGCAAAGTGATATATTCACATGATAGAAATAATTTATATCAGCCAATTTGTTTTGACCCCAAAATCGACCAATCATGATCGAGGATTATCAAAGAAATTTTACACGAAATTTTATTATATAGCGAGTTTTCACTAAAATAGCCTTTTTAACCAGCTATGCGTATACAAGTTCCGAAGACAGTGACGTAGTTTCCGAAGAGTTAGATACCATAGCTAATGAATGAATGCCAATTCCACGTTGAAATCGCAATTCTTGAAACAATACCATATCTTTTATTACCCTTTTGTTGAGTAATAAAGTTACCAACGCACCAGGACCAAACATACAGAAATTAATTCTGATGACATTTGCCACGTCTTCTTGGCTGTAAAATGTAAAAAAACGTTAACTATATGAAGCAAAGCAAAAATAATGAAAGAAATAGAATTTACGGTAACAAAGGTCTAATTGATAATCCAAAGATTCCAGATACCTAAATGCAAAAAATACGAATTTAGCCAAAAAAAAAAAAAAAAGAAGATAGTAGTATAATTTAAAATTAAACATACACTAAGAAATAATAACTAAGAAAAAAAAATAATGCCGCAAAACCTTGAGTAGACTATTAGCAAATGGTCTCATATAGCTTTTTCTTGATTTGAAAGTTGCGTACTCATATTTCTACAAGTTAGAATTCAAACCTGGTAAGTTTATATGTACTCGGTAAGAATTATTTCATCATCTATATATATATCTCATATATTATAGAATTATATTATACCGAGAAAATACGAGTAAACTAAAATATATTGCAGATCCTATATATTTAAGTTTTTATATACTGCCAGTAAGGATCTTATATGTTATTTAAACTATTAAACTAAAAAGTATTTATTATAGTATATTGTAGATCTTTAAAGATATTACAGTAATAATGTTCTAATCTTGTTTACACGAGAATTCTTCGAACAGAAATCTGATAAATTGACTCGTTCATTCCCTCATCTATGGCAAGAAAGATCCTTCTTTGAATACATAGGTAATAATTTTTACAGAAAACGCGCACAGAATTTAATTAGTGTAGATAAATGTATATAATATTTAGAATAAACGAACTGTTTGTAATAAATTTAATAATAACTCATTGTCTTACCTCTTTTATCTAGGAATTTATCAGGCTAAAATTAAGTTAAATGAATTTCGAAAACGCTAACTTGATTTCAACCCAAGGTAACAGATTTTATTTTTGTTAACTGGAAGAATTCCTTGTATCAACACATCCAATAATTTATGATTTAAAATAATTCTTAATAAAGTTAACATGCTTATTCCTTTGCATGAGACAGTGAATTTTTCTGAAATCCTTGATGTTATTCGTAATTTTGTGCCTAATGGTTTTAGAATGAACGATGAAGATTTGCTAAAGAATGGTAACTTGCTTTCCGTTATTTTGCAATAACACATTTCACCGAATATTAATAAAATAGTTCTTTTTTTTTGAAAGTTGCAATTCTTTTACCTTTGTTAACAGCAGAATACATTGAACTGACTTGCAAATTATCTGAACTGGTTAAAAAATTAGAATCGTAAGGATACGCTTTTGTCATCTACTGTCAATATACTTAGACATTGTTATTAACATTTTTTATTAACTCAAAGTATGGATGAGCGGCACAGGAAACAATCAAGGGCATTGAAAATTGGAAATGCTATAATTAAAAATTGTATGATTATATTATAATATATAATTCTGGTCCTTAAGTACCTTCTAATAACGGTTTTATATTTTCACTAGATGCTAGAAATTTTATTATCCAAAATTCCGAAATCTTTCGACTCAAAAAATATTATAATTCTCTTAATGCAACGTTGAAAAACTTAAAAGAATTGGTTAAAGAAAAAAGTTACCAAGTCAATTACAACCAGCACATGAAAAAGTATGAGATTTGATCGTAAGAAAATAATAGTATTGCTTTAACTTCATAAAATTTGTTCTTTTTGTCTATTGAAAGTTCCAAGAATAAATAAAGATATTAATTGCGAAACAAATTAATAGCTGTTGTTGATTTTATGTCTTCTTCAAAATTACGTATTCCTTTTAGTAAAATTAAGTAAACCAATTAAATTAGTTTAAGATATAAATATCATACTAAATTTTATTTATCATTGGATATTTTTTCAATGTACATTAATATAAAAATTTAATAAAGTAGACCATTTTTAACAACTATTGTTATTCAATAAGTAGAGTATCGTGTCTTTAGTTCAAACCTAATTTTTAGAGTGAAAAATCTACATAGTAAAGATCACGTGTTGTGCTTGCGAATAATTCAATTGCATGTCAATAGAACGTAACACATGATGACTTTGATTTAAAAGAAATTTTACTTTCAACTTTTTGTCGAATGAGAAATTTTGTTTTGTTAGTTAATAATTTTATTTTTTCGAAAATAAAGTTCGTGACTTAGTCATGTCAATCAAATTGGAGTGGGTCGGAATTATCAAATTTTGCTTAAAATCATCAAATAGGCTCAGATATCCAATATCCAAGAATTTAGTATCCGATGGATAATCACGTGATTTCAAGCACTAGGCACGAAGCCGGTAAAATGAATGCCAGATAATATCATGTAACCTGATTTCGCAATATAATGAATATAACGGCTAGCTAATGATCGGATAGGGACTTTTTTGATGGAATATTAATGCCAAAGGGTACTATTTGTTCTTGCTCATCTGTTTTTAAGTTTGTAAGGAATGCTTTGATGACATCTTTTTTAGCGAAATTAGGATTTGCCCATAAGATGGGCACAGTAATGTTGCACCATTGATGATTGACACTTAATAAGATAATAAGATCTGCCATAACTACAACTTGTACTGTAATTTTTATATATGCTCCTGTACTTTTGTACTTATATAGTAAAGTCATGTGATATTTATATTATAAATTAAAAGATTTTATTTATATAAACTAATTATACTGTATAAATTAAACTAGCTAATCACGCATAAATTGTATTGTAAAAAGAATAGAATGCTTTTTATATTCGTTTATATATTTTATATTGCTAAATAATAAGTTGACTCAACAATTGAGTCATGATTTATTGATACGCTTACAAGTAAATTGTCAAAACTATAAATTTATCGACTGACTCTTGTATAGTTCGAAATTTTTAACAACAATAAATAACTTCACTTCTAATTACACAAAACTATAAAACTTAATGTCGCTTGAACCAAGAGACCCTCTATTTCCGGGAAATCAAATTGATTACTTTTATTATTTGGATTTTCTGAATTCTTTGTGGTTATCTCAACTGGCAAATGAATCTAATAATTTGACTTCTTTAAATTTGGATTCTTTAATACATGAGGATGCTTCTCAGGGTAAGAAATTATAATTGAAATAATAATAAGAGAGAGAAGAATTAATAATTTTGTTCATATTAGATACAATTACTTCAGAAGATTTTTTGACCATAAATAAATTTAAAAAAATAGATGACAAAATCAACGCTCTTGATGTTCTTTTTACTAATGATCAATATAAATTTTTTATTTTGCTTTTTACTATTTCATGTATACTTAATTTGTTTATTTATTATTTTATTATTTTATAATAATTTCAAAAAATATTTGTTAATAAAATTGGACATATCGAGAAAAATCATTCAGATACTAAATTTTACGTGATTTGTAGAATACCAATTACTAACAATTTCCAAGATAAAACAGGGAAAATCAAATTTGCAACTAATTTCGAACTCAGTTCACTTTCCTACGGCATCAAGAGGTGGTCGGGGATCCAGAATTTAATTTAGCAAGATCTACAATATACAGGTACGTATACTGTAATTTTAATGACGTTATTTTTTTAAATCGATGTGTAAACAAATGTCGATCACTTAACTTCTTTCCTTTGTTCTTTAAACTTTCACTCTTTTCTCAATTATTTCTTTAATTTTTTTTCTTTCATATTTTTTTTTTACCTTTTCTTTTCGTTGTGTGGATAGGGCCACTGAATGTGGTAGTCTAAACTTGAAGTTTCCATACACATAAAATGTCTTTCTTTTTGTTTTCGTAGTTTTTTTTATAAACTTTTTTTTATCTTTTTGACTCCGTCGAAGTGTATGTTCTCTGAAATTGAGCTGAGAACCGACGAAGATTTCGAGTTGGGTAACGAATACGAGTGTCTAGACGTGAAACTGGCTCGCAGGAATTGACCGTAAGAGATGCTCTGGGATTCGTTTTCGAACGGGCGAGGGCAAAAGCATAGCAATTCGAAACATTTGTCGGCTCTTCGAAAAATTTATTGAAGCAAACGATTATTTTTTCTTTTTTCCCTTTTCTTTTTCCTTTTTCTTTCTTTTTTTCTCTTTTCATTTTTTTCCCATTATTTTTTTATTATTTATTTTTTCTCTATTTTTTCGTCGACGAAGATTTGATTACGAATTGTAGGGAAGTATGAGTTTATTTCTTTTTGAATGGTTTGAACGAATATGTTAAAACAGATGATGATTACTTTTTATTTTTTTTATTTTATTTTTTTTGAGGAGGAAACGAAGTACCGATGTTGCTTGGAGAAGACTATTTTTTTTAGTTTTTTTTTGCTCTGTTTTTTTGTTGTCTTTGTGGCGAGCGCACTTACGAACCTTTTTCAGTTACGATGCTGTCGGGTGTGGGTATCGTCGTTCGTCACGGAGAATACATTATTCTATGGTCTTTCTTCCTTCTATTGTTTTTTTTTTCAAACGTACTTACAAACTTTTTTAGTGGAAACGTCGTTCGTAGCAAAGAAGTGCTATTTTCTTGCTCGGTTCCTACTTCCCTGAGAACTCTCAAGGGTTATGTCTTTTGCCCGCATGTGATTTCTGCGCCTCTTCGAAAAAGATAAAGGGATTGTTTTTTAGCGTAGTTTTCAGTTTGTTTTTCGTTTCTTCGTTTGCCGGCCGTATTTCATTTCCTGACGGTGCGTTTACGGTTTTTTCATTAACGTCTCCCTTTTTTTAATCTTGTTAGCCTCTGAGTTACCCTTTTTTTTATGGTTTATTATTATTTTTTTTTTTAGTAAAAAATTAGCTTCATCATTGTTCGGAGATCTTTTTTTCTTTATGGTTTCGACTTCTTCGGTTGTCGAACCCGTATCCAACGTTTTCGAATGCTGGTTTGTTTATGTGTTTTTTTTTTACTAACCTACTAACTAAAAACCACAGCATACGTTGGGTAGTTTTTGAATGAAAGGCTAACGCTCGTAATGCTCGAGTATTACCCTATGAGGTAAAAATCCTCAGCCCGTAAAGGACGTTGTAAGGCTGCTGATCGCCCGGAACCACTCTAGCCGTTCTCACGACCAGCATCCGTATGTGAATTCGAGGGAACTTGGTCCCTTGGTGAGGTCGGTGTAAGGCTGTCCTCGTGTTGGCGCGAAAATGTGATTTCTAGAGGGTTCGATGATTAGAGGAAGGGTCTCTCATATGAGGTAGATTGATCGGTTTATCGGTCATGACAACTCAGCGAGTAATTCCTTCTATGAGTCCCTTTATGTATTTCATAGTTAGGTTACGGGCTGGGATCTTTTACGTCGTTTTCGGTGTTGCGCTCAGTTGTTATATTCTTTTCTGGGGTTCAGGTCTGACCGGGTGAATCCCAGATAGAAATCAATGTTTTTTTTATTCCACGATGCTCCCGTCTGTGGTCTGAGTTAAGGGGAGGGGTATTTGGTCAGCAGGGAAGCACAGCTTGTTTCCCATAATCTCACTGAAATAACATGTTATTCCCTGGTCAAACCAAAAAGAAACGACACGACCTTTGTTTGTCAAAGGGCACAGTCAAACCTCTATAAATGCAACTTATAGAGACAAGCCTACAACGTGCATTTAGGGAGGTCTGCGTACTCGAGGGTTAGATACCTCGCGAAAAACTAACTGCCAGAAGTGGTGAAAATACTGGGGTGTTTTAAATTAGTTCGTCCCCGCGGTTCATCCGCTCTAACACGAAACAATCTGTTTTATAGAGTTTTCATGATAAAAAATCTGGGTTCGCATTGGTCCAGTCTTTTGTTTTGTTGTTTTCAGAAGATCAAGGTGTGGTGCGAGCTTAAATGTATAACAACGTCGTGTGATTTTTTTTCGTGCGGATGCATTTATTACGGGTTTCTATGCATGGAAAAATGAAACTCCCTTCATCGAAGGTTTGGCACGCCTCGACGATTGTATTTGTTTTTTTGATTTTTGACAGTCTTTCGACCTGGAAAAATCAAACTTCGAATTAAATTATTCATAAACTTTAACTGATTCGACCCAAGGATCGTCACTACTCGGTTCCTTTAATTCGTTTTCTCTTCCTCTCCTTTACGATTCCTTTATTTTTTTTTAATAAATTGCAGTATTTATTTAATAAATTATATGCATTATAGCATCACAATCAAGGTTGATATTAAATTTAAATCTTTTGTTGCAATAACAAGCAGAATAAATTTATGGAGTCATTAGCGAAGTTGCTTTACAGCAACATGAAGTAGAATTTTTTTTCTTTTCTTTTCTTTTTTTTTTTCTTGCGAATATTAATATTACGAGAAATAATGACTGACAGGCAAAAAAAGAACAAAAAACTCTTTTTCAAAACTTTTCAGTAAAAATCAAGCCAGCGGAAAGTAAAAATAAGGAGCAGTTAATATTAATATTTATTATGTACGAAAATGTTTTCGAAATGAGTTATAGTCTTCATTATCATTACAGTTTGGTTAAATGTTAAAAGATGTGTTGTATTTACTACATTCGTATCAAGGTATCGATTTATTTAAAAACTTCTATTATTAAAAATAAAATAGCAATTTTTTTGAATATGTACAAATTTGTTGAGAAATTACTATTTAATCTTTGCACGTGATGCACCATGTCATGGCATTATCGACAGCCTAAAATTTATACTCTAATTCTGTCCATAAATCTGCCAAAATTCATACTTTAAATCTGGTTCGAATTCCCTAAATTAATAAAAATGTAATTTACATTAGGTTTGCTTATGACTTTGATTATGAAAATTACTTTTGATTAGGAGAAAAATAAATCAAAATCATTCATTTTCTTTTCTTAAAAAAACTAACCATCTAATGTAGTTCAAGACAGAAAACCAACTAAAATCTGTAGTACAAAGGAAGATAAAAATGAACAAATATTTAATATGTCTAAAAAAAACTCGAGGCTCTGATCTCGCAAAGTGGTAAATATTGATTTCAACTTCAATTAAGACAGCAAAATGTAAAATAAAATATTTGAAACAAATATTTTAAACATTCGGTGAAAATTAATTATTTATATATATCTGAAAAAAGGGCCAATCCTAGAATATTCAAGGGAAATAAGCCCAGTGTTAACAAATGAATACCAATTCCATATCGAAATTGCTAATCTCAAAATGATTCCAAGATCCACGATTCTTGTATTAATATATAAAGGTAGTGCTACATAAAAACAAAAAGGTAAAAGTAGGTTTATTTTGATGATGTTATGGCTGTAAATGTTAAAGAAAAACAATTCAGCATTATTTTTGAGCGAGGCAAAATTAATAACATACTGTAACATTAAGACAATCCAAGTTCCAATTAAATGTTGTTACAATATACAAAGTTCCAGAAACAAGATATCCGAAAGTTAGGATAACTTTGAGTAAATGAAGCCACACTTCATCATGTTCTTTAATCATTTTACAAGTTAAAGATAAAATAAGTATGTTCTGATAATTTAAATTAAAGTATATACTCAGAATTATATATATATTTATTTAAAACTGAGAAAATCATACTATAAGCAAGTTTAATATAGTAAATCCATTTAATTTTTTCTCTGGTGTCACCCGATGATGACCTTAATTTTCCAAAAGTACCCGATAGGTCCGATAAAAAAAAAACAAAATTTCTGATGCAAACTGAAGAATTAACTTCGTGTGACCTTAGATGTGAACATGAATTAATTTATTTTGAAATAAAATAAACTAGATATAAAAACTAGAACTTGTTTAAGTGGATATACGACTGATTCAAAGTAATCAATTTATACAGTTTAAAGTATAATTACTTAAATAATGTAAAAACGTTAAATATGTAAAATTCACGAATATATTAAAAACTTTATAGTACTTTTTATATTAATGCCAGGTCTTTTATATTAATATATAATCTGTCTTTTAATATAATGTAGTTATCAATAAAAAATATGTATAATGCACGTAATCCGGTTTTTATTCTTTTAAAACCGGTTTGTAAATTTATGTATCTGATAAAATAAATTTTATGAAATCAAAATCATGCATTACATAAAACCGGAATTGAACTTAAAATTTAAAGTGGTTTTTTTATATAGCGTTAAATTAGTGCCAAATTGCATAAATTTTTGCATTGTATAATTCAAAAAAAAAAACTTTTACCATGACTCCTATAGATAGTTCGAATTTACGATCTTTTTTTAGAGCATCACGACAATTCTGAAGCCTGAAAAGTTTATCTTGCATGAGATTCAGTCAAAACTAAAGTCTGTTGACCCCACGCCGTTACCTTTCCCCATTTTGAAGTGTTGCAATATCTTAACGAATTAAAACTAGTAAGTCTATTGACTACTAATTATAGCAGTTTGTATATTAAATACCCTTTTTTTGAAGTAAAATTTCACCAGACACTAAACTATCAAAATTAAGTTTATTGCAATAAGTCGCTCAAAGCTTTTTTTAGAAAATAAAAACAGAAAAGCTGTAGGTCAATATAAAATTCATATACAGTATATCAGTTATGGTTGTGATTAGACGTTTTATAATAATGAAACACGCGATTCTAAAGCCTGAAAAGTTTATCTTACATGAGATTCTGTCCAACATCATGTCTATTGAATGGCCCCTTGTGCAGTTCATTATCATGCAACACGAGAATTATTAATAAATTTTTTGAACAGCTATTCAAAAGAAATAATCTCTTAAAGCCTAAAATGTTTATCTTACATGGGATCCATCAAAAAAGTCTATTGACTAACCCCTTATGTAGTCATCATTGCACGCAGTATTATTGAATCCTCTTTTTAAGAAATTATTAGAGCTCGGAGCAATATTCAAACGAAGTAAATTTTCATGCTTTTGAGGCAAGAAGATTATTACACACGCGTAAGATTATTTTTATCTTAAAGTACTTTTGGCTTTCACTATTAATATATAAACCTGTCATAAATACTTCAGTAGCTTTCATTTTAGAAACTTCGTAATAGTATAATGTCTAATAACAACACCCCACTTTACAGAACCGAAGATGGTTGGAAATATAATCGAGAATGTCAATGCAATCAATGTTTGGAAATCACTAATTCACCACAGACACAGAATGCACAACCTATTCACATTGTTCAACATCAAGAAAATCAACCCACTAATCAGCTCCAGCCTTATCAAATCCAACCTCAGCATTATAATCAAATCCAACCCCAGTATCAGCTTCAGCATCATCTTCAACAGCAGCCTTTTAATTTACATCAACCTTCTTCCCAACAGCAGTTTTTTATCCAGCCTCGATCTATTAACCAGAATCAGCACCTATTGATGCATTATCAAAATTATCAAAATTATATTCAATCTGAACCGCCACGTCAAATCATTAATAATCAAGCCATTGATCAAATTTTCAATGTGCTATTCCAGATCAAGTGCATAATTGAAAATAATAACAATCTCAGTATAAGCGAAAATAACAACAATCACAATATAAGTGAAAGTAACAGTCACAACATAAATGAAAATAACAACAATACCACCTTGAGTGAAAATAACAACAATACTTTGCATGTAAGTGACAATCAAATTAGGAACAACTTAAGTGAAAATA
The DNA here is from genome assembly GCA_003550325.1 of Gigaspora rosea. NCBI lineage: Eukaryota > Fungi > Glomeromycota > Glomeromycetes > Diversisporales > Gigasporaceae > Gigaspora > Gigaspora rosea. Next base: position 310,134 of record QKWP01000039.1, read on the forward strand.
ACAACATTAGTGAAAATAACAATAGCACCCAAGATCGCTCGCGTCAAGAAGATTCTAACCAGAATGGTTACCGTCAAGAAAATGATCAAAATTGCACGGTTATTATTAATCAAGCCAATAATCAAGCTCGTTCAAAACTTTTTTATTTTATTTTAGTTTTTATGTTTTGTTTCATCATAATATATTTTTTCGTAGTAATTGCTTCAAAAATTGCTTTCAATAATCAAATGGAAATTTTGCAGAATCATTTTGACAACTATGGAAATTATTACTTTTTAGTAAAATTAATGAATCAAATTGCTTCATCACTAGCTACAATTTTTAGTTTATATACGTTTGCTAGGGGGTATTTAAACGCGCATTAAAATTTTGATAGATTAATTTTCAATTTTTTCCGATTCATATGTTGGCTAAATAAAGGTTCAATATTTTTTGAAGTATCAGGCAAAACATACCCTCATCCTGAACTTGCGGTTACGTAAAATCTTGTGATTTTTAATCTAACATTAATGATATAAAAATGTATAGTTTAGGCAACTTGAGTAAGAACACAATATGTAACAAATAAAATTTCATTTTATTCTTTACTAACTGATAATATTAGAAATCTGCCAAACTTCTAAAATCTTTCATTTCCTTGAAACAAAAAATACGTTTTAGAAGTACCTATTATTTTATTGTAAAAATGTTGACCAAAATATTTCAAGATATTTCAAGTCAAGAAGACGTCAACTAAAATAGTTCAACCAAAAAATTATATCATAATAAGAAAAAAATTTATATTCCTTAATCTAGATTGTCACTAGAAAAAGTTCATTAATATCAATGATAATTGCTCTTTACTATATTGAAAAAGCAATTTAATATAGTAAATTAATGCCATAACTAATAATTTCATGATCTTAGCAGCCTCGATTACTTCTTGAATTGAAACTGTTTTATTTTTGCTTCTTGGATATTCAATATTTCAATAGTTGTAAGAGTAAAGATTATAACTGTAATTTAATGTAGTATTCAATCAAAAAGTTTCGTATTGTTATTTTTTAATTAATAAATTTAGTCTCGAGTTAATTTACTTGGCTTGTCTTGGCTAATAATTATTGCTGAAAAAATCAACAAGAATGCAATGGATGTGGTAACTTGAATGAGCAAATTGATGATACAATTCATTTTGTAATTTTAAAGGCTTACGGCTGAAAAGAGTCTTCACTTTTAGTAAAAATTTTTTGCAAAATCAACACGCGTATGTACAAAGAATATACCAGATACAAATTAATAAATCACGTGTTTGAACGTCAGACGGAACGGACTAAATTATGCACACTTTATTTATTCACAAAATTTACAACATATTAGCCAATCAAATTTAAAATATCAGTTATTGAAGAAGCTATAATAATAAAACTAACAAACACAACCTAATTTTCAATTACTATAACCAACTAATTAATAATAAATTTGATACCAGAACTAATTAATTAAAAAACCATTAAGCTCTTAAGAGCATGCGTACTTTTAGAATCAACAAACATACAAGTATTTGTTAAAATAAAATATTTAATATATGTTCCAGATTCACGATAAAAACCTTTTTAATGTAATCCCAATAAAAAAATCCATCCGAAAAATACATTATATATTCTATTTTATCGGCTTCAAATTAGTGATGCCTGATGAAACCATGTGATGCTAATTGTCACATGGTACAATATATAAAAATCAACAATCTATTTTGATTTTTATAAGTAATAGCATGTGACAATTAGTATCACATGGTTTCGTCAGGCATCACTACTTCAAATGGTTTTCTCGTAACGGTCGAAAGAAGTAACATTTTAAAACTTCACAAATCTATTTTTCGAATAACTAATAATCTTTGCATACTCCGCTTTGATAGAAAATTCGGTATCATACAAATAAGAGTCATAGTAAAATTCGACAGAAGTATCATCGATAAGTTGAAAATATACATTTAAATTTTTATCGTTAGGAATTGTTAAACAAAAAGGTGCAATTATGATTTCATAATTTTGAAAAATAGAAGTCTCTTTATGAATTTTAAACTCTTCGTAATATCGTGAATTCATTTTTTTAAATCCTACTTTAAGAATCAAATACTTTTTATTACACATAACTTAATCACGTGTAGAGTTACAATTTCCAATCCTCTTTATAAATCTTAAATTATTTCTTTTCTTATTTTTAATTAAAGCCACAGCATGCAATAATAATTAAAAATCAATTTTAAAATATAGATGAAAGTAATCTGAATACTTTTAATTTTACAATACAATATATACTGGCTTAACTAGTTGGTTTGTATTGAAATCTACTAAATTGTCATCTACTATGACTAAAATTACGTTATAAATTTTTCAAATTATACAAGTTTTTGTAATGGTATTCTACAGTATATTAAAATATATACTCGGCATTAAACCGTAACTGTTTGTTGATTATTTAATCAGTTTTATTTACAAAGTGATATATTTCACGTGACGGGAATAATTTTATGTTGTAATGAGTAATTTTTTATTTTTGTTAGCAATGGTAATGAATATTTAGTCAGATTTACAAAACTGAATATTTCACGTGATGGGAATAATTTATGACTTTTTGCTTTTTGTTGTAATGTGTAATTTTATTTTTATTTATTTTTATTTTTTTTTTGTTAACAGTAGTGAATGAAATTAAATAATAAATCACGGGTTCTCTTCTTCAATTAACTTCTTTTATTTAAAGAAATGAATAAAAATTCTCGTGATTTTAGTCGACGAAATCGTAAAAGTAGAATTCACATTTTGATTGTTCTGATTAGCTAATGGCCCTGATCGCAATGAAAGCTAGGTAGATTTTAAATAAATGGTACCACACAACTTGTTCTTGAGTTGTGTTCATTTATTTAAAAAGATAAAAATTTGGTAAATAATCCTTAGTCAAAAAAATGCACACGTGGGTCCATTAAGTCATGTGATTTATTATGTTACTTTTAAGGACATTCCCGAATACTTGTCTAAAGTCTTAAAAGATAGTTCTATTGGTGAAAAGATTGATAAAGATGATGATTGAGATTTACGAACGTCAGGAAAGTTTATACGTAAAATTAAAAATGATCTTTTATAATATATGTTTTTGATCATTGTAATTTCTGTATTAGTTAAATATAGTAATTATCATTTGCGTTTTTTATACGTAAAATTAAAAATGATCTAATCAAAATTGTATAAATTTTAGTTTGTAAATTCTTTATATTTTTAATTGATCAGATGTATTGTTTTGTAATATTTTATTACATATCTCTAAAAAATTAAATTAATAAAATAAATTTACTTTAAATATAAATGATAATCAAAAAAAAATACAGACCCGTGAGCTGTTAAGTCATGTGATTTATTAGGATTAGTCATTAATGTAAAGGCAATTTTAACTTACATTTTTTGCTATCCAAATTAGCTTTACGTAAAGCTTCTATAGTAATATCCAATAATAAGATAAACCAATTAAAATTATTTAAGTTTTATACAACTTATATACTTAAGGATCAACAACCAATCAGATGGATTTTTAATCATGTGGCACAGTGATCTTCAAAATCTTCGAAACTTCTCACCCTATTTTGTTAAAAAGGATATATAGTAATATCGGGTGCGAAATTCAAAAAAATTTTATCATTTGAAATTTTATTATCAATAATGAATTCTTCTAAAGGTGAAGAATTTGAAATTAAAGCTTTTAAGGTGCTTAAAAATACAATAAAGATTGACTGCCAAAGGGTTAAGTGAGTTAATTATATCATTAAGTGAGCGTTTAGTTGTTATGCATCCAAAGTTACGCTGCCACTATGATAATATGATAAGCAGAGAACCGGAATCATGAGTTTATGTGCAAGACGCCCATTCGAAAAAAGAAACCGAGTTAACATAAGTAACAAATTATTTCAAAGGAGGGGTTAAGTTGAAACTATGCTGTATAACCAAAGAACCATCAGCGTAGCCTAGCACAGAAGAAAGAAAAGAGTGGAGGAAAACTAATCTAATATGGCAAATCTGATATCATATACGATTTTCTTCGACTTTTTAGAAAAAGTACAACTAGCCACACGTACTCTTTTGGCGTCTGTCTTCTTTTATTTATTAAATATATTTGCTAGATATGATGATATTATTTTCCAACCGATAAACTATTCTTTTTTATTAAAATAGCTAATAAGACAGCTACTATCGAAACTGTAGAATTTTCAACAAATTTTCTTGGGCAGATATCAAATTAAATTTGTTAAAATATTTCAGACACTAACAACAAATGACAAAAGGTAAAAGAATAGAACGAATAAATTGCATGCACTATAATCCTGATTCCGCAAATTGATGAATATTAAGTTCTGCTACAAATAAAGCTGCATTTATATGAGTTCAAGGTTTTTAGTTAGTATTAGTGATGGGACTAACGAAGCTAAAAATTAAATCAACACATGCTATGAATCTCGAGGCTTAGAAATTGCATAAAAGATAATGTCAAATTTAATTGAGAACTTTTTTGTTTCAAAAAATTTTTTACATAATTTTCGCAAATATGCATTATCGTAGTGATAGGACTATGAATGCTAAAAATTAAATCAACTCATTTTGTCACAAAGATGTCTCCATTAACATTATTATGTTATGTTAAAACACAAATACCAAATCTATTTTACTTGTTATCACGTACCCGTGTACAAACACTATGTGTAAACTAAGAAATTTTCTTAAAAATATATAAGTAAAAAAAAAAACAAAAATAAATTTTTTTTATTAAGAAAACTAATGTTTAAGTTCTAAATCTATAGTCAGGTTTTCCATTTTTTCTATAGTTTTATGAAAGTGGGATTCAATTGTTCCTCTTGCAGCTGTTAATCTTGTTAAATTCTTGCGTAATTTGTTGTATGTTACATTCTCGAGTTTAAAAGTTACAGCATTCATTTTTTCTTCGGAAGTTTGTAATATGACTGTGGCGGCACTTGCTACTATTTGTTTATTTGATTTTTTGAGAATATTTTTTTTATAAAATTTGAAGCTTGCAGTTATGTTTCCCCTAACTAAAATACTAGAGATTAATCCATTTTTATCTCTGTATATACGGGGGCGGACAGTTTTATGTTTAGGCATTTTATAGGAGGATTTTAATTAGTTTAATTTAGAATAATTGGATAAAATATAATTAAAATATAGCAAAAAATGTGCGATAAAAAGGGCTCTTTATATATTTAAGATTGAATAGGTATCTGGTATCAGGATTCTTACGAAATAATTTATACAATAATTGAAGAAATCAACTGAAATCATTAAAGTAAATAACATATCATGCAAACCGAATAAAATTACTAAATTAAATCGGTTCACATCATAAATTAAATTATGCTATGCATAATCTGGTTGTTAATCATTTAAAAACCGGTTTATAGCTTAAATATGTATTGATAAACATTACAGATAAAGAATTCAAAAGCCACATGATGAATATAAATTTATAACAGAAATTTTTTCAATATTGTATATTTAATTCAAAAGTGATTATCTGTAAGTAGTGATGGTAGAGGTGTGAACTGTGAATTATAGTACATATAAATAATGTAGTTTATTTTAAAACTACAGTTAACTACAGTTTTACAATAAACTACAGTTTAATTTATATTAACTAATAGTTTACGGATTGCACTGCTAAAAAGGGGTGATTCTTAATTGTCGCATTTAATTATTTATGAATAAGTAGATTTTTTACTGCATTCGTTGATTTAATTTTTAGCATCCATAGTCCCATCACTACATGTTTATTGTAAAAACACAAAATATAAATAATATCATATTATTTATATTATAAAATAAAATAAAATAAAAATAATCTCTTGGTGAGTTTATCAAAATTAGAATACTTGATTTTTTCTTGGAAAATTTAGTGATTGGATCATGACTCACTTATTATAATAAGCCGGATCTATTAATTTACGTAATTTACGTTGTCAATAGTAATATTATTGCTTGCACATAAACCGAATATATTTATTATATAATAAATTTAATACCTTTTAACGATAGTGAAATTTGTTATCGGCATTCCCGGCAAAAATTTCAGGAATGTTATATATTGCTACCAATTTTAAAGCTTTCATTTTAACATCATCGAAAAGTTTTCAAAATGATAAACAATTTCGCATTACCACGTTTTCCTAGCTTTTATGGTCATTCAAAAGAACCAGAGCATGTTTTAACATTCAATAATCGTCCATGGATGTCAACTCAATATTTTAAGTTTAAATTGATAACAAGTGAAAGTATTAGTGTAATAACCAATACTTTTTTACAGGCGATGTCACCAAATAATGTGCAAAATAATATAATGTATGAATTTATGGCAGCAACCACGCGGCACATACCATATGGGCGTAAAGGAGACAAAGAAATTACTATAGTTATAAAAACTGATCGTATAATTAATTTACCATACGTGAACAGTTTCAATTTTGCTGATGGTTTCGATATAGTTCATGTCAGTGTTAATGATCTAGTGGATGAAAAAACAGCATTGAGAGAGGCCATATCACTGCGTTATATTTATACCGACCGTTTTGATATGTATGTTGAGGACACTACACGATATAGAAGTACACTCGACAAACTTGTCGATCATCGGAACATTCAAGTAACTTGTTCATTAAGAGGCTAGGAAATAATGAATGTTTCGAGAGACGTGATGAATAATAATACTACAAGAGTTGTTATGCAGCACTATAACTGGGATGGCGTACGTCTAGCATCTAAAATGCTAAACAGAAGTAACTCTCGCCAAATAATTAACGCTTTTATCGCTAAGATTTTTGAATTAGATAAATTTATATATATTAATATGTACACAGAAAGAAGAAATAAATTTAATCGCAAAATTTACAAGCAAGTAAAGCATAAAGTTTATAACAGTCCTTCTATTCCTTTTGATGTATATCTTGATATTTTTATTAAATATTCTAAGAATTTAAATTTCGCAGGAGTGTATACTGAACTATTTAGTAAAGATAGTGGGATGTTAGATGTAATAATAGAATTTAACGGTCGAAGAGTTTAAACTTTGATATCCCTGTAAATTTTATTTATTGTGTTCCTTTTCTGAATTGTCTTTACGATCTTATAATATGGAGTGTCTTCAATTAAAAGGGCCCATTTTTACATATATTTTATTTTGAGATATTTGAGTTTAATTATTTGTTTTGATTTTCGGACTGATCCGGGATCAATCAAATTTCACGATATTGATTGGTTAAAGACGGCAGGTGACTATCGGGTAAACTCGTGACATGTTGGCTCTACGCAGCCTCATGTAATTTTTCTTTTTACATTATCTTGATTTTTTATTATGTAATTCAACTTTCATTTATAATTAAAAAAAGTCAATCATGTCAAAATTTATATGAATTTAACGAAAACTCATTTTTCAAAAAAATGTAAAAATGGGCCCTTTTAATTGAAGACACCCCATATAAATGTAAATATAAATTTAAAATTATTATTTATTTATTTATTACTCGAATTATTTTGTCATATTTTATATATGAAAGAAATTTATTTTATCGCAACAATGATTCCAAAAATTTTAATTAAAAAAAACAATTTTGAATTAATAAAAATGATTAAATAATACAATTTTCATTTTTATCAGTGCCAGAGGATATCATATTCACCAACTTCCTAGCTGCTTTCTACTATTGTAATTCAGAAAGGTAGAGATGTAATCTGTTATCCGTTTTTCTATTTAAAAGTTTTGATATTTGGATATCCGAATTTTTTAATAATAATTTTATTAACAGAATCCAGATCGCATCTCTACAGAAAGATCCTCTCTAATGCAGACAAGAACATCGATTCTCAATTAGACCCGAAATCCATTTTCATATTAAATCCAGAAAAAATTTTACGCTGTTAGTATTAAAAATGCTTTGCCTTACAAAGTAAAATATCATGCAACATAAATTAATTAAGAAGTTTATCTTTACGCGTTAACATAATTTGTATTAGTGATACAGTTTATTTATTATTTTTATCATAATTTCATACAATAAGAACAGGTTTTTTGATATGGTTAATTATAGTGACTTGATTTATATACGTTAATTTTATCATACATGTAATCAGGTTTTCATTTTTTTGGAGCATCACAAAAATTTTAGAGTAAGTTTTATATTAGTACCAAATTTGGACTGAAAAATCGATGAATTGAAACTTTAAATTAAAGTAGCTTTTTATATTAGTGTAATTCAAAAATTTTGATCTGTTGAAGTGATGTATATGAGGTATGTACTGATTAGATCCACATACTTGAGACGCGTCTGAATGTAAGTTCTTATTGTAATTTTATAAATAAAGTACGTAAATATATTGTTTTTTATATTAATAAAATTAGATTACTTTTTATATTCAGTTATATATTTTATATTGCTAAATAATATGTAAGTTGACTCGATGAGTCATGATTTTAGATACAAAAATTACCCGTGATTTGTCAAATGATCGACTGACTCTGGTGGTTCGAATAAAGTTCAAAATTTCCAATTAACAAAATGAATAAAATAACTTTCATTTCCTTCACCTTTTAATCACACAAAAAACGAATAAAACTTAATAGGAAACTTAATTTTGATAATTGGATTTTTCGAATTATTTTTACATATGTTACTCACTAATCGTTGTGAATTGTATAATAGTATATTCAGATCATTTCTAAAAATAGGATATATTGTATATAAACCAGATTTTAAAATCATTAATTACTAAAACGAATCCTCTTAAAAAGGTTTTTACGTAATTATTATATCTTTATTATACATAAGTTGACCGTTTTGTTTTATAACTCCTTAAGTTTGCAAAAAAATTGAGGGTTATCTTGAGCAAACATGTGTAAAAAAACCTGGTTTACTTGAGGTCATACCACAGCCGAGGCAGGATTATTTCGCATCAAATGACGACTTACAGGAACTCACCTGCCACAATCAAACCTGATAGTGCTGGAATATGCCATGCAGTGATTCGTGATCATACACAGGAATTCACCCGGCAATGCCGGAACCCATATGCACAACCGTGTCTCATAACCCGCCCTTGGTCATGAGCATAAAGTTTTTTCGACCGTACCAGGAATTTACCTGGTATATCCGGAACCCCCGAAAATGATCCGATCGAAAACTTACAAAACTCGCCATCCCATTTCTTGAAATCAATGAACAAGAAGGTAATTAATTTGAGCAACGGATATAGAAAATATAGATATAGTAAACGCATAAATTTTGGCTAAATTTAGCCGACTTAGAATAAAAGAAATTTTGGCAGATTTAGAGCATTAATGTGGGCGCATCTAAGTTGTATCATTAGTAAAAATTTGTAAAAATTTTGGAGCATTAATGTGGATCAAATTAGAGTATAATTTTTATATATCTTTGAATCATAGTATAAATTTGGGCTGAATTAAAGCATAAATTTGGGCCGAATTAATGTGAATATTGGCTTAGTATAAATTTTGGTGATTTATTTAATTTAGGCCACATTAACGTGGCCAAATTAGAGTATAATTTTGTATATCAAAGCATAAATTTGGGCTGAATTAGACCATTAATTTGGGTCTAGGGTTGTGGTAACTTACCTGATAGCATAACTTTGAAGCGTGAATTGGTAAATATTTCTAAAATAGTTATGTAGTAATCTTTGCCATTCATATCAATATGAAAATGCACAAAAATGCCTATTTTCATCTTATAGCTAACTTTCAATGCCAATAGTATGTGATATTTATTTCGAGATGGCTGTCACCGTTAAGCTATTTTGTGAATCTCAAAATATTTATCGTTATGATTATTGGACATTTTCAAGCCACCTAAGCCTAAATTATACATATTATGTATCGATATTTTGAAATAAATATAACTTTCACTTTTAAGTGTAAACACAAAATATAAAGCCTAACATAAGATTCTTTACAAAAAATGAGTGAGGAACATGTTGTTGAAATCATAAAAAATAAACTGCACAATGGCAAGAAAATAACCAAAATTCTGTTATCACCAAATAATGGTATGCTGTGACATGGAGTGAGGAAGACCAATCTATCAGTGGATGGCAAATTATTAATGATCTCCTTTCCGAACCTGACTGTTCAGTATCCATCCAAGAACTTTATGAGGATTTTCTTAATCCACAATTAGAAGCTATCTCGAACAATAAACTTGTTGTGATACAGTCAACTGAGTCCAAAGTTTCTGGTGAGTAATAATCAATATCAATCGATGATATTCATTCATGATTATTTATCGCTAATTTTTTGATCATTTATCCTCTTAAAGAAATTTTTAATCTTGTCACAAAGAAGAAAATCAATCTAAAATCATATACAGATATTCCATTTTCAGATGAATATTTACCCTTTTATGTTTTTAATAAGTATGGTCATTTAGCAATACACATGCCAATAACAAGATTTAACAAACCTCATGCCACAATCTTTATCTTTTTTTCCAAAGACTTACACGATCATTGTTGGATAAGTAAGAATTCAATTGATTGTGGAATAATGGGAGACATTAGAGCATGTGATCCAACCGATAATGGGAAACTATTTATTCTAGATGTTTGTGGTTTATTGACACAATGGGATTTAGATACTTTACAATATGAAAAGCAATATCAGTTAGAATGGGACAGGATTTGGATTGCGTATGAACTGAAGAAGGACCTTTACGTTTTTAATAATAGTTTCACATTGCTTGCTGTATGTTTGCAAGCTTTGGATCATTTATTTATCTCTGTTTACTTGACAGAAAACGCAATCCTTTTATTGCAGTGTAAGTTCTAAACTAATATTCCAACATTCATAATAATTTTTACATTATATTTGGCATTTTTTGATTAATAGATAAATATAAGAAGCATGACATTTTGTCTCATTCGGAATTCATTTCATCTAATGAAGGGGAAAGGCTTCTTTTGTTTTTTGAGGATTTCACTGAAATAAGGGACCCTTATTGTCTTAACCATATTAAAACAGTTTCAAATCTATGTGAAGAATTTTCAGCCAAACTAAATGGTAAATTCAATGCACAAAAAGCAGATTTATACATGATTAAGAATGAAAGGATATATAGTGTATTGGAAGGATGCCTACTAGTCCAAAAATTTTCTAAACAACAATGGATCAAATTTTTACGAAAAAAATAGGTGATTACAATGAAATAGGATCTCTACTTAGTAAATCGCAAATTGTGGAATTTTTGCAAGTCATTATGGATGAAAATATTAATAGAAAAGATGATGAATTTATAATTAAAAAGGTGGAGGAATCATATAAGGATTTTTAGTAAAATGGAAATTAGAACAAAATGGCAGGACACTACGAGCTTTTATAAAACTTGATTCTACTAAAGAATGGAATCAGATGGGTGAAAAGAGAAAGATTCAACCAGAACATCTACAAAAATATAGATTTGTTTATAGATGTGAATTATTGGGTAACGAAGATTTGGTGATGATTACAGTCATTGGCCTTTTAATTTGGATGGTTTGGCCAAAAAAAGAAATCAAATTGCGATATTATAAAGGGTTTCCTTTTACATCATCTTATCTAAATAAGAAAGACTTTAATGATCGATATATATCAGGTGCCTATGTGAACAAGAAATCTGAATATAAAAAATTAGAATTTTTTGCAAAAAAACCACACATAAGAAAGCTTCTTGAAGAAATATGTGATCATAGAGAAAATCTATTATCACCACCAGATTTTGATGCAATCGTGCCATATTATGAAGAACTCTGCATGAACAAAGGATACCCTTTTAAAGAATTAATAGATGATTATATTGAAAATAAGATAACACTGATATTATATGGGCAACAACTTTTAAGGAGCTTTTTGAATAATAAAAACTATTTAATGGCAGAGAAATTGTATAGGCAATGCATTAAAATAAATATAGAAGACGAAAAGATTGATTTTTTGACAAACATCAAATTATTAGAAATTATTACCTTTTCATTTGTGGAGTTGTCTCAAAAATTTCCTGACCTTTTAAAGGAATTTTTATCGCATACATCATTTATTATTTCAAGTGAAAATAAAGATCTTGCGATCAGAAATTTTTCTTCAGCATCACATCTTCAAAATCATAGAAAATATCCCCAACCATTTAAAACATCCTTCATCAATAATTTATTTAATTTCTGTCAAGAAATCAAACTTTTATCTCTCAATTTTTTGGAGGGCAGGATTTTCAAAAGATTGAATGAACATCCATCCATCATTATGATCTTTCCTTTACCAAAATTTAATTCATACCCTAGTACTTACAGTTCTTGGAAAGAATTAATTTTACCTAACTTTAGTCCTTTTACGAAATATAAATCTTCAGAACTCTATAAACAGTGGAATGGTGAAGTGCTTCTTAATTTCAAGTGGAATAACTATGGAAAATATTATTATTTTGCTATTTGGATTTTTTTCAATTTTTATGGGATGTTTTTTGATAGTTTCTACTATAGCAAATGGAATGTCCAAAAATTCTCAAAAACAGCTTTTAATTACAACTATCTTTCTTGGAGTTTTACACCTTACATTTGAGGTTCGCCAGTTTATTTATTCTCCATTATCATGGATTACTGATCCTTGGAATTATTTTGGTATTATTTCTAATATTCAATTAATATCATTAATTGTTATTATTATTAGTTTATATTAAACTGATATCGTTATAAGATTTAGGAGCAATGTTATTTCCTATAATAACTTCTATTATTTGGTTGCAATATTCTACAATGCCTGTCTGGGCTGTTTCAATTTCTATATTATTGCTTGAACTTAAATTCTTATTGTTCTTCCATACTATTGAAGTTACTGGCACATACTTTGCAATGATAATTGGAGTTGCAAAAAGTGCATTTTCTTTTCTAATATTATTAGGCTTTATCGTGTTTGCATTTGCACACTCTTTACATGTCCTGCTAAGACCAACAACTGAAATTTCTTTAAAATACCCTAGTTATTCAAATGATCCAAATGATCCATGGAATCTAGTATCTGCTTATAATTCTATTTCAAAAAATGGCAGCATGTCAGAAAATGCTATACTTGTTGAACCTCCAACTGCAACTACAAATATGTTTACAATGCTAACAACTGCAATTTTAGCTATTTATATCATGTTGACGGGTATTTAATTTAATTTAATTTAATTCATCTTGATGATGTTATCAATTTTATCATATTTTTTTTTAGGTGACTCAACCTATTTGTCTAATTGGGTATTAACTGAAAATTTAACCTTGGTGTTTTTGATATGTTCCTTTTCTTTTTTTACAACAATCTATTTGATGAATTTATTTATTGGTTTGTTAAGTAATTCAATTGCTGATACAAATAAAAAAGAATTATTTTTACTTCAAAAGGCAAAGGTATAATTTATTATCATATTTAAAACCTTTCAAATCAACAATTATAAAATAGATATTAAAAAAATGATTATACTAATTGTAGATTTTAGCTGAAATAGAGTTATTTTACATGTTACCATATCAACGACGAAAAAACAATTGGTTTCCTGAACTTATGTAAATATAAATACTTTTATAATACAAGTTATTATGAAATTATTTCATTACAAATGTAATACTAATTTAATTTCTTTTCAAGATTTTATAGAGTTTATCTTGATAAGCTTCGTGATATAATTAAAAGCATACAGAATAATAAATGGAATGCCACAGATGAATTGCCATTCCTTTCTAATACTCTTTTAAAAATTACTAAAATAGATTATATAAAAATAAAAAAAAACTTGAAATAAAAGAATAGTTTAGTACTGATTTTATAATACTAAAATTTATTATCTATTAGTAAACTTAAATTTACTCTCTGGTAGTTTAATTGGTATATAGATTAAAAGTTTTATTTAACAAAATTCTGGTTTAAATTTTAAAATAAAATTCTATAAAAAATTGCAGTACAGTATTGTAAAATTTACATAATAAAAATGCAGGAAGTGTATAAAATATATTTAATTATATAATTTATACATTTTTTCATATTGCAATTTTTCTTATAGGAAATATAAGTCAACTTACTTTCTAAAATTTTATTTAAAAGCATAATTTAATAAACTACTCTTGAAATACTGGCTTTAAAATAAATATAGTAAATATATATTATATACTTACTCTCTGAAAATTTAGTTGTATATAATTAATTAAAAGTATAATATTAAATAAAATGTGATAATTTAAAATAAATATGAATAAATATTACTTACAACCTAAATATTTGATTAAAACATAGTAATTTGTTACATAGTTGATTAATTTGAACAATTTAGTTAAAGAAATATATTATTTAATAAAAATAGCAATCTTTAAAAATAAACATTATACTCACTCTCTAATAATTTAATAGCATATAATTGGTTAATATCACTTAATAAAAATTATCAAAACTGCAGATTTTATACTTACTCTCTATAAATTTAATTAGCATAAATATAATTTAATAAAAATTCTTTTGAATATTTAAAAATAAATATGATAAATCTTATACCCACAGACTATCAGGTCAACTAGAATATAATTAATTAATAAAAAATATATAGTTAGAAAATAATTAATTTTTGTTTTAATTAATAAAAATTATTTAATATACTGATTTTAAATAAATTTTTAAAAATAAACTTTGTACTTACGATGGTCTAATATTTTAATATTATTATTCTTTAATAAAGAACTTCTTTCAATATACTAATTTGAAATAAATATTATACTTACTCCCTGATAATTTAATTAAATATAATTAGTTAGAATCTATATCATTACTAATTTTAAAAATAACCTTTATACTTACCATCTAATAATTTTATTAATATATAATTAATTAAAGCATTTTATTTAATAAAAGAAATCTCTTTTATATATTAACTTTAAATTGATCTAATTACTTACGCTCTAATAATTAAAGTGTTATTATTTAATAAATAATTTTGTTAATATGCTAATTCCAAAAATGATCAATATATATATAGTACCTTCTAGTAATATAAACAGTTGGAGTATAATAATATTATCTTGATATGCTAATTTTATAAATAAACTTTATACTTACATACTAGTAATTTGAATATAATATAATTAATTATTATTGTCATTTAATAAAATATTATATTGATATGCTAATTTTATAAATAAACTTTATACTTACTTACTAGTAATTTGAATATAATATATTGTTATTTAATAAAATATTATTTTAATATGCTAATTTTATAAATAACATTATACTTACATACTAGTAATTTGAATATAATATAATTAATTAAGTTATTTAATAAAATATTATCTCGATATACTAATTTTATAAATAAACTTTATACTTACGGTCTAGTAATTTGAATTAATTAGGTAATGTTATTTAATAAAATATTATCTTGATATACTAATTTTATAAATAAACTTTATACTTACAGTCTAGTAATTTGAATATAATAAAATTAATTAGATATTGTTATTTAATAAAATATTATTTTGATACGCTAATTTTATAAATAAACTTTATACTTACGATCTAGTAATTTGAATATAATATAATTAGATATTGATATTTAATAAAATATTATCTTGATATGCTAATTTTATAAATAAACTTTATACTTACTCACTAGTAATTTGAATATAATATAATTAATTAGATATTGTTATTTAATAAAATATTATCTTGATATGCTAATTTTATAAATAAACTTTATACTTACTCACTAGTAATTTGAATATAATATAATTAATTAGATATTGTTATTTAATAAAATATTATCTTGATATGCTAATTTTATAAATAAACTTTATACTTACTCACTAGTAATTTGAATATAATATAATTAATTAGATATTGTTATTTAATAAAATATTATCTTGATATGCTAATTTTATAAATAAACTTTATACTTACTCACTAGTAATTTGAATATAATATAATTAATTAGATATTGTTATTTAATAAAATATTATCTTGATATGCTAATTTTATAAATAAACTTTATACTTACTCACTAGTAATTTGAATATAATATAATTAATTAGATATTGTTATTTAATAAAATATTATCTTGATATGCTAATTTTATAAATAAACTTTATACTTACTCACTAGTAATTTGAATATAATATAATTAATTAGATATTGTTATTTAATAAAATATTATCTTGATATGCTAATTTTATAAATAAACTTTATACTTACTCACTAGTAATTTGAATATAATATAATTAATTAGATATTGTTATTTAATAAAATATTATCTTGATATGCTAATTTTATAAATAAACTTTATACTTACTCACTAGTAATTTGAATATAATATAATTAATTAGATATTGTTATTTAATAAAATATTATCTTGATATGCTAATTTTATAAATAAACTTTATACTTACTCACTAGTAATTTGAATATAATATAATTAATTAGATATTGTTATTTAATAAAATATTATCTTGATATGCTAATTTTATAAATAAACTTTATACTTACTCACTAGTAATTTGAATATAATATAATTAATTAGATATTGTTATTTAATAAAATATTATCTTGATATGCTAATTTTATAAATAAACTTTATACTTACTCACTAGTAATTTGAATATAATATAATTAATTAGATATTGTTATTTAATAAAATATTATCTTGATATGCTAATTTTATAAATAAACTTTATACTTACTCACTAGTAATTTGAATATAATATAATTAATTAGATATTGTTATTTAATAAAATATTATCTTGATATGCTAATTTTATAAATAAACTTTATACTTACTCACTAGTAATTTGAATATAATATAATTAATTAGATATTGTTATTTAATAAAATATTATCTTGATATGCTAATTTTATAAATAAACTTTATACTTACTCACTAGTAATTTGAATATAATATAATTAATTAGATATTGTTATTTAATAAAATATTATCTTGATATGCTAATTTTATAAATAAACTTTATACTTACTCACTAGTAATTTGAATATAATATAATTAATTAGATATTGTTATTTAATAAAATATTATCTTGATATGCTAATTTTATAAATAAACTTTATACTTACTCACTAGTAATTTGAATATAATATAATTAATTAGATATTGTTATTTAATAAAATATTATCTTGATATGCTAATTTTATAAATAAACTTTATACTTACTCACTAGTAATTTGAATATAATATAATTAATTAGATATTGTTATTTAATAAAATATTATCTTGATATGCTAATTTTATAAATAAACTTTATACTTACTTTCTAGTAATTTGAATATAATATAATTAATTAGATATTGTTATTTAATAAAATATTATCTTGATATGCTAATTTTATAAATAAACTTTATACTTACTCACTAGTAATTTGAATATAATATAATTAATTAGATATTGTTATTTAATAAATATTATCTTGATATGCTAATTTTATAAATAAACTTATACTTACAAACTAGTAATTTAATATAATATAAACAATTAAAGTATTGTTATTTAATAAAAAAATTCTCTTAATATGCTTGTTTAAAAATAAATTTTATATTTACTATCTTCTTTAATTTAAAGTAATTAATTAAAGCATTAGTATTTAATATAAAAAATTATTTTAATACAATTTTACTATCTATTGTTTAGCAAAAAACTCTCTTTAATATGCTAAAAAATAATTTCTGTATTTACCTTCTATTAATTTAATTTGGTTAAAGTATTATGCTTAATAAAAAATTTTAAATATATTATTTTATAAATAATCTTTAAATTACCTTTTTCTAAAACTTAGTTATTATTATTAATAAAAATCTACTTTATACTCTAATTTAAAGAATAAGCTTTATATTTACCACCTAAAATTTTTTATATTATTTTTTATTAGATTATTATAATAGAAACATTTTCAATATAATAATTTTAAATTAAACTTATACTCACCATCTAAAATTTAATTATTATATAATTTAATTAAATTATAAAAAAAAATAGTCTTAATATTTATTTGTATATTTATATATAATATTTGAGATATAATTATTAAAGCATTCTCTCAATATTCTGATATTAGATACTTACAGGCTAATAATTTTTAACACAAATAATCAGAATATTGCTATTTAACTATAAAAATATTATTATAAACTTATTTTAAAAATAAATACTATACTTACATACTGATAATAAAATATTATTTAATAATAAATCTTTACTAAATAAATATAAATAAGCTTTATACATACCATCTAATAATTTGTTTTGTATATAGTTAGCAAAAGAAATTTTTTTATAATTTTATATTAATAATAAACTTTATACTTACAAGCTTAAATATAATTAATCAAAATAATGTTATATAATTAAAAAGATTCTTTTAATATTATGATTTTAACAATTCTTTATACTTACATGCTAGTAATTTAAATTATAATAATATTATTTTAATAAAGAATTTTCTTTACATGATTTTAAAAATAAGCTCACCATCTAATAAATAATAATTTACAATTTAATAAAAAAAAACCTTTAAATATTTTTAAAAAAACAAGCTAATAATTTTATTTAAATGTAACTAATTATTTAATTAAAAAAAAATACTTAATTAAAAAATAAATTTTATACTTACATCCTAACAATTTGATTGGCATATGTATTATTATTTAATAAAAGATTCTTTCTTGTCATACTGACTTAGCAATTGATTTTGTAACCTATACTCTATTAATTTGATTAAAGTATAATTAATCAGAGCATTATTTTAACAAAAGTTCACTTAACTTTTTGATTTTAAAAAAGAACTTATACTCACATACTAATAATTTTATTGGTTCATTTAATAAAAAATTTAAGTTAATTTTAAGAATAAATTTTATATTTACAAGCTATAAATTATATTAAAAATAAGCCTTTACTTACCATCTAAATATAATTTATTGTCATACTATGATTAAGTAAAATTATTTTAACCTGTTTTAAAAAGAATATTCATACTTACGAGCTGGTAATTTTATTAACATGTAATAGATAAATAAATATTTTATAAAGAAACTTTCTTTAGATAGTGTTTTAAAATTAACTTTATATTCACCATCTAATAATTGAAATATGATTATTTTTTTTAAAATAATAAACCATTTTGAAACTATATTAAATAAACTTTATACATACAAGCTGGTAGTTCATTTAAGCATAATTGACAAAGTATAATTATTTAATAAAAAAACAACTTGATATGTGATTTTAAAATGAACATTATATGCTTTATACTAACATGCTAGTAATTTAGTTGATATAGAATTAATTAAAATAGTAAAATTTAATAAAAAATGTCTTAACATGTGAAATTTAAAATGAAGCAAAAAGGCTTTATACTTACATGCTGGTAATTTATTAATTAGAGTATTATAATTTAATAAAGAAATCCTGCTGACATGCTATTTAAAAATTGACACAATACTCACACCCTGATAATTGGGATTAACTAGCATGTTATTAATTAAGAAATCTTCTTGACATGCTAATTTTAAATACTCACACCCTGGTAATTTGATTGCATATAATTGATTGGAGAAAGATTATTATAAGAAATCTTCATAGTATTCGGCCATAAAAATTAACTTTATGCTCACATCCTGGCAATTTGATTAGAACATAATAGATTGGTGTATTATTATTATTATTAGAAATCTTGACATGTTGATTTGAAAAGTAAACTCTACTCACACCCAATTACTATGATTAGAGCACAATAGATCGAGTGTTATAGTTTAATAAAGAAACCCTTATAACATGCTAATTTTAAAAATAAACATTATACCCACTCTCTAGTAAATTGATTAGAAAATTGATTATTATTTAATAAAAAAATTCTTGGTCAGAGATGCCAACGACCACAACTACCTCATGAAAAAAATTTCTTGGTCAGGGATGTCAACGATCACAACTACCCCATGAAAAAATTTTCTCAGTCAGGGATGCCAACGATCACAATTACCCATGAAAAAATTCGTCGATACTACAGAACTTCATAATAATGCTTAGAAACCAGTTCCCAAAATATAAACTAAATTATTAAGCTTTTCTTGGAAATTGAATAATCCCAAAGCTGTTCTTACTGACTTCCATAGTCATAACTAATACCAGTTTTTTTGACTGACTGCTTGGTGATAATGATATAAATTATCTGATCGATAAAATATGATGACTTACATTTTTAATCCTTTATTTTCAGACAACATTTGTTAATTAAATTCCACGGACTATGATTTGCCAAAATTTATTCAATAAATATACTAAAGCGCTTCTGAATAAAAACTTCGTAATAATTTCAATCGTACTACATATGACAAATTCGTGTTGCAAACAGCTTGTGCACTAGCGTTAAGATTATAGTTGTTAGACGAAACCTTTTTTGCTTGATGCCGAAAGTCAAAACCTGAGCTCTAAATGACGAAACCTCTGCTGAAAGTTGAAACCTCAAATTCTTCTGACAAAAGTCGAAACCCTCAAATCCACCTGACGAAATTTGAAACCCAAAAATTAATTGACGAAACCTTTACACTCCTGCTAAAAAAAAAAAAAAAAAAAAAAGCAAAATTACTAGAAAAAATCTGTTATTACCGAA
Source organism: Gigaspora rosea (assembly GCA_003550325.1). Taxonomy (NCBI): domain Eukaryota; kingdom Fungi; phylum Glomeromycota; class Glomeromycetes; order Diversisporales; family Gigasporaceae; genus Gigaspora; species Gigaspora rosea. Next base: position 330,836 of record QKWP01000039.1, read on the forward strand.
ACTCTTAACAAATTCTGGTGCTTCTGCTAAAAAATCAATGAAAATATATTTTTCAGCAAAGCCAAGCTGTTAATAAATATAAATCCTATAAATTCTATATTTAAATAAAAAACAATGATTCATTATAGAGGCTTTCTTTTATATTTAATGTGAAGCTGTTTATTGGCGTTTATTGGCTTGACGTGGCTTTGTATATTTAGTTTTTAAAAGCAGAAATTATAAATGGGTAAATAAGCCATTAACATCTCTCGAATATTTAAATAAATATAAATATAGACGTATTATGATAAATTTAGTTCAAAAAATTTTCTCTAAAAAATTATAAGACACAGCAATAAATTTATCATAATTCAAATTAATAACTCTAAAATTTGTATATTTATGTTTATTGGCTTGACCTGGCTTGTATATAATTAAATAAGAGCTAAATTTGTTAAAATTTTGGGTATAAAAATTAATAAAAAATCAAGATTAAACTTAAAAATCCTAAAAAATTAATATATTAAAATATGTCTTTTTATAATAGTTGATTTAATAAGATAATTATTGAGAAATTAATCTTTAAATTATTTTAAAATATATTATAAAAAATTATTTGTGAAACTATAACTCATAATACTAAACTTCTAAACTATAAATATACTAACTTTTAAAAACTAAAATTTGTAGTACAAATTTTTTAAAGAAACAAAATATAATAGAAAATTGTGACACCAGCAAAATTTCCTAATTTTTTATTTATTGACTAATCTGACCAATAATTCATCGGCGATGAATTATAATTTATCGCGGCGTATATATTCACTTAAGGACTAACAATATCAAATTTATAATAAAGATGGGAATATTCAGTATCGTAATACGCTTTCATTCTTTGGTCCTGTACCCATACTACCTATATAATTTTATTGTGACTTTAGATGTATTGTGTCTTTAAATCGATATTTTAATCAAAATTTTAATATTAATATATTTTACCTCCAATAAAATTATATGTAAGGCATTGAATTGATTTTATAAAATTTCATTAAATATCAATTTATTTACAATTTATTCACTAAAACAATACAATTATAAATTTTTTTAAAAATAAAATGTGAATAAAATTTAATCATGTTTCAAAATTCTAACACTAATGTCTCTAGTAAAATAGATCAATTAGAAGATGGCTCATTTATTAAAAATCAATTTAGAAACACTTATATGTCTAATGAATCAATTAGAATATTTAAGAAAAGTGGCTCATTTATCAAAAATCAATTTAGAAACACCTTTATTTCCAAAAGATTGAATAGAAGAAAGAAATGGTTTAATAATGTTACCAAAAGAATGTATAGTCCAGGAAGTGAAATATTTTATTAAAACTAGAATAAAGAAAGCAATTTCAAAAGAATCACTTCAAATAAAAATAATAAAGAATCGAATGAACAATATACTTCAATTAGATGATGAGCTAAAAATAATCAAAGAATTAGAAGAAATAATCTATGAAATAGATCACAAAAAACTAAATCTAAATTATCAATTAATGTGTTATGCAAGAAAATTAAAGTGTTGTTAAAGACATTAGTGTTTTCTTCTTGATTTTCTTCTTGTTGTTGTCATAACTGTATTGACTAATTGAAAAATTTATGATAATTAAATCAGTAACAGCGGATATTTATATAATATTAAAAATTTTTATTTAAAATTTTCTTTAATGGTGCAATTTATAGCACAACATTGGGTTTTAATTAAGATATTTCAAATACAAGGAAAGTATTTTATTAGTTAAAGATAGTATTTCTTGTGCTAAAAAACTCTAATAAAGTTTTTTTTCAATCTCCTTGGGATTTTTCACTTTAGTTTTCACAATAAAATTTCATATTGAATTCCCATAAATGTTATTTTTAAGAAAATTAAACAATTACTACATTTTTGAGGAAAAAAGGTTATATTAGTTCTTCATCTGATTTAAAATTTTCAATCAGTATTTCTTTATAAAAAACTATATCAAGGTTATAAGTCATAAAAATTGACCTCTGTTATCAGCTCATCTAATATTAAAATAAATTGTGATAAAAAGTGAATTAACATTTACATAAAAATTTAAAATACAATCATAGAATCCGAAACATATTCTCAATTGCGCTCAATTCTAAACTATTATGCCATACATGTATTGTATGATTTTTCAAACCTGACTGTAATATGCACTTTGACTTCGCAGTACATCCTGCATAATCAACATACTTTTCCAAGATTAAGTCTTGTAAACTAGGTAAATGTAACTCTTCGCCTTCACGTGGAGATTTTGGCATGTTTTTCAATCTGTTATGTAACTCAATCACAATTCCGCCGAATTGTCATCCGGGTTAATGACAAAAAAAACTAGTAATGAATAACAATTTCTCTGTCAAACTCCAAAATTCTTTATTTTGATCAGTTATTTCAGGTTTCTCAGAAACGATCATGGATAGACAATCATTTACTATTGTGAACTTGATTTGATTAATATTGTTTGACTAGTTTACTTTTTAATTAGTTTTTTATTCATTTTATCTCTGTAAAACTCTATATCATCTCTTATATTTCTTTGAGAAACATTATCTCTGTAAAACTTGATATCATCTCTGATATTTTCTGAAGTATTTGTCTGAGAATCATTTAATGTGGGCATTGCATATATTAATTAATTTGATATTGGGCGCTGATAATCTGAATATGTAGAATCTGAATTATATAAAATAATGCGAACATCAAAAAGGTTAAAATCAAGATAATTGTAAAAGTAATTCTCAACAATAAAAAAATAAAAGAAATGCTAGCTTTAAACTGTTTTTAAATGACATTCTGTAATTTTTCAGTAATTTTTGAAAGCTAGATTTTACACTTTTAATAGCATTTTTCCTGTTCAAATAAGAAAATGATTAATTCAATTTTGTTTTAATTTATGCTCTTTACCGCGGCTATACGTATCACCTATTTACAAACCATTAAAAAGAAACTCCGTGTTGTATATTATGTACAGTATATAATGCTGATCTGTTACAATTATACCTGCTATTGCAAGGCTTTTTGTTGATTTTCTCATAAAAGAGTTGCTCAAATAAGGAGATCCTAAATTATGAAATTTATGTTATCTTCACTGCGGTTATTCATTAACCTTAATTTACGTATATAATGCTAATCTGTTATACCTGCTATTGCAAAGGCTTTTTGTTGATTTTCTCATGTTATCTTCGCCACAGTTATTCGTTAACCTTAATTTACAAAGCTTCAAAATGAAACTCTGAGTTATGTATGATATACATTTTAATGATACAGTATAGTGCTGATCTGTTACGTAATTATACGCGAGAAAAGGTTGTTCGCTATTCAAAAAGCTTTGTTTGATTAATTTTATCGTATTCAAATAAGGAGATAATTAATTCATATTTATGTTATATTTAGCCGTGATGAAAATAACAGTTCAAGAGAAATTTACATTATTTAAAATTAAATATATTCTGTTATTTTAAAAATTTTTATTAAAGTAAAAAAAAAATTTGTCCCTCGGTTATTCATATTACATAATTCTATATTCCTAATAAGGAAATAATTAATTCATATTTGTTTTAATTTATGTTATCTTTTCTGCGGTTATTTATATTACCTTATCTTTACAAAATCTTCAAAATGAAACTCCGAGTTATGTACAGTATATTTTATGATAGCAGCAATATAAATTATAACATTAATCTGTTACGCGAAATGATTATGTTTGAATATATATATTTTATTGGACTGCAAAAATTTATAAAAACTAAAAATTCTAATCATCAAAAAATTAAGAATTTTAAAAATGGATAATGAAAAAATTCGTCAGGAAAAATTACATTTTAGAGATATGAAAAAACGACTCTTGGAATTTTGTAATCATTTTAGAGATGTAAAAAAAAAACTCTTGGAATTTTGTACTTAAAATAAATTTCTGATTTTAATATTTATTATAGTTATTATTGAATTAATTATAATTATTGTAATTTGGCTGTTAAAGTATATTTTTCTTTCTCCGATTGATTCATAGAAGCTTAAACTGATTTTATCAATTTTTTATAGGGTCAAACAGTTGCAGCATTCGTATTTGTATACAGAGCCTTTCGAGCCAGTTGTGCATGGAACTTTTGGGATTGACCAATCTAAAACTTTGGATATGTTTATAATACAAGAATATTCAATACAGATTATAAGAGATTTTTTTGATGAAATAACTGTTGGAAGTCGTGGGTTCGGTCATCCAGATCATGATGGGTCTGTGCTATATTAACAATAATTTTATAAAATAGCCTCAATTTATTCAATTTATTCGACTTGGATTGATTTGTTTACACTGTGTTTTCTTTCGAATAGAATTTATGGTTATGATAATTGTTCGAACATCTGTTTTGATATTTTTTAAAATGTTCACACAGTGCTTTCTTTCGAATTGAATTTATGGTAAATTGATCTTTTTTAAAATAGGTTTTAATTTATTGAACAATAAATATCTGTCGATATTTTTGATATTTTTGACAATAGATAAATATTTTTGCAAAATTAAATCATTATTATTCCCGTCCCTGCTCAATGCTAATTCTGGTCAAAATCAGGCTTTGATTTTACCAATTATATGATTGCGATTTTCAAAATATTAGTTCAAGAGAAATTTACATTATTTAAAATTAAATCTGTTCTGTTATTTTAAAAATTTTTTAAAGTGATAAAAAATTTGTCTCATCTTTGTCTCGGTTATTCATATTACATAATCTTATATTTCTAATAAGGAGATAATTAATTCTTATTTGTTTTAATTTATATTAACTTTGCTGTGGTCAATGTAATTCATCTTAATATTTATCGGATATCTAAAAGTGTGAATATTGGTTTGTTTAATGCAGGCAGAAAGTGAACGAGATTCTTTCATATTTCTTGTGACTCAATGAATGTTACTCAAATTGAGATTAAAATTTATGCAAACTTGGTTTCACAACATAAATATTTAATCTTTTTTTAACATAAGATTGTCACAAATTGCAGAATTGATAGCTCTACTAAATATCGCTTTTTTCAAAGTATCATATTTTAAATATTATTCTTTTATTTTATTATTATTTTTTTTTAACCATTAAATTATGTCCGAAACAAAGAAAAAAAAACTGACTATATCGGAAAAATTCAAAACAATGAAAAATTTCCTCCTTCCATTGCTCCAGTGATAAGTATTACCGGATTTAATGCAGAAGAGTGGAAAATTTATAATGAAAATATTCTTGAAAGAAAAAGGCAAACTAAGATCGACCTAGACTGGGCTGAGGTTTATAGTAAATTTATTATGNATGTATGATATACATTTTAATGATACAGTATAGTGCTGATCTGTTACGTAATTATACGCGAGAAAAGGTTGTTCGCTATTCAAAAAGCTTTGTTTGATTAATTTTATCGTATTCAAATAAGGAGATAATTAATTCATATTTATGTTATATTTAGCCGTGATGAAAATAACAGTTCAAGAGAAATTTACATTATTTAAAATTAAATATATTCTGTTATTTTAAAAATTTTTATTAAAGTAAAAAAAAAATTTGTCCCTCGGTTATTCATATTACATAATTCTATATTCCTAATAAGGAAATAATTAATTCATATTTGTTTTAATTTATGTTATCTTTTCTGCGGTTATTTATATTACCTTATCTTTACAAAATCTTCAAAATGAAACTCCGAGTTATGTACAGTATATTTTATGATAGCAGCAATATAAATTATAACATTAATCTGTTACGCGAAATGATTATGTTTGAATATATATATTTTATTGGACTGCAAAAATTTATAAAAACTAAAAATTCTAATCATCAAAAAATTAAGAATTTTAAAAATGGATAATGAAAAAATTCGTCAGGAAAAATTACATTTTAGAGATATGAAAAAACGACTCTTGGAATTTTGTAATCATTTTAGAGATGTAAAAAAAAAACTCTTGGAATTTTGTACTTAAAATAAATTTCTGATTTTAATATTTATTATAGTTATTATTGAATTAATTATAATTATTGTAATTTGGCTGTTAAAGTATATTTTTCTTTCTCCGATTGATTCATAGAAGCTTAAACTGATTTTATCAATTTTTTATAGGGTCAAACAGTTGCAGCATTCGTATTTGTATACAGAGCCTTTCGAGCCAGTTGTGCATGGAACTTTTGGGATTGACCAATCTAAAACTTTGGATATGTTTATAATACAAGAATATTCAATACAGATTATAAGAGATTTTTTTGATGAAATAACTGTTGGAAGTCGTGGGTTCGGTCATCCAGATCATGATGGGTCTGTGCTATATTAACAATAATTTTATAAAATAGCCTCAATTTATTCAATTTATTCGACTTGGATTGATTTGTTTACACTGTGTTTTCTTTCGAATAGAATTTATGGTTATGATAATTGTTCGAACATCTGTTTTGATATTTTTTAAAATGTTCACACAGTGCTTTCTTTCGAATTGAATTTATGGTAAATTGATCTTTTTTAAAATAGGTTTTAATTTATTGAACAATAAATATCTGTCGATATTTTTGATATTTTTGACAATAGATAAATATTTTTGCAAAATTAAATCATTATTATTCCCGTCCCTGCTCAATGCTAATTCTGGTCAAAATCAGGCTTTGATTTTACCAATTATATGATTGCGATTTTCAAAATATTAGTTCAAGAGAAATTTACATTATTTAAAATTAAATCTGTTCTGTTATTTTAAAAATTTTTTAAAGTGATAAAAAATTTGTCTCATCTTTGTCTCGGTTATTCATATTACATAATCTTATATTTCTAATAAGGAGATAATTAATTCTTATTTGTTTTAATTTATATTAACTTTGCTGTGGTCAATGTAATTCATCTTAATATTTATCGGATATCTAAAAGTGTGAATATTGGTTTGTTTAATGCAGGCAGAAAGTGAACGAGATTCTTTCATATTTCTTGTGACTCAATGAATGTTACTCAAATTGAGATTAAAATTTATGCAAACTTGGTTTCACAACATAAATATTTAATCTTTTTTTAACATAAGATTGTCACAAATTGCAGAATTGATAGCTCTACTAAATATCGCTTTTTTCAAAGTATCATATTTTAAATATTATTCTTTTATTTTATTATTATTTTTTTTTAACCATTAAATTATGTCCGAAACAAAGAAAAAAAAACTGACTATATCGGAAAAATTCAAAACAATGAAAAATTTCCTCCTTCCATTGCTCCAGTGATAAGTATTACCGGATTTAATGCAGAAGAGTGGAAAATTTATAATGAAAATATTCTTGAAAGAAAAAGGCAAACTAAGATCGACCTAGACTGGGCTGAGGTTTATAGTAAATTTATTATGTTTAAGTCAATTTATGATTCTATCAAAACACAAACGTTTGTAGCTAAAAATCTAAAGATTAAAGAAATCAATAAAATGATCAAACAAGCAATTCCTGAATCAATGTTCTCAGAAATATCAAAATTGAGAAAAATTTATGAATTTACTGTGATTGTTTTAGAAAATGAAAATATTAATTTAGAAAATTTTCTTGTAAAAATACAAGATTTAAACATTACTTTAAATTTTCTTCAGGAAATTAATAGAGATGACTTCTTGACTTTACTTACCGCTATCATTGAAAAAAAATAAGGTTAGCATCTTAATTCTTTTACAAATATCCTACCTGAACGATAAAGAATTTAAATTTTGCATTACTTTGGCAATGAACAGATTAATTAAAAATAAAAATTTTTTAATTTGTTTAATTATGATTAAAATTTAAAGATATAAATATGTTTAGAGTAAAATGCCTATGTTAAACCTTAGTAAATATTTTAGTTAAGCTTATCAATTAAGTTAATAATAAAATAATAATGATCTAACTGAACAATTTGCATAAATACTTTTTTTAAAAATTTTAATATTTAAAAAATGGAAATTTTTATTAAGATCTGTAAATGGTTCACATCAATAACAAACCGACTAAATTTTAAACTGGGCCAAATTCACTAGTCTAATCTAAATTTAGAAGATTAAACAATTTTCTTGTTTACATTGTGAAACTTAAGGAAAATTCAAATACGGTCAGATAACAAATTGTCGCATTTAATTTAATAATTTAAATAATTAATTTTTTTAATTGAAGTTTGAAATTTCAAGAATTTCTTGATTATCAAATGATTTTTCGAACACCTCTAGGTTTCATTATTATGATACAAAACAAATTAATTTATTGGTGCAGAAAAACAAGAAATCTTTCCAATTTTAGTTTTATTTCTTGAAAAAAAGTACAATTTGTAATTCTTTTTTTAAAAGTAAATGCTCTAGGTTTCACAATTATCAAATGATTTTTCGAACGCATCTAGGTTTACAGTTATAATAGAAAAGCAAAAATTTTTCTTAAAAAAACAAATTTATGGTGCAGAAAGCATGTATAAAAGAAATCCTTTCAATTTTACAGGGTTGTTTCTTAAATAAAGTACAATTAGTAATTCTTTTTAAAAGGCAAATGATCAAATGATCTTTCGAATGCCTCTAGGTTTCACAATTATGATGAATGTGATTTTCGAACGCCCCATGTCTCACAATTGAAGCTGAAATTACAAGAATTTCTGATTATCAAATGATTAAATGATTTTTCGAACGCCTCTAGATTTCACAATGATAATAAATGAAAATTACAAGAATTTCTTGATTATCAAATGATTTTCGAACGCCTCTATGTGTCACAATTATAATAAAAAGCAAATTAATTTATTGGTGCAGAAAGCATGTGGGGGGAAGTCAATAGAAAAGGGACAAATTTTTTCTAAGTAAAAGTTTTCTCAACTTTGAGCTTAAATATTTTGTTAACTATCTTATTAAATCTAATAAATTTTTTTTATTTTAATTCTAAATAATTCTGAGATTAAAATAAAAAAAATTTATCAAAATTGGTTAAGTAGTTGTCAAGATATTTTAATTTAAAAATTAAAAAAATTTTACTAAAAATGATTTGTCCCTTTTCTATTGACGTCCCCCCATGTATAAACAAGAAAATCTTTCCAAAAAAAGTACAATTAGTAATTCTTTTAAATGATCAAATGATTTTTCGAATGCTTCTAGGTTTCACAATTATAAAGCCCCTAAGTTTCACAATTGTGAATGTGATTTTTCGAACGCCCCTATGTCTCACAATTGAAGCTAGAATTTTTTATACAAAAAGCAAAACTTGTTTCTTAAAAAAACAAATTAATTTATTGGTGCAGAAAGCATGTATAAACAAGAACCCTTTACAATTTTACATAATTCTTTTTTAAAAGCAAATGGTCAAATGATTTTTCGAGCGCCTCTAGGTTTCACAATTATAATACAAAAAGCATAAATTTTTTGTTAAAAAAAACAAATAAATTTATTGGTGCAGAAAGCATGTATAAACAAGAAATCTTTCCAATTAGTTATGATGATTTTTAGAAAACCCCTAAGTTTCACAATTGTAAATGAATTTAAAACAAATTAATTAAAGCATGTACGTTTCTTGAAAAAAAAGTACAATTAGTAATTCTTTTTTAAACAAACGATCAAATTTGATTATTCGAACGCCTCTAGGCTTCACAATTATACAAAAGCAAAGCATGTGCGTTCTTGAAAAAAGTAATTCTAAATGATTTTTTGAACACCTCTAAGTTTCACAATGATACAAAAAGCAAGAATTTTTTCTTAAAAAATTTTATTGGTGCAGAAAGCATGTATAAACAAGAAATCTTTCCTTGAAAAAAAGTACAATTAATAATTCTTTTTTTAAATGATCAAATGATTTTTCGAATGCCTCTAGGTTTCACAATTATGATGATTTTTCAAACGCCTACAGGTTTCATAATTATAATACAAATTAATTGATTGGTGCAGAAAGCATGTATAAACAAGAATAAAGTACAATTAGTAATTCTTTTTTTAAAAGCAAAAAAAATAACAAATTAATTTAAAAGCATGATACGTTCTTGATTAACAAATGAAAATTACAAGAATTTCTTGATTATCAAATGATTTTTCGAACGCCTCTATGTGTCACAATTATAATAAACTTTTTTCTTAAAAAAACAAATTAATTTATTGGTGCAGAAAGCATGTATAAACAAGAAAATCTTTCCAAAAAAAGTACAATTAGTAATTCCAAATGATTTTTCGAATGCCTCTAGGTTTCACAATTATAAAGCCCCTAAGTTTCACAATTGTGAATGTGATTTTTCGAATGCCCCTATGTCTCACAATTGAAGCTTGAAATTACAAGAATTTCTTGATTATAATATGATTTTTCGAACGCATCTAGGTTTACAGTTATAATACAAAAGCAAAAATTTTTCTTAAAAACACAAATTAATTTATTGGTGCAGAAAGCATGTATAAAAGAAATCCTTTCAATTTTACAGGTTTGTTTCCCAAATAAAGTACAATTAGTAATTCTTTTTTTAAAGGCAAATGATCAAATGATCTTTCGAATGCCTCTAGGTTTCACAATTATGATGATTTTTAGAACACCCTAAGTTTCATAATTATGAATGTGATTTTTTGAACGCCCCTATGTCTCACAATTGAAGCTGAAATTACAAGAATTCTGATTATCAAATGATCAAATAATTTTTCGAACGCCTCTAGATTTTACAATGATTAATAAATGAAAATTACAAGAATTTCTTGATTATCAAACGATTTTTCGAACGCCTCTATGTGTCACAATTATAATAAAAAGCAAATTAATTTATTGGTGCAGAAATAATTGTACTTATTCAAGAAGCAAAACTGGAAAAGATTTCTCGTGAAACCTATGAGCATTCGAAAAATTATTTGATGATCAAGGAATTCTTGTATTTTCATATTTGTATTCGCAATTGTGAAACTTAGAGGCGTTCGAAAAATCATTTGATAAATTAAAAAATGCACTAAATTAATTTGGTTTAATTGCACTTCTTCAAGAAGCAAATCTGGAAAAGATTTCTCGTGAAACCTAGGGGCGTTCGAAAAAATCATTTGATAAATCAAGGAATTATTGTATTTTCAAGTTTCAAACAAAGAAGCAAAATTGAAAAGATTTCTTGTATTCACAATTATGAAACTTAGAGGCATTCGAAAAATCATTTGATAATTGCACTTCTTCAAGAAGCAAAACTGGAAAAGATTTCTAGTGAACCTAGGGGCGTTCAAAAAATCATTTGATAATCAATTAAAAATTTAGCCAACTTTAAGTACCAATTAAAATTGTACGCCTTGCAAAATCTGTTATGGATACTCAATTGATGCATACTTAGTAAATATTTTCTCTCGTTTCCATGCATAAAAATAGAATTTATGTATTTTTAAAGTACCTTTTACTATTCACGAGGTATGTGTAGTCTGACTAGAACTGATCTTGGAAGCTTTTATTGGCAAATTGGATTTAGCTAATTTCTAACATAAAAATCCAATTATTCTCAGAAATCTAGAAATGATCAACTCGGGAGCGTTAACTATTTATTTACTCGTCAAACATTTTAAAATTAACTTAATCTTTCATGAAACTTAAGACTTTATCACTCAAAGGAAGTTAAATTTTGTTTATTTTTTATTATTATTTGTTCACATATTCACATATACACTTTTACAAATAGTTATAAACCGGGCTATTTTTAATTAATGGAGACTGTGTCTTGGTGAGGCCGTTCATTATGATTGTTATTTCAATAGGCCGGTGTAGTATTAATGAAGACTGTGTCTCGGTAAGGCCATTCGTTATTACTACTAGTATTTATAAATTGATGATATGATGATAACCTAAATGTCTGAAAATTCTAAGATATATGACAATGACTGACTTCATAATTTTTTAATTACCAAAAATGAAATTAACTTAAATATTTCTGTTAATTAGTATCCATATCATCATTATTGAAAAAGAAAGCGTCTTGTCTTGCAAACATCGGAATTGTACGGATTCCTAATAAGAAGCGTAAGCAATTAAGAATATTATCAAATTGGTAAGCCATATTTTACCTCTTTCCCTTAGTTCCGCACTATATTGTTCAACTCGTTCCTGAAGATTTCTTATTTGTACATCTTGAGTAGCAATTCTATTGTCGCGAACGCTTGCCACGATTTCAAGATCCTGATAAAGACGTTGGTTGTCCTGATTAAGATAATCATTGTCCTGATTAAGATGATCGTTGTCATCGCGAAGTCCACTGATGACTCCTTCTATTATTCTTCCTCCCACGACTTGACTTAGAAATTGGTTTTCATTGCGAAGTCTATTGATTTCTTGGTGTCTCAGCATTCTTTCTTGTCGGATAGCTCTTGAATTTCCTAATAACTAGCATTAGTAATTAATACTATCAAATTGATAAAAGAATATATTACCTCTTCCTATTTGATTTTGTAAACGTTCTATTCGTAAATTTTAATTGGCAATCGTAATTCCGCTCCAGTCTCTCAATAATTCGAGTCTAGTGATTTCTTGTTGGTTTTGTTGGTTTTGTTCGCTAAGCCTAGTGATTTCTTGTTGGTTTTGTTGGTTTTGTTCGCTAATTCTAGTGATTTGTTCTTTATATTTATTCTTTTCACTATTAAGATCATTTATTAATTGACTTGCGATTTTTTGAGTAATTTTATATTTGTCTATACTCTTCTTTAATTCATTTCTTTCTTCAATGCTTTTTTCTAGTTTTTCCAAATAATCATTCCTTTCTTTAATGATATCATTCCTTTCTTTAATGATTTTTTCTAGTTCTCCCAAATTTGTTTCTAAATTTTCACTGTTTATTCCATTTTCTTTGAAGAACGTTCAACTCATTTTTTTTCTCTCTGTAAGGGGAGTAACAAAAATCAGGTGATTTTTTAGAGGGGGGAGGGGGGTAAAAAAAAGTTAAAATTATATATAAGAACCTGACTATTTATATATTAAGGAAGAGGGAAGGGGGGTAGGCCTCTGATAAAAAATAATCAGGTGATTAATGACACTGCCCTAAGTATTTGATGTGTTCAGTAAGAAACTTTTCAAGACCCTCTTTCGAAGTCAAATCACTGGAACGAGTATAACGACGTTGATGATTCGCTCGAGTCATAATTTTTGCTTGCTGTTTGTTTCGAAATTTCATTCTCAAGAAGTCAATTATAACTTATTTATACTTATAATTAAATAAATAATACAATATAAAAAATACACTTAAATTAAAATGTAATTGGTGTGTTATTTCTATATTAATAACCAGAATATCATATATTTACAATAACTTGCATAAATTGAATGAATATTCGTCTATAACTGTCTGGTATTGATATTATTATATATATTTTTTTATCTTGTTAAATAATAAGTCTGAGTCACGATTTATAGATACATGTGATTTGTCAAAAATGTTATTTTGATAGCTTGAATCTTTCGTTGTCACTATTTTTATTGACATTGGATTCTTCCAATGGAGATGAATTAGATTATTCTCAAGGCAAGCTGCACAATACCAATATCTTTCATGACACCTTTATCAACATTAAAAAATCTTGGGTTTCGTTCATTCTATCGACAATCAGTTTACCGACTGACAGTAATTTGACTGACAAAGTAATTCTGGTCATTTCCGTTAGGGTCAGGTTAGAATTAAAGTAAATGTTAGTGCAATTTATAAAAAAAAACCATTATAAAATTATTTTTGAAATAATATTTAAATTGAATTTTTATATTTCAATATTTAATTGGGAAAATCAAATTGTGAATTAATTTATATTAAAATTACCAGAGCTAATTATGTCACCAAGAAACTAATTGAATTTCAAACTTTACTAAATTTTCGGTTAACATCACTTTTAGAACTCTTGTGAGGAGAGGGGGGATAAAATGAAACGAACATATAAATGAAAAAATATGAGTCAATTTGATTGGTCGATGTAAATCATGTGATTGGTGAGAAGAATCAACTTTAACTTGTTCTTTTACATGTGACCAATTTCTGCGCTCACAATTTTAAATACTAATAGTATATTAAATGTTTATACTCATTATTATTAATGCTATAAAATGAAATTACTGTTATTGTGCTTATTTAAAAGCTTTGCTCTTATTTTGTTTAACATTATTATATCTTGTTACCCGAAATTCGAAACCTTTCCGAAGCTTTAAAATTGAATGTTAATAATTAATGCATATTTATGATAAAGTAACCAAAATGTTCCTGAAATGCAATCTAATTATTCTATACTTTAAGTCTTAAAGTTTAAAATTAAATTTCTAAGCCTTTCAGTATAGTGTTAGAGTTTCTGAAAGGGTTTCGGGTTTTTATATAGTTTCGGGTTCGGATAACATATCCTATGCTAAAATAAGATGCTTTTGAAAACTGTAGCAATGAATTTAATTTCTGTCATTACTATTGGTAAATTTCAAAAAAAATTCATATGCATATTTATCAATTGATAATAGTGGTTCTACGTTACGTATGACTATGTATTCTATAAATATTTTTAGCATCTCTAGAAAAATGAACTTATTTGCAAGTGTTCAACGAAATATATTTCAGAAGTAAATAAATATAGTGTTTATAAAGTTTTATTGGTAATATGAAATCTACACTAAGGTTTTTCAGATCCACGGCAAATTCACAAATTGGTAGTTAGGATTAGTGGATTTTTGTAACGATAATGTTATATGAATTTTGCAGTCCTTAAACATTAATATTAAGCACTGTCCGTTAAAATTTTAATAGAAAACGGATAACGAATCGCATCTCTTGTGATTAGATATCAAACTTACTAAAATTTAATATGATTAGATATCAAATGTACTATAAAATATAATGTATGTTTTAAGTTACAAAAGCTTCTTTGAAATTATATACTGTATATGTCATTCATATAAAAAAAATTTATGAAATTAATCAATATCGATTTGATTTATCCGACCACCTATTAATTTATTATTATTTATAATTTATTAATCACAACAAAAAAAGTAATACATAAATTATTTATACTATTTAAAATTTACGGCTCGCCATATTAGTTTAAATTTCATTTGAATGAAGGTATCACTATTCCTAAAGATCTTGATAGTAGTTTTGGATTACATCTCTACTTGATAGATAGCTTAGATAAAATACTCGTCATTGACTAAACATCTACCTAAAATATATAAAATTATTTTATTAAAAATTTATTTTAATTAATTTATTTAGCAACATTTTTGATGAGCCTGTAATTAAATGAATAAAATTTTACAATTCTTTTTAAAGTAGTTAACTCAATTAATGAATTACGGCGGCTTTTAATTGTATTCCAATTTTTTTCTAGTAACAATTTTAAAAACTTTTAGTTAAAAGTGATAATAGTACTAAATCTTTAATAGTAAAAAAAACGAATTTCGATTTAAAAAAATTAAAAAGTACATATTGATACGTTATGAAGATAATCTTTATATATGGGCCTGAATTTAAGCGTGCATTTAAAGAGTGTGCATTTAAAGAGGGTGTGCACTTATAGAGGGTGCACTTATGGAGGTTTCACTGTACACAGTAACCTTTATCATAATTAATTATTTCAAAAGAATGCATTCATTTATTTAAGGATTCTTTTGTGAGTTTAAAAGCTTTCTCTTCATCTTTACTAACACCAATCCCATCTTTATAACATTCTATTAGTTTAGTTATGGCGAAATCTTTGTATCCTCTACCATTATTGTAAAGATCTAAATAAAATTGAAATTATTTTTTTGTATCTGTAAAAAAACCTTTATTATTTTTAATACGTTCCGCTAACAATAAATTAGTTCCTTGAAAAATTTTAGGTCTTCCAATGTAAATATCTAAATAAAGCTCAAAAGCTTGTTGATATTCATTATTTTTATCATAATACTGTGCTAACCAATTTTTGGCTAAATATTTGAATTCTGACTGACTATTGCTAACTTGCTTATAGAGATCAAAGGTTGTGTTGTAAGTTTTAGCAAATTCTGGTATTAAGTTCATTTCATGTTGTTTGGCTAAATAATATTTTGCATCATCTGCATTTCTACATTTGCTTTTAGCAACAGTTAGGAAATGATTATAAGATGTAACATAGTTACGATTTTTATAAGCTTTAACTGCTAGTTTATAGAGTTCGTCGTAATTATCAGACATTTTCTGAAATTACTCAATAGGGCTAAGAATGAAGAACGATTTTTATATATAAATATTTATGAAAAAAATATTTCAATACGAAGACAAAATCAATTTTTTCAATCAATTTATCATTTAAAACTTATCATAATTAATCATTTCAAAGGAATAAAGCTTTCCTTCATAGTTTGTTATACTAATTTTCAGATATTTTCTGAAATTACTCAATAGGGCTAAGAATGATTTTCAAATATAAATATTTTATGAAAAAATAAAAAATTTCAGTATTGAAGACAATAATTAAAGATTTTGTAATTAATTCACTTAATTAGTTCAATTACTTTATCATTTTCAATTGCAATGCTTCGTAACTTTGATGGTTAAAAAAAAAATTATTATAATTGTATGGTATTTTTACAATTGATTCACAAATTCAATTAGAAATAGGCACAATAAAATTCGTATACCATTTTTTTCTTTACTTTTTCTACCACCATTCTTTCGATAACTTTGTAGAGCTCAGTTTAATGATTATCGATCTTCGTTAAACATACAAGCTTTGCAAACTTTTCCGCTAAGGTAAGAAATTATTAAGGAATTACACTATACATTCATTCATTTTAGATAGGGATTAAGAATTTTGGAATACAGTAAATATTGTATTTTTAAAAATTAGATGAATTGAGCAGACATATTTACAGTATAATATGTTAATTAAGTTAATTAAATGTTGTGATTAACGAAAGAGCCCACATATGTAGAAATAATTTATAGTTATCAATCATACTGTTACTGTATTATATGTCTATACCAGGATTTTCCTTTTGTAACAATTAAAATATCGAAGTGAAATTATTGTGGGGCTGAAGTG
This sequence comes from Gigaspora rosea, assembly GCA_003550325.1. Classification (NCBI taxonomy): domain Eukaryota; kingdom Fungi; phylum Glomeromycota; class Glomeromycetes; order Diversisporales; family Gigasporaceae; genus Gigaspora; species Gigaspora rosea. Next base: position 347,835 of record QKWP01000039.1, read on the forward strand.
AATTGACTGAATGAAGGATACGATTAAATTCTTGAATAATGATTTTTTAATAAAAAAAAAAATAAATTATAATCTGCATAATAGTTAATTAACACAATTTATTGTAATTCAATTAATTAACGTTAGTTAATTCACATTGTGAGAATCTGTTTTAATTTTTTACTCGATTTTTGAACTCCTACAGCCTCTCATGGCCGTAGGAGTTCAATTTAGTTTTTATCCTGATAAAGTCTTATGTTCAATTAAGAGTTAAAAGCTTACCGAATTACGTATCGATATCGACATTATATTAACATTAGAATAAATTATATCAACATTATAAAACTAGCACTGGAATAATGAGACTATTTTATTACTCGGAAAACCGGCCAGTTAAGGAGAATAAAAAAATTTTCTTCAAAAACAATTCTCGATTTAATGAATTTAGGTAAAAAAAAAACACATTTTTCTATTTTCAGGATTAAAAGAAATACTTTTAGGAATCGCCTCAAAAAAAAAGTTGCTTCTTGACCGAGAAAGGAAAATACGCGGGAAAATGCAAGTTGAATTTTTCTAGAAAATGACTATAAAAGAGAATAATAAATTATTCAAACGCATTTGTTAAACCAAAATGAAGATTATACGTCATAATATTTCTGTATCGGTGGATACTAAAATAAGTCATGATATTAAAAGCGTCACGCTCATAACTTTTAATTAAATCTAATGCTAAAGCTAAACTTCAAATTGGAAAAATCTTTAATAAGGTGTTACAAGTAGATATTTTAAAAAATTAGCAATATTTTAAAGAATTAGCAAATGATCAATCATCTCAATTAAGAGATGAAACAGCGCTATTATTTGTGAAAACTTACAAACATAGTTAAAAGGAAAAAAATCATTAAAATATTTTAAAATTGCAACTATTAAGACTGAAAATGCAAGCATCTTTTACGTAATGGGTTTACTATATCAAAAGTTAGAGCAAGATGCAATTTTCGAAAGCCGCAGAAGAGTTAAATATTAAAATTTTAATAATAAAACTGACGCAACTTGATAGTTACGTTGATAATATTATTATTTATGTACTAAATCAAGAGAAATAAATGAGATACTTATTTTTTTAAATACATTGATTAATAATGTTTCTTATACCTACTTTTCACTAGTTTATGTAATGATTCTTTTCTCTTTCTCTTTTGAATTAATCTGTAATATTGATTTAGTTGATTCTTTGACAGGTTATAAGTATTGCAAAGATATTGAGAGTAATTCACTAGTTGTGGACCATTATTTGGTTATGGTGTTGGAGTAGTCAATTTTCATATGAAAAGCAAATTAATTAGCTAGATACATGGCTTTATCAACATTTTGCAATAACACAGTCTATTTGGTTTGAGTCTTAGGGTGCTCTCAAGCATCTCCTTCAATGTGATCAACTAGTAAACGAAATCGTGCACAAGCACCATAATTAATTGAGCTCATTCTTACGGCAATTCTGCTGAAGGTTCATTATGATATTAAGTTAACTTTCGGTGAGGTCTTCAAGAGTTTGAATCTAAATTTTAAGTCGGACAAGAACTCGCGAAGAGAAATGCTGACGAAATTTTTTTTACACGAAGACGGAATCTTTATTTCATTTTCAGTATAAAAATCGATTAAACCTTCGTTATAGCCTTAAGTAAGCTAATCGGTGAGGTCTTCAAGAGATTGAATCTAAGTTTTCAGGTCGATTTGACAAGAACTCGTGGAGATATACCGATTTTTCTTTCGGGACGAATTTTTTTTTTTAATGTAGAAGAAATTTGTTACATTGTTTTAATTTCAGTTGGGTGAAAAAAATCTTTTTTTTGCCATTAAGTAAAGTTGTTGTGCAAGTTATAAATACTTGAATCTCAATTTTAAATAAATTTGGAATTTTATTTATAAAATTATTAATTTTGATATAGTTAGGTTAGTGGGTTATATAAAATATCAAGAAGTAATTTATGTGGCATATAGATCATATATTGATATTAACTCTGCTTTAGCCGACCCCAAATTTGGTAAAATCTCTACCAAAGACATATGAATGAAACAAAAGAAGTGTTAACGTAAATTGAAATCGGTTATTCAGTAATTTGAATAGTTTAGGGTCAAAGACAGCTGAAATATATTCAAAAGTAGGGATATGTCAACGGTCATAAGCAAATTGCCAATTTTTGAATTGATTTTTTCTGCACAAGTTATTAATTAAGAGTTATTAAAAGTAAATTCTATCATATTTTTATAAATAAATTAAAAAGCTTATTAATAATATTAATCTATTTTTTATCCATTTTATTAACTACGTTCTGGTTCTTTTGCTAAAACTGATAATATTAACATAATACTAAATTTTACTACATATTTAAATTGTATTTTGAGGAATTGTTAATTTATTTTGTGGCATATTAAGCATTATTATTTATTTTAACAAAAAAATGTTTCCAAAAGATTTCTTATTAATATATGATATAACACACACTATATAAAAAAAATATAGGATGTAAATAAAAAATGTGATAAAAAGATTAATTTTAGTTTTTTTCCTCCACACATTGAAGAGAAAAATTGTAGGAAAATATTAATTTCTGTGGTTAAAATTTATTCGTTTAAGCAAATCTCAAACAAATTCAACAAATATTAGACCTATACCTATCATATTGAAGAGTAAGGTAAGATAATAATCTTATTAAGTTGTTAAATTATAATACATCTTAAGTTACGCTGCCACAAGGATTATATAAATAGCAGAGAATTGGAAGCGACTTGTGGCTTCAGACAGTTAACATCTACTTATCAACCAATCAGATTATTGGTAATTGAAAACGAGAAATTTAGGCTTCAAATACAAATCTGATTTATATGCCCCGCGAAAAGTATAAATAATCTTGGTACGTTTGTCGATAACTCGGCAAGAACTTATATCAAATTTTTCTTGGAAATTATATTTTGTTCGTACAAACTGACAGTCAAATTCGTACTACTGACAGTCAATTTGTACGAATTTGACTGTCAGTTTGTAAATTGTAAGAAACAAAACAATAAAAAATATCAATGTACGTATTAAATTTTAAAGTAAAAATTATTCAATTGTTTATTTTATAGAAACAATCTTTATATTTTTCGAAATAATTTTGTGATTTCTATGATAAGTACCCTCTCATAAGTGGATAGAAAAGCGATATAATAGTGAGTTGGTTATTGATTTGTAATGATCATTTAGTAGGCTAGTACTTTACTCAATGTGTATTCTTAATTGGTAATTCTAAACAAAAAAAACTCTTTATTCTCGCATATTGTCAAAGAGTTATATCATTGTTTAGAAAATTAACATTTTATTCAAATTATTTTACTAAATTTAATTGTAAATCCTATATGGATCTCATCTAAATACTTTAAATTCCATTTACAAGAGGTTTTTGCAAGAAAAGTAATGTTTCTATAGTTGCTTTTGATGTATTTAAAACTCCACTACAATTAAGGGAATTCAAGGAATATACATGAGATAAATACATACTTTAGTTTTCCATAATAGTAAAAAAAAATCGATTAGCATAGTAGATGACCGTTTAAACAATGATAATTTCCTGTCATTTTCATTGAAAGCAATTTCACCATTAATTCCGTTAAATGACACCTTTTCATTTTGAAGTTGTTTAATTGCTTCTTTGATATCCTCTTCAGAAAAAGTATAGCCAAAGATTTGGGAAAAGGATTCAGGAGGAAGATAATCAATATCATAATTTGAGAAAAAATCCTCTTTATCATTGAAAGCAAGAGTTTTTAAAACTGTAGGAAGAAGTTTTTTAATATCGGCAGCCATTTGCTTTAAAAAAAGTGAATAGGTAATCATTAATTTAGTATGTTAACAAGTTTGAGTTATATTTGATATTAGTTAGGCAAAGAGAAAGATAATTCACAACCAGTATTATTTGTTTGTTGGATAAATTAATCAGTATATATTTAGGTTGCCATAACGATAACAACAGTTTGTTTGTTTATTTGGTACTGTTACGTTTATAAATTTAGGAATAAAAAATTTACGATTGTTAAACAATTTTGTATGTTTATGAAATTTAAATATAAGGAAACTAATCATGAAGTTAGAAAATATCTCATTATCTAACTTCGTGAGTAATAATATGCTAAATAATAATTATTGATTATAAGGTATTGCTAATATTCAAATTTTACCGAGTGGCGAACTCTAAAAATAAATTATTTTTAAAACCAAATACAATACAAAAAATATTTATAGAATGAACAAAATTCTCGTGATAAGCCTGAATTATATTACCCTTTTTACAAATGGAACGGGAATATATTCACGATGACAAGGTTTAATCTTACAAAAATGTGGATAAAGATTTACTTAAGTCGATCAAACTTTTCAAAAAACAAACTCATTTTTTTAAAGCAAACTATTAATAAATATAATATATTTGACCCTCTATAATTGTAATATCCCGTGTGTCTACCAGCTACTAGACTGACACGTGATTTACTAAATTTTAAGTTGGAGTGGTGGGTCAATTTAATTCATTTGACACAATTTATCAATTAATGCCATTTAACAATCTAATTTTTTTTGAGAGGTAAATTTAAACCAATTCAAAATTCTATTACTAAATCTCAATTAAATCTTTTTATTTTGAATTTAAAATAGTTAAAAAAATCCCTTCAGTTATTATTAAATCACCGAAGTTTAATTTTAATGAGAGCGTCCAGCTCGCTATAAAATATTTTTTGTATTGTATTTAATTTAATAATGACAATACGAAAAAAAAATATTTTTAGAGCGCGAGTGATTTATGTGTCGCTGAATTCTGGCACTCTAATCGGTGATGCAACGATACAAATGCAACAGAATCTATCGAGACATCTTTTAACTGGGATGAAATAGCTGCTGGCAAAAAAAATGTCGAAGGAGAGTGGTATCTTGTTGCTTTTCGATCTATAGGAAATATAAGCGCTAACATTGAAAAACTGGTTAATGCTGAAGCTAAAGCCTATCATGAAGCAATAAATCACGGAGGTTTGCTCAAGGTAAATATTTAAATATATCATAAAAGTTGTAAGTCTTTTAATCATTACAACTATTTGTATCATTTCTTTTATAATTTTAAAGTATTGGTCTGGTGAATTTAATCAAAATCGAGAATGTCTTTCGATGTGCATTTGGAGAAGTATGGATGAAGCAGTTAATGCAAGTAAAAATCCTTGTCATGCTTTTGCGGTGGGATTGGCCAGCACGAATTGTGTAACATACAATTTAGAGAAATACAAGCTGAAAAAGACGAAGGGTGAGATAAAGATTAACATTACTGAACTTATAGACCAATCACATGACTCGTAACATAATAGTTATTCTTTTACATTTTCATAAATTAATCTTTCTTAATTTCTGCGTTTACATGATATTTAAACTAATGAGGGTTACTTTAAATCTATGCTACAGTATTTAATAATCTTTCAGATGTGTTTATTTCCTATTTACTTTTTTATTTCTTTTTGCAACCTGCTATTCTTTCTTTTTTAGATTTTCTTTTCTTTTCATAATTCGAATTTAATTTACCATTTTCATCAACTTGGGAAAACGATTCATTATCTCAATTACCCTAGTTTTTATTTTACAGATGTTGAAATGTTAAATGACTACTAAAATCTATTTTATCGTTATATTATATTTTATATTTAGACTTTTTTTCTAGTTAAGTAGAGTCACTCACATCAGTGTCTTTTGGTGCTTCCAAATTTAGAGTAGTGTTAATTCCATTGTCTAAGGAGATGGTTGCTAAGCATAACCGGCTATTAAAAGTAACAGTGACGACTTTTCCTTCAGTTGCTTTCCAAATTAGGTTGATCGAATTTTTTATAATTTCTCTACTTTCTACAATTTTGCTCATTATTTTTTAATGTCACAGTAGCCAAATGTTTGATTTTGAAAAGAAAAATATTTCAAACCTTGAAATTCTTGTTATAATTTTCCTTACGTTGCTTATATTAATATTAAGTATAATGATTAGAGATTTGCCTCTCACGCGAAATGCTGATGTCATTCAATTGGTTCTCGCGCGAGAAAATATAAATAATTTATTATGACATCAACATTTCGCGAGTTATAAATTTAAGTATACATATATTCTTCAAAAATGTAATGATGTTATACATGAAAATGAATTCTCTGGTTATATTAAGCTAAATCATATTTGTGTGGTAACCAGAAATTTGTGTAATGAATAAAGAAACTACAGTAAATTAAAAAGGGATATGTGATAAAATTAAGTACGTATAACTGTGAAAGTTATCAACATGCTCAAATGGTCTAATAGATTTTTAAGGCATTCTTCGCAAATATAAATTTTGTTAAAGAATAAAATGTCAGACATCAAGATCAAAATTTAAAAGGCAATAATTATAAATACTGTAAATAACAAAATTCCTTACCTTATTATTTTCGAAACTTGAAAAAAATTATTTACTTTTTGACCTCCTTCCTGTTGGGCTGTTTTTGCAACATGGGATCTAATTCTATTTGTATTGGCTTGGTGTCATCATCATCAAATTCTTCGATTTCCTTTGTTTAAAAAAAAAAATTAATAAATAAATGACACGCTTGCTTCTGGATAAAAAATATCGATTAATTATTGGCACTTACTTCGTCAATTGTAATAGAACTTTTTCCCAGCTAATTCAGCTCTTAACTTTCTATAATTATCTTCATTTAACAGAACTGCTTCAGGCGATGCTGAAATACAATGACGTATCAGCAATTAGTATTAATTTATTACAGTATTTCTCTTTTTAAGAGCTTTATTCGAATAAATCACTAAAATATATTAATAAAAGTTATCATGGCATGACTATTTAAGTAACTTAATACTGTAAGATTTATAAAAAGTTTCGGAGACGTTTAACATATATATAGTTGTTGGTAAAATTACAAAGCTACAATCTTTTTTTCAACCGTAAACCGCAATAGATAATATTATTGTTCAAGCATTTTTTTTTTTAATTCGTATATTTAATCTGTTCTTTGCAAAGGTTTTTTGGCAAACATACGGGTGAGTACACATATATTAAAATTATACATTAAAAATAAATATTCTCGTATTCTAACAGTATCAATATGTAATTTATTGTTAAAAAATTACAACGCCTAATCTAACTCAAGGTCATATTGTTTACCACGTATATTAAAATAATAAACTTAATTCATTTTTAATACATGGTTCTATTTACAATAATTATCCTCCTTTTATTCTTAAATATAGTAATACAAACTGTTCTCTTCAAATTTTATATAGTATCCATTCTATCAATATAAGTTAGTAATAGTATTTTAAAAATATTCTTAAAATAAAATAAACTAACCTTACTTTTTACTATTTTGAACTTATAATTTACAAAAATTTCTGCTTCAAAATTTTTCTTCATTGCATTTTTAATATCTGTTCTTATAATATCAATACATTCTTCAAGTAAATTTTGAAAACTGTCACTTGCATATTTTAGTGGAATGAAAGAGTAAATTGACATATTATATTTTTTTCTATAATCGTTATGATATAAAGAATGCTTAAAAAGGCTTGTAGATAATTTTTTTTACGCAACCACCTTGTTAAATAATCTAATTAATGTAAATTAAAATTGAAATGTTAATTGAAATTTAATTTCAACAACGATAACGATAATACAATTCATTCAATTATAATCGATTGAAAAACTTTAACGATTTGTAACATTAAATCTATAGTCATAACCCTGAAGGACAATTATTTACTAAATATATACCTACTGTATTGTCAAATACTTTAAATTATTTAAATGCAGAATTCTTAATATTTTTAAAATTTATAAATATGAACGTCGCGGCGTCACGCGTTGTATATAGCAAAAGATTCATATTTATTTCAGCAATTGCAAATTAAAATAAAAATAAACTCATCCGTGTTTGATTTCCAAAATTCATGTCTTAAATTTTTGAAATTAAACAGAAAGGAATGGTACTTATGACAAGTTAATTTATTGATCACAGAAAAAGGAAAAAAAAAACAGAAAAAAACAAATCAGAACATCAATAACTCTAAAAATTTCGAAGAAAAAAAATCGAATAAATTTTTTTAAAAAATAAGTCTATATATTTTAGGTGATGTTTATCCAAAAAATTCTCTTTAAAAAATTTCACATTTGTTGATTCTTGAAACAAAAAGAACAAAATCAATCTTTTTCATCATTGTCAAAATCGACAGGACTCTCCTCCACCAAGCCTTGAATACATCGCCACCTTCAGCAAGGAATCAACAAAAAGAAATCTTTTGTGTTGGATTCCTTGCCGAAGGTGGCAATGGAACAAACAATCAAAGAGATTTTGCGTCTGAAATGGATTTCTTGCACATTTTCTTTTTCAAATGAATTGTCTCGAAGAAAAGTGACTCGGGTAATCTCGTGATATGTTGGACTTTGAAAGATTCGTAAAATATTTCTTCATTTTCATTTGAGACAACTTTTCTTATTTATTACTTGTACAAGAATACCACAAATAAAAATCTGACACTACAATTGTAAGTGAAATTGTATATTAAATGATAAAATTGTAGAATAAATGATGCATTAATACTTAATTCGCGTGTAAAGTTTCTACGTTGACTTTCCATTAAGGACTTGGGTTTTTTCTATTTCAATAGTATAACAATAAATAAGGTTCGTATGTTCGAGGTGCCTTCATTCTGAATCAAGTGGTCAATGAGCTGTAAGTGCAGTCTTGAGCCACGATTTAACAATTCTCAAGTGGTCATTGCAATGCCGTTGCATTCTCAGAGCCACGAGAAAGTATTATTAATGAAAGCAAGAAAAACTTTACAGTAGTTCACTTTATACCTCCGAATAATTACAAATTCATTAACACATAGTTTCTATTACAATTTAGTAAATTTCCCATTACTACATAATTTGTTCAAAATTACTTCATTTAACAGTATTACGTTTAACTGACGCAACAGAATCCCATGATCTCGCAATAATGCTGGCTACGTCACTTCGTTGACTAGCCAGTCAAATATTATAAATAGCCACGAAATTCATAAATCGATTATAATTCTAATGCAACAGCTTCAACAAGCAACATTCTCAACATCTTACTCTCTCCCAATTACATACTACCTGCCAAGTTTCACAATACACTTACAGCTCAGATCATACGAACTGCACACCAACTTAATAGTGAATATTTAGTGAGTAATCTACGAGAAACTCAAGGTCTTTTTTAATAAACATTTATCCTTAACACTATACACATATTATAGAAGACGAACACGAGAATACTATTCCACCTGCGATTGCAGGACCATCATTTCCCCCATACCATGATTTGAGCAAAATTGATGAAAAACTGGTTATGGATGATTCGCGTAAAGATGAACATCAAGCTGTTTTCTTCAAGACCAGGGTAGAAAGTGAATCAAGTATGAAAAACGGCGACAGTATTAAAAATGTCAATATTCACGAATGCCAAGAATGCTTGAATTGCCGATATTCCTTATCTTTCTTATATTTTATAAACATTAATATTTTATTTCTTATTCAATATTTTATGACGTATTACATATTCTATATCGCGTATTAATTATCCCATAGAATAGATATTGCTATAATTGATAAATGTAATTTTCAAAACTTGTGTTCAGGCGTTTCCCTGGGAATCATCGTTCTCCATTCAACAATATTATAAAAGAGCCATTTTACACTAGTAACTCAAATTAATTATAGTGCCAATTTTTCTAAACATCGCCTATTAAAAAGAATTATTGCAATAATTGCTGAATTGTATATACAGTATTTATTATAAATAATCTCGCCATATTAGGGTGTTCAAAATTATTTGCAGTAAAATATGCATGGTTTAAAATAAACTTGCGTATTGTTTCTGCATGCGAACTTTGTATTGTTTCTGCATGAACTTAGTTTATTTATAACTACGAAAATGGTTTTAATTTACAATTTGAGTGTTCGAGAGTGAAAAAATCGCGAAACAATATCGACACTATCCGATTCTTATATAAGTACTTATGGGCATTCTCATTTAAAATGGCATGACAATACGACAGACAGTTCACCAATCAGGTAATACAAATTTATTTTATCTTAATACAAAGTTACGACTTAATTGCGTTTTCTTTTTGAATTTGTCAATGATCATATTTTAACTATTCTTATATAAGGATGTTTATTAAAGAGGTCGAGCAAATCAAAAATGTTACCATCCTCAATGCGAAGTCGTTATTGATCTTGGGAACTATCGATTTAATGGGTTCGATTATTTTTCTGGTGATGTTGAAATGTTAAAATTGAAGATATTTCAGAAAAGTAATGATGAATTTGAAAATAATTTGCGCTTCTACTTAAAATTGAAGATATACCAGAAAGTAATGCTGAATTTGAAAATTATTGGCACTGCTACTAAAGGATGTTGAATCTTCTATCATGTACATATGGCCTTCCAGCTTCCTTTTCCACATTTTAGTTTTAAGTATGTTTTCGTATGGCTTTATATATGAAAACTACCTCTCGTGTTCTCTCCCTTAAATTTCTTTGGCATTTTTTGTGATTAGAGTTAAAACGTATACACTGTCGCAGCGCACTTGACTTCGTCGCTTTTAATACTCAAACGGAACACTACGTTTTTAATTTAGGTCATAGTAAATCGAAAATTAGGTGTCAAAGTAAATCGAGAATTAGGTGACTTAAGTGGCATTCTTGGATTTTTAAAACTTCAAAAATCATATCGATATAGCAGGAGCAATATAACCCTTATATATAAATTCAGTGATTAAATTTATCGCTTTTAATACTATTAGAAATCAATTCATATAAGGAAGTTCAATATTAACGTTGACAAACCTAAACACACTTACGAACAACCCAAAATTAGAACCTAAAAATAATCTAACTATTGCAATTCAAGAGCAATAATCTATCAATAAACCCAAACCTGAGTATTGAATACTAACTCTTTATCCAACGTTCTAATTCTCGAACCACATAAATAGTACCATACGCTTGACTAACGTCCCTTGCTTAAAATAATATTAATGAAAAAAAAGTCAATGATAATGATGTGTATTAAATTATCGACTTAAAAATGCACATTTCTAATTAAATATGTAAGTACAGTTAGTTCTCGATCTAAAATTTTTTTTGCATTGTCTCATTAAAATAAACGTGACTTTAATCATTTTTAAGTTTGGACAGATATTGATTGTTGTTAAGAAGATAAAATATCATGTGAAAGCAAACAGTAAATAAAATAAAAATAAATACCTTTTTGAAAGAACAAAATAATTTATGAGAGGTTTGATTTTGCAATCATTTGTGTCGTATGATTTTTACGCCAAATATAGATCGAAATTTTTATGTAGACAATGAAGCCTTCAATATCTTTCGGGTTTCTTTCTGGTAATGCAATTAATATGATCTTATTTGTAGTTGATACAAAAATATTATTAAGTTTGCCTTTACGTGTTAGGTGTAGTTTGCCTTTACGTGTTAGGTGTAGTTTACCTGTTAAATTCCAGATTTACCTTTAGCAATGTTATTAAGATCACGATAGTTTATGTATTGTTCAATGTATTGTAAATTGTGTACAAAAAAATGACTCAAATACAATTCAATAGAATAAATAAACAAAAATTACAATTGAGAGCTAAAATATTTTTCTATTTTTCGAATAATTTTTTGCATTGTATATTGATTAAAGAGAATGATGATAGGTTTAACAATTGATATTATAAAGTTATTATTGCAGGACTGAAATAAAGTTGATCTATGTGTCGCATTATATTATATAAGTATGATTTATGTCAAAATTTAAAATTATGTGAATATGTCAAATAGCTCACCATCTGAGTTTAGACGACTACCTATCTCTCAACAAGACATTGATCTTACTAAAGAACCTCGAGAAATAAATGAATTAGTTAATGAACTTAAATTAAATTATGGTGATGTTCAAACTACAAAACGGATAGATAACTTATGGAATTCTTCAGTCAATACCAGGGCTAAAACAATCCCACGTCCACAAAATTGTTTTATACTCTTTCGTAACGATATATCAGCCGAATATAATCAACAAAAAAATGATAATAAAAGTAAAAAAAGAGCTGGTATAAACGTATTGTCTAAAATCGCGAAGGAAAGATGGACAACTATTAAAAATTTTAATCAACATGAATACCAATTTTGGAAAAAATTAACAGTTATAGCAATTTTGAAACACAAATTACTATATCCAAATTATAAATATTTTCCAATTAAAAAAAAAAAGCAAAAAACATCCTCCATTAGCAGCAGTTGATAATAACATCAAATCCACTTTAACAACTCCAAATTTATCTATTGAATCTCCCTCAAATAATTATCTTACACCTATTTTATTTCATGAAAGCCTTATGCCCTATTACTTATCACTTAATTATAGTCAAAATCTTGTGGCTTCAAGTATGAGGTCTGTTCAACCTACTTGCAATTCTAGCATAAATTACCTTTCTGAATTAAACATATATGGTACTAGTTTTTTGTAATTTTAGCAACAAGTAACTTTATTATGCTTAAATTTTAAAGGATTTTTATGACGTCAATATCGGGAAGAGGCGCTGAGAAAAAAGTTCAAGTTACAATATTTTTTAAACCTACCTAATTTAAGAAACAAATCTGTTGTATTAATAAATAATCTTTTGAAATTTGTATTTTCTTATGAGTTAATATAGATTTTATAATACGTATGAAATCAATTTTTTCCAATTTTACTAATTTTTTTTATATTATATATATAAAAGTATTCTTTATATTTTTAATTAGATGGGTTTCGAGAGAAATCAGACGTTTTGAATCTTGTAACCACTTACTATTGGATGTAAAGTTTTCACTAGTGCGTTACGGAATAATTTTTCATTTAATAGTATTGTTTTGGAACGAAATTTTTAATTGATATAAATAAATACAAATTCAAAATTAGTTTTATTAAATACTTTTCGATTTTAATCAAAAGTAAATCTTTCGCATAATTGAATTTGAATTCTAAATTGAAGAACTTGAAATTGCTGAATTATTTTTAGCATTAATTTTTTTTTTTCGAAAATATATATTTAAAGCCCTGGAATTAATAAATTGCATGGTTGTAAATTCGGACTTTATCAAAGTGGATTTTACAAAATATTTCCTGCAATGAGGTCTTTTAAATTATATATTTTTCTCCTTTCCATTTTGATTATAATTCCAAATTTCATATCATTTGCAATCCCACATACATTTTATTGCAACCGCTTTGTACCAAGTGACGTTTCTTTTAACACAACAATTGCTAATATTGCATTAAAAGTTTCTGCTCTACAAGGCCCGTGTGTAGAAATTAATAGTACTGGAGAATATACAAATGGAAGCACGTTTACAGTATCTAAAATTACCTCTGCAGAGCCGTTGTGTTTCAGTAATGTAGTGAGCATTAAAGATACTAGAGGAAGTTCTGTATGGTTTCTTTCTCCTCTAGGATGGGTTTGGTCTGGTTTGACAACGAATCCGAATTGGAATTTATCGTGCTAATCATCACAAAAAGTCTTTTAACTGGTATTAAGGTTAGAGATTCTGTAAACTTTTAAAGAGTTATGAACTAAATTAATCTTTTTATTATGAAGTCAAATAGTTTATTTTCTAATAAAGGTAAGAAACATCAAGCTGTCCACTTTTTCAAAACTGATCGTTTATACTAATTGTCAATTTTTTTGTTTATCCAGATTTTGTATCTGCATCCTTCAATTTTCCATTGGTTATACTGATAACAAAGAATAATTAAAATGAAAAAAAGTCAAACAAAGAGTTTAAGCATTTTATAATGCTTATCGATTATTTGTAATATTCATTCGTGGTTTTAAAGGCTCAAAAGAAGCTCGTGCTGTGACTTCTTTAAAATAAGTTTCAATTGGCTTAGAAAACATTTCGTCTTGGAACCCATATTTGATTCAAAATCGCTGGCTTTCCATTTTCTTTCGTTATCCATTTAAAATAAACGAAAAATATGTTTAATCAACTTTTCATTGATTAAGTAAGCTTTTTGAAAGAATCAAACTTAACAATATATACAGGTTTTGCATACCAACTTTGTACAAACTGACAGTCAAATTCGTACAAATTGACTGCAGTTTGTACGAAGTTGGTTTGCAAAACCTATAAATCAAAAATAAATAAAATAGTTATAAACCAAATCACTTCATAAAGTAACCTTTATTATTACTAAAGAAATTTACGATCGAAATAAATTATATTTACAAATTTATATTAGAAAAATCAATATCTGAAGCTACTTAAACTTCCGATCAAGTTTTAAGAATAAATATTCTTCTTAAAAAATAGTACTTTTTATAAAAATTACAACGAAACTTTAGCTAAATTTAATGATGCAAATGACTGACCAATACCCAACATGAATTTAATAGCATCCTTTCTTTCAATTGATATCATCTAAGTTTAATGAAATTAAAGAAAATACAATGAAATACATTTAATACTTGATGGTGAAAATATCTTAAAATTCGCAGAAGCATGAATTTTCTATGTTATTTGGTTTATTTTGTGGATTGAAATATAGTTCCTAACGCTAATCTGATAATGTAAAAACAGGATTATGATTTTCTATGTTTGGTTTATTTTTGTGGATTGAAATATAGTTCCTAACGCTAAGGGAGCTGACATTTAAGAGCTCATTATAGCCCCCCAGAAAAATGTCAATTGACTATGTCTCACACCCCCAAAGTCAATTATTTGACAATTATAAGTTTTAAAGTAATTAATAATATAATTATATAAATCTTGCATATTTTATAAACTCCTTGCATATTTTTATGCACCCCTTGCATTATTATGCATAATTATGCATAATTATGCATATTTATGCATGATAATGCATAATAATGCAAAGGGTGCATAAAAATATACAAGAAGTTTATAAAATATGCAAGATTTATATAATTATATTATTAATTACTTTAAAACTTATAATTGTCAAATAATTGACTTTGGGGGTGTGGGACATAGTCAATTGACATTTCTCTGGGGGGCTATAATGAGCTCTTAAATGTCAGCTCCCTAATCTGATAATGTAAAAATCGGATTATGATGCCCAAAACAAAAAAAAAAGATATTGACAAACTTCTTGATCAAATTCAATGAAAATTTTTGATTCTATAAATAGTATTGAAACAATAGTCTTCATCAATTGATTGGTGCGATCTTTAAATAATACACGATTTAACGAGCTAGGAATTAAGTGAACAATAATTGTCAGGGATGATATAAATAGTATTGAAATAATAGTCTTCATCAATTGATTGGTGCAATATTAAATACGAGTTAAGAATTAAGTGAACAATAATTGTCAATTCTTTTATTTTCGTTTTAACGTTTTCTTTGGTTAATCATCAATAAGCATGATAAACAGATCTAAACAATTAGAATATGTATAAATTGGACATCAATTTTTTCAAAAGTCATAACGCAATTGTAATGGAACAATTTAAACTTGATGCAATTGAGACTGTAATCTTCTTAGCTGCGTTACTTGTTAGTTTGTTATTGTATTTTACTATTATCTGTTTCATTTTACAAATCTCTGATTGCTCAAATCATTATGATAGTGAGAAAGAAAAATGACAATTTTTAAAAACTTGTTTTGAGCTTATTTTATATTAAACATTTTTTTCAATTTACATAATTAAATTTGTCTTATCAAAAAGACTACATACAATTAGCCTACCACATACAATATCCTATCAACCATATTAAAATATTTCAAATTTTCAAAAAAAATTAACCCGAAAAAAACTATGAAGTCAAACACCAGTTATCAAACTACTTTAGTAGGCTGGGTGCTTTTAAGTTGTTACAAAACTTAAATCAATAAAATCCTAAATTTTAAGCAAATTACATTAATATAAGAATTAATATTGATGTAGTTATAATAGATATAACATTCTAGGTTTTGAAGCAATTCAATATTAAATTATCATATTTGAATAAAATGTTATAATAAAAATAAAGCTTATATTACAAGAGAAATTTCTATTATTCATTAAAAATGACTACTTCATGCTCATATGTTGTATCGTAATTAAGTAATTGTGTATTCAATTTCATTATTTCTTTAGTCAATTCATTTTAATTTAGACCTAAATTAAATGAACAAAAATTTACAATTTATTAATAAAATAAGATAGTTTAAATAAATCGACACTTTTAATTATATTTTAGATTCTTTTACTATTTGCAACATTTAAATTTTAACAATACCAAAAAAAAATTTAAAATGATTCACTAAAATGAACTAAAAGTTGTACACATTAGAACATGTCTTTAGCATTAGAGACACATTGTAATATCAATTATGAGTATCTTGATATGCTTATTGAAGTAGCAGGAACTTTGCAAAAAGAATTTTGTAAATCAGTTGAACAAAAAGAAATCAAAAATGATCTGAGAAAACTAACAAGTGAACTTAATATTCATAGCAGCTATTTTAGAAGTCATAATAATTACAAAATATTAAAATTTGTTGAAAATTACCTTTTTAAACAAGGTTATTACATTTTTGAAAGGATAACACCATTGCTTCGACGTAGGGATTATCGAGGAACTGCTAATGAAATTGTAAAATATTTTAATAATTATTGTATAATTTATAAAGGAAATTCAACTAATAGAAATAGACTACGAAAGTTACTATTACTAAAATCATCCGAGCGTCATGAGAATACTCGACAAAATTTGAAAAAATTGCATCACAAAAAATATAAACAAAGATAATTTTTTAAAGATTCATTCTAATTGTAACTTTTTATTATTACTCTTGAAATTTCCAAACCATTTAGAATATAATCATCTTTTTAAATTCTCGTGAGTTTACATGCATGTATCAATTGTAATCTTCATATTTATCATAAATTTTGGTTGATTGAGATTTTTAGATATTAAAAATATGTACATCGTACTAACCCAATGAATCGAAAATTTGGATGTGACCTTATCGTTAGCGAAAACGCTTAATCATATGTCTTTATCTCTGCCTACTTTATGGCAGGAATAAGACTCAAATGAGTAAAATACTGATGGCGCGGTCCCGTGATTTTTATCCAGGTTGTAAGATCGGTATTAGAGATGTGAACTGTGAATGATCAGTACATATAAAAGAAAGGTTTCCTATACGCACGTGTCTCAAGCAACAAACAAAAAGAAGACCTTGAAAGACAGAAACAGATCCTTAAATCCAGATTCCCGAATTATGAGCTCGTCAGTGATATCGGGTCAGGTATCAACTTCAAAAGAAATGGACTTAAAACCTTACTGGAACGATCAAATAAAGGAATGGCCTCAGAAATTGTGGTTACCCACCGTGACCGACTCTGCAGATTTGCATTTGACCTCATTGAATATATTTTCTCGGTACACTCTACGAAACTCGTGGTTCTCTTCGACGAATCAAGTTCCGACGAGCATGAATTATCACAAGATATCCTTGCAATCAACACCGTCTTTATCTGTCGAATACAGGGAAGAAGAGCAGCTAAATACTGAAGCGAACGAAAACCAATGGAAAATAAAAACAATAAAAACACGAAGCAAAAAAAAACGAAAAATTGAAACTTCTGTGAATCGAACGTTATCAATCAAAACATATCCGAATCATTCTCAGAAAAAGACATTGAAGAGATAGCTAGGTTTGATGAGATACGCTTATAATACTGTTGTTAGATGGAACAAAAATCGTCGTTTTTGTAATAGTTCTAAAAATTTTGAATGGATAAAACCTCATACACTCAACGAAAAACTTAAATTATACATAGATGTAAAAGAAGGAAAAGATTTTAAAACAAAATCTGGACAATTTACATTAGGTATCCGGATTTTGTGATTTCAATTCTAGTTTCTATATATTGTCAAAACAATAGGAGAATTGATATTTTTCATTTACTTTGGCGAGGTTTAGAATGTTTTCTCTATTAAATTGAACAATAAAATTATCCGTCATTTCGTGACTGCCAGTTGAATTCTTGACGAAATGATTGTTTTACAATATTTATTACAATTAAATCTGTGATTTTAATGTCGAAAATATTTTTGAAATATAGTCACATGATTTTGCGGGACTGCCATCAGTGTTGGCAGCTTGCAATTTATTATATTCTAGTTGCTAATTGCAGGATTATCCGCATTAACAATGATATGAATAATCGCCCATTTTTTAAATTAATTAAACAAATAAATGGAGTAAAATTATGCGTAGGGCTATTTATTTTTATATTTCTAATTGAATATCCTTTACAGTTGTTTGTTTTAAAATATTAAGATAGAAAGTACTGTATTTTTCGTCATTAAAAAAGCATTTGGATTGGCTAATGAATACCAAATGATGGTGAAATTTGAGGGTCTCGATTTGAAAATATAACGATAAGCTCCACCAAAATCCACCATACTCTTTCATTAATAATAACTCTAACCTTAAATCCTAACTCATCCATAAAAAAAAAAGCCGACAAAAAAGGTTCTAAAAAATTTAAAAAATCGCAATAAAATAGATTCAAATTTCGCATCATCCGATTTCACGATCGTCCAAAAAATTATTTTATTTAACATCTATTGCCGGGTTGGCCTGGGCCCAAATTATGGATGTGACTTGTTAAAATAATAAAGATATTGATTTTACAATCCACTGCTTGGTAAAGTTAATTCGTAACTCTGGTAAAGATAATATTGGTAGAAATTAATTCGTAACTCTAGTAAAATAATCTTGGCAGAATTAACTCGTAAACATAATTTTGGTAGAATTAGCTCGTAACTCTAACAACTCTAAAATCACCAGTCTAAAAAATTTCGCTGGCCAATCAAATTTCGAGATCAGGTGTAACGTGAAAAAAGTTCAAGAAACCAAAACAATCCAAAAATCGACCGTAACTCGAAATTTTGTCTATTAAACTGTCTTCTGCGTATTAACAAAAAGTTTTCCTTGCAAAATTTTGGTATAACTATAGCCCTTTAAATTTAACCTACTTGCAATACCCTAACCCTAACCTAATAGCGAAATTTTTAAAACATACCAATTAAATGATCATCTATTTTGGTTTTATTGTGAAAATGTACAATAGTTAATATTTATAACTATTAGGTTATATAATTAAATAGTAGGAAATTTTTGTAATATTTGCTTAAATGAAAGTTTTTGTTATACAAAATATGCTGTAATATTTTGCACAAAATATTAAACCAAAAAAATTTTTTATATAAATGTGCGTCCCCAAAATAAAAAATTATCTCGGAACTGGATTTAGTACTAAGTAAGCCTCCCTTTGAGCTTAACAAAAGTTGTTCTAAAGAACAACTTTTGTTAAGCTCAAAGGGAGGCTTACTTAGTACTAAATCCAGTTCCGAAGCATTTGTTTGTCTTATACAAGAAATACCTAAAATTTTTTATTTGTTTCAAAATAACGCGTTATTACTGTTAAAGTACTGTAAAGTTCAATTAAAGTTCTTTTAAATAATTCAATATGAAATTCAATTTACATTATTCAATATAATTTACATTTTTTTTTTATTTAAACCAATTAAATAAATTCATTACCGCGTTTAAATTAGTATAATGAGATGGCCCTTTGGGGCATCCATAACCAACATCTCCGAGAAATTCACTTAGAAGCAAATATTCTGCTATTCGACTAAAGAGGCTGATTAAGACGTTGTATGTAAGTTCTAATCCTGAAAAACATAACGTAGAAATATTGCTTGCATATTACTTTAATAAAAAATTAACTTAATACTTACCATATATCTTGCGTATTAATTATCAAAGAAAATTGGGTTTTACAAGTCTGTAGAGTTAAAAAAAAAACAACAACAACAATGAATTTGCTTAGATGGTTGTCAGTATTCGTTTATTTAATCTTTGTCGATCATTTTCTGTGTCGATACTGTAACCCGAAACGTTTTCGGGTCATGTGATGATCGACAACAAATTAGCCAATGATAAATCGTAATTTGGTTTACCGTAACACAATCAGGCAAATCAAAACATACTTTAATCTCACACATGGATCAAAAGAATAATGAAGAATCCCAGAAAGAAATTACTATTAGTTCACCTATTAGGTAGTGACGCAAATATTTAATCTGGTTCGGATTACGTGAGCGGTATAAATTAATATTTTATATTCTCTAATAGAGTACCCCAAATGTCATTGAAAAGCTTTGATATTGGACGTAGTATTGGTAAAGGACAATTTGGCCGTGTTTACATTGCAAGGGAAAAAATGAGCGGCTATATAGTAGCATTGAAAGTGCTATCTATTAAAGAACTAATTAAAGAAAATGCTGAAAGACAATTGAAACGTGAAGTAGAGATTCAGGCCAATCTAAGGTAACAAATTAATAACATATATAAATATATATGATAACCTTTAAATGACTGGATAAATGCTTAAATATGATAGGCATCCAAACATTCTTCGACTTCTCGGGCATTTTCAAGATAATATATACTTTGTTTTGATCCTTGAATATGCAGCCAAAGGAGAACTTTATAAAAAACTTGTAAAATCAGGTAGACTTAAAGAAAAAAAGCATCAAGGGTATGTTTATTAAATTATTTTGAATAAATAAATGTTTTCTGAAAATTATATGAGTTTTTTCTTTTCTAACATAGTATGTTGCACAAATGGTTGGAGCCTTAAGTTATATTCACCGAAAACACATTATTCATCGGGATATAAAACCAGAAAATTTGATGATAGATTTGAATGACGAGATTAAGATTGGAGATTTTGGATGGTCTATACACACTAGTCAAAGGTAAGTTATACGTATCAATTTCCATTTAAAAGAATGTTTGTTCAATTAGTTTTGCTTTAATATATTAGGCGTAAAACATTTTGTGGTACATTGGATTATCTTCCACCAGAAATGGTTGAAGGTAAAGAACATGATGAAAAGATCGACATTTGGTCACTTGGTGTTTTGTGCTACGAACTTCTGACTGGTACCGTACCATTTGAAGAACCTGGTCATATTGAAACATATAAACGAATAGCCAAAGTTGAGTTCTCCCTACCTGATCATTTGTCATTTGAGGCTTGTAATTTGATTAACTCGGTAACTATTCTTTAAATACTTAGAGTATTTTGACTAACAAAGTTAATTGTTGATTTTAATTTTCTGATTACAAATGTAGTTACTACGACGTGACCCGAAACAACGTCTACCTTTGAAAGATGTCTTAAAACATCCATGGATTCAAAAATATAAGAAAAAGCCGTGAATAAATATTGTATTTGTTAAAATTACATTGTTACATCAAGTAGTAACATTTGTCTAGATATTCTAGCACTGTAAAAACTCGATGCTAGTAAAAAATTAAACTGTTTGCAAAGTTAGATATTTTTATTTTTAATCTATGATAATAAGAATGTGCAATGTGTCCTGAGCTCTCACTTAATAATACACTGTTAACTTTGTACATTAGTAAGTAAGCACAAAAAGAATAATAAATAAAATAAATAATAGTATACGTATCAAATTTTGGCAGATGATACAGTATGTAACATATTATTTCAATTATTGAAGACCAATGTTAATTATTAAATCAAGGTGAAATTGTTTCTTCTATATGAGGCAATACGTATTAGGAGATTCAAATTTCTACTGAATATTTCTCCTTTTTATAATTAAATATAGAAACCTAATTATGGTTTCATGGAGCTGTTTTGCTAATTATTATTTCTCTGTGATTAGTATTAAACAAAGGGAAATTCTATTTTGTCCCAGGTCAAATGACCCCCCCTAGAATTTGGGTTAGTGCGGGCCGGAAATATGTTAATGCCAGCCGGGTTTTAGTGTAAAAACCCGGCTGGCATCAACATATTTCCGGTCTAACCCTAAATTTTTACCAGGGGGTCATTTTGAAATAGAATTTCCCTTAAGAAAATTCCCAATATTATTTAGCCAAATCTACAGCCAGTTTTCGTGTATAGTTAGATCCAGTATTAGAAAAATAAAAATAGGAGAGGAATTTTGTTTGTTAGCAAGAAATTTAGATTTATTCACAAAAAAAGTGCTAAAATTGGGGAATTTTGCCGGAGAGATAATCAGTGGGGTCACATTAATTTGAAAAGGACGATAATCAAGTATTAAATCATAACTAGAAAAAAAAATTCAATACGTAATCAAAAAAATTATAATAACGAATAAATGATGAATTGCGAATTTTTTTTCTTTATTTCAAGTAAAAGTTTTCAGTTTATTTTTTATTTTTTTTATTAAACAATGTTATTATATACCTTGGCACCCTAATTGATTTTTTTTTACATCTGACTGTGTGTTCTCAAGTCTCAACCTCAATTTGATTAGCTAATGATCGTAATCGTGCACAACTATAATTATATATTTACGTAAAATTTTTGATAGCGAATCGAATATGCAAATTAAGCAATCAAAGTTAGCTCAAACGTTATTCTCTATGCGATTAGCTAATAAACGTGACGATGCTAATTTACTATAATAAATCAAAATAGTAATTGCAATCGTTACTTGAGCAATTCATTAATATTTTGTCATTACTACGTTTACTTCGTCAATATTCGGTTGTTGCATGATAACGCTCAATTAATTATAAATTTTGCTAAGCCAGGGATGAAAAAAAGGTGGTCTGCCATGAAATGTTTGTAAATTGAAATGATAAATTCTCATATTTTTTTATTAATAAAAATATATTAATTACGTAATAAACTTTATTAAACTACGATGTTTATTAACGTTAAATATTCATTGCGATGTTAAACACATTTGACCCCTTAAAATATTTTCCACTAAGTAAAATTTTATGATTTGATTACAACACATAGCATAAATTTAAACTCAAAGTTTACCTTTGATGTCAAATCTCAAAATTTGGCATTCTATTAACGTTGTCACAAACTTTAATTTATTGAATTCACCTTCAAGATTAACAATACATTCATATTAAAAAATTGGCCTAATTGTTTAACTATGGGTCTACATATAGGTTTGTTTTAATTAGTTGACCACCCACCCCAACGTTAACATTAAGTCCGTGCCAAAAATGTCACAAAGGTAAGAATTACGTATTATGTTTAATTTTATCATGATTCATTGAAACTCAGTTCATTCTCCGACGGCACCTTGATGCCGTAGGAGAATAAACTGAGTTCAATTGACAAAATTAAAATACATGCTAAAGCTTATCATTAGCGGGATAGTTATTATTTGTTTCAAGGATTTTTTCCTCTTCAAGGTGGTTATTCGTGTGCGAGTGGCATTTAAGTTAACAGATAAAAAGGATGAATTGAATTATGTGAAAAAAATAAGGTTAAATATAAATAATACAAATGTTATTACGGTACAGTATTTGATTTTTCATTCGTAAGTCAGCATTAGCGTATTTAATATAGGTAATTCCATTACTCCTGATACATTACGTATTAATTTAACAAATTAAAAAAGTTTATAATATTTTATCAAATGATTTAACTATCAAAATGGTCCTTTCAATAAGGGGATTTTGATAGTTAAGTCATCTAAATGGATCGGTGGATCAAAAAGTTATAGGTTTTTTAAAATTTATCGTTATCGTTATGTATTATTAATGTTACACAAGAAAATTACTACTTTATTCAATACTATAACTAGAAGAAATTTTGCAAACTTTTTTGTAATTGTTACACCAAGTTACTTGCTTAGTAGCACAAAACAACACTTAATTTTGATTAATTAACTTTTAAAAAACAAAATTTTTAGTTTTTTATTAATTTTTTAAAATATTAAATCAAGTAATTATAAAAATTATTACAAATAAGTTATATAAATACTCAGTCATTATATATATATTTTTTGATTGCTTATTAGTATATAAAAATTTGAGTTGTTGTATTTAATTTAAAATGTATCATGATGGTGTATCACGCTTAATGAAACTACAAATAATATGCAATTAAATTTTTGTAAGATTAAACACGTAATATGATATTATTTTTTATGTTAAAATTTGCTAATTAGCAATTACCACATGTTTTTAATAGTAATTCATTTATTATTGGTCTGTTCCACTTTCAAAAAATAATAGAGCGAAAAGCAAAAAATAAAAACAAAAATTAAGCAATTGTTGCAAACAATTATCATTAAATTATGTAAGCCTTCTTTGCAATATTTACTAATTCAAATATATTTTCCCCTTTAATGTTATGGAATTCAGAGAATTCAGGATTTCTTAATAATTCTTTAATCAAGAAATTATATTCACTTTCACTTGCACTGAGAAAATAATTTGCATTTAGCTTGATTTCGATCATCTCATTTTGTATAACATTTGTTACCCATAGGAAATGGTGCAGTTTCCAACATGCGGTCCACTCTTTTAAAATAGAGTGTGAATTAATATTGCCAAATTTTTTGTTAATCCGAGCCTTTAAATCATTACCCTTCCAATTATCTGTAGTCTTCTCCAATGTAATTGGGCTCATTTCTTCTTGTTGTTCTTGTTGACAAAGTATCAGCAATATAAAAAAGAAATCAGACAAAGAATATATTAGTTTTAGCATTTTATACTGTTGGTTAGTGATCTCTTTCTGATAATGTTCAAAGTGTTGTTCCCATAATTGAAGATTTTAAACAACTGCCAACATCCTTCATCTGTTTTGGCAATGGCTCCAACAAAACTTTTGTTGAGTCCTCATTAAAATATTTTACAATTGGTTGTGAATACATTCCCACTAGATCATTTGTATTTGATGCAAAATTGTCAGATATTTTTTTTATTTTTCTTAGTTTATTCAATCTCTTTGCATAATCTGATGGTGGTTTAAGACGAGACGTTTGCTATGGGCAGTCGGTCCTATTTGTAGGTCTAAAAAAAATCATGAACAATTAAACTTGTAGTTCTTAAAAATAAATTCTGAATTATTTAAATTTAAGTAAAATTTAAATTTTAAAACATACCATTAAATTTTGAAGTTGTGTAATTCACAGAAGTACTTCCTAGATCCTAAAAATTTAGTATAAATGAATGAGGTTCATAAAATTATAAATAAATTTTAATACATGTAATAATATAGATAATTTTTAACTTACTGAACTTTCATTGTTGGTATCTTCCCTTTATTGATAAATGAATTAGAAAACATCAAAATTAAAAAAAATTATCATAGAACTCAAGATCCTTACCTGAGTTTCTAACGAGCCCTGGAAAATATGATTTAATTAAATCCCTCAATAAAAAAAAAAAATTAGAATATTACAAATTATTTAATGATAAGATTTATTCACCTTATTTACTTGTTCACCCTTGGAATCATCTTTTTTATAAATCTCCTTGTTCCTCGATTTCTTCATCAGAATCTGAATCGGGTTGTGGATCATTGTATTTTTGTGATTCCTTGTAAAGTTAATTATGTATTAAAAAAATAAATAAAAGACGTTTTAGCTAATTTAATAAAATTAGTATTTCTGTAAGTACATTTAATAAAAGTTTAATAATCCTATCTGATTCTTAAAATTTAAACTTTGAGCTTTATTTTCTTGAATGATCTCACTCTCTTCAATACGTTGTGATACATAATTATCAAATTCATTTAAACTATCATCGATTCGCGATATTTTTGCTCCCTGGTCATCTACGGTGCCATCTTCTTCTAAATCAAAACTTAATTCCATATCTATATCCGTTAAATTTTAAGTATGAAAACGGATAACGGATCACATCTCTAGTTTACATAAATACCATATTGTTAAACACATTTAATATTTTTTAAAAAAAAAAAAAGTTATATACAATTATTTTTTTCAATTAGTTTTTGGTAATCTTCTAATTCCTTTAACAAGAAACTCATAAATCTTAATGTTTTATCATAAATTCCTTCACAAGTACTTGCTCGAGGACCGGCCATGTTTAAATGTTTGATATTATTTTCTTTTATCCATTTAAAAACTTCACTAATATTATTTGTTACGTCTTCATCTAAATTAACGATTTTCAACGGTTTATTTAATTCATTGGCTTTGTCAATAGTAAGACCTGTTCCATCTTTATCTGAATCAAAAGTTGAAAATTTCATTATTAAAGTGGCATCTGCATCTTTAACGTTTAGTTCGGTCCTTTCTTTGTAATCGTCAGTTTTTGTTTCTTGGAGCGGGTATTTTTCTGGGATTTTTCCTTCCCCTTCCCAACGCCGTCCTTCTGGACACCAACCAGTAAGTCTCCATACATTTCCATTCTTGAATTCTACAACAAGATAATGTTCTTTATATTCTTTCTTTTTAACATTCGGATTATTTTCTACGTATTCAACAAAAGCATCAAAAGCTCCTATGTCGGCTCCCTTTTGCCCGCCAGAACGAAAATCTGTTATTTGTGCAGAACGTTTAAAATATTTTTGCAATTGATTTTTATTCACTGTTCTCATTATTATAATTGTATTTTTATATCGTTAATTGTTAATCAAGAAAGACCATTTCAAAAAATTATTGACAAAAATAACAAATTGACGCCTTCATTATTTCTTATAAACAATAGTAATACGTTTATTTTGATTTTTTTTTAGTATTATTTAAAAAAAAACAATAACTTTATTTTTTGAATATGTGCTCCCTCCTGTTAACCGATTAATATTAAATAACGAGTAATAAGATTATCTTTATTTTATTGAAGCCAAATTTATCAATATAAATTATGAAGTAATATATAAATTTAGATATTGTGTATAGAATTTAGATTAAGTTTAATTATTGATATAAATTGTATTGTACTGTTTAGTCGGGTATTAGTAAAATCATAAATTTAAATTGTTTTTTTTTTAATAATTTTAATATAATAAAATTAATAAATCAATTGAAAAAATATAATAAAAATGCCAACCTCAAACACTCTATATTTTGTCATAACGATCTTTTAAATATTTATAAACACTCTTCACTTAATCGAAAAAGTGAATTACTAACATTATTTCTGCTTTATCGTAATTTTTAGATTTCATAATGTCATCCAAAGTCGATTATAAGATAAATGGTATTATTTGATTTTTCTTTTAAGACTGTATGTGCTTGCAATAATCTAAGAACTGAATGTCTTAGATAAAATCGAATTTCAAATCGAACGTGATATTGTAACTAAGAATGATTTAGGAGAGGTTAATATAAAACGTGTACTTAAAGATTCTGGAACTGGCAAGTTTACTAAAATACTCAATAATAATAACTTTTTGATATGTAAATCTGATTGTAAAGAATGTTGTAAGTTTTATTCCGTGAAGGGATGAATTTTGTAACATAACTTAATCAAGTGTAAGTGGGTTATTTTAACTTTTTTTTTAGGGATTGAGAAACGTGATATCGTTCGAGTTCTTAGTCCTTAATATCATTAAGGACTAAATAGGAGCATAGACTAGAATTTTTATTACCTAATAGGATGAATACTTTAGAAAGACAAAAGCGAACTCTTGATAAAATATATGCGGCTGGGTTATGAGCAATTCACTGGTACTTTCAGAATTAACCATCCTTTGCTCTCGTTTATAATTGTGTATTTTGTTCATTCCTATACTATTGTTTTTTTACAATTAACGGTTTTATATTCATTTTTTTTTGTAAATATATATATATTATTTTGGAGGTTTCTATTCTTCATCCTCTTTATCAGAATTTCTCATTTTTTTTTATGTGGGCTACTAGGTTGGTGAAATACAAGTATTAAGTTAATTATTATTAAAGGCAATATTTCTACGTTATGTTTTTTCGGGATTAGAACTTACATGAAACGTTTTAATCAGCTTCTTTAGTTGAATAGCAGAATATTTGCTTCTAAGTGAATTTCTCTGAGATGTTGATTATGGATGCCCCAAAGGGCCATCTCATGATACTAATTTAAACACAGATATTTATGGTAATGAATTTATTTAATTGGTTTAAATTTTTTTTAAATAATTGAATTTCATATTTAATTATTTAAAAGAACTTTAATTGAACTTTAAAGTACTTTTATGTAATAACGCACGTTATTTTGAGACAAATAAAAAACTTCAAATATAAGACAAAAAAATGCCTCGGAACTGGATTTAGTACTAAGTAACCCTCCCTTTGAGCTTAACAAAAGTTGTTCTTTAGAACAACTTTTGTTAAGCTCAAAGGGAGGGTTACTTAGTACAGCCCAAAATAATTAGGGGTAGCTGCGTGACGTAGTCATGTTATGCGTCATTTTTAAATTCTGTCAATTATTAATTGACGCATGTCATTTTTCAATTAAAAAACGACATACGTCATTTTTCAATCGGTATAAAACTGGCAGAAATATTTATTATATGTATTACATTTAGCCGAAGAATTTTTATTTCTACAAGAGCAATATTTAGTACTGCAATTCGTTTTTCGCAACTACAAGAATTTGGGCGAGTTTTTGACTTGAACCATTATTATTTGCACTGTTACTTCAATTCAAATTATATTAGTAAAATTTTAATTGAAATTCAAATTTTTTTTAAATTACTTCGAAAATGTATTAGTTAAGTGTTCTTGGGTATTCTTGAGTTGAGCATTTTTGTGTTAGGTGTTCTTGAGTTGGAGTTCTTGCATAGTATGAATTGTATGACTTGGGTGTTGAACATATAAGTTTGACGTTCCTGAATACGTATTATGAATTGGAAATGTAATATTTTGCTTGACGGGATTTTTTAATATATTAAGACATTCATTGTAACGTTCTCTATCCATCAAGCTTCGTTTGTGTATGTTTCCGATATTCGGTTAAAGGTCTCACGGGTCAGAAAAGATTAACTTTGTGGATTCATTAGTAGAAAGAGAAGAAAAAACATACATGATGATAAAAGAATATTTTTCAAATTTTATTTATTTATCATTATTGACATCATTAATAGGCTATGTCGATTATAATATGATCCGCATTAAGAATTGACCTGGGTCATTTATCAATCGGTGAAAATTGAAAAATAACAGGCGTCAATTAATAATCGACGTAAATTGAGAAATGACGCATGACAGTCACACTAAAACCAGGAACGTGAAATATTTAAATATAGCGATAGAAATTAAATGTAACTGTAATGAGATTATTTGTAATGTTTTGCATATCGATATGGGTGATGAATTTTTAAAAATTATGTAATTTGATTGGTTAATTGTCACGGGTAATCACGGGTGGATCATACAAATATTGTCCAATTAAAACGAATTTCCATCATGCTGATCTGCATGACATGCATTTTGTTTACATATTGTTTACCGATAAACAATCCGAGACATTATAATATGGGAAAACCAAAGGTAAAATTATATTTTTTACAAGAAATTAGATTATTATAAATAATCTATGATGAAAAATAGCAAACGATATGATAACTATTGTCCAATATGTTAGCGGTTAGGAGTTGGGTTCCTTAGGCAAATCATGATATTGGGGGCATAGTTTGTAAAATCTATGAATTTTGCACATTGAGATTTTGTAATCTATTAACCTTGTGCATTAAAGGCTCTTTGGATTCTTGCGTAAAGAAGTAAAGAAGTAATTCAATTACTACGTGAAGTCCATTAACTATAGTATGTTGCGTTGGAAGCTTTGAATTTTTATAATTCATTTAAACTCGTATTGATGGAATATACGGGTGCTTATTGGATTTTACAATCCATTAACCATATCCGCAAATTTAGGGGCTGTTTGGATTGTACATTCTGTTAACTTTGTGCATTGGAAATTTAATCCATTGACTTTGTACATTGGAAGCTCTTTAGGTTCTGACACACTCGATAAGTTATGAGACAATCCATTAATCATAGCTGTTGTTATTACATTGGGCCCATTAACTCAGTTCACGATGTTGGAAGTGTTGTTTGTATTATTCATAACTTTACATATTGAGATTTTTATAATCCCTTTACTTTATGTATCGGTTTTACGTATCTTATTCGGTGTTTTTGGCGTGACCGACATTTTCTTGGCTATTTGGAAAATTATGTAATCACCGCCATTAATAAATATACGTAATTCAGGGGATATTTGAATTATACATTCCTTAACTTTGTGTTAAGCCTATTAACCATAGTCGTCAGGTTGGTTATTGTATCTCAATTCATTAATCTAGCATGTTGGACATAGTTTGCACAATCTATTATTGTATTCATATCAATTGCTAATCTGAGTTTTATATTCGTTATTATTTGATTAAAAAGGTCATTATCAATTTCTAAATATATAATATTCTTTTTAGGGAAACGATTTCTTTGGTGAATACGACTGTAAAGATTGGAACTATATATCCTTTTGTGAATATCTTTCGGATGAAAATTTTAAAATCAAGGATACATATAATGCGTGGATCATGAACCTAGAATACGTTAAAAATAATTGGAAAAAATACAACATTAAAAAACATCAAGTTGTGGAGATTTTAAGGAGAAATAATTCAAAAAGAGAAGACAAACAAATTAACCAAAATTTAAGGAAGTCATCATTAACAGCAGCGTCATCGACTTCAGTGCAGCAATCTGAAGCCAATAATTTATATCCTGTGGATGCACCGTTGTTTGGTGGTGTAAGTGGATAATAATAATAATTTTATTATTTTTATTTACAATAAACCCAATTGGTCTTATTATAAAAGGACTCTGTAAAATTGGCCAATGGTCAAACAATACGAGAAATCATATTCCCTCTTTATAAAAAAGCAAAACCGTCGTGAGTGTTTCAACTTAGAGCCATCTAACTATGATTAGAGATGTATATAACATATTTGTTTATAAAAATTATATTTTTTAGTGATTTGCTTAAAATTGGAATCCTCTGTCTTGATGATCCGATCTACAATGAGTATCCATATAGCTTAATCTCTCAAAAATATAAGCAACAATTGGATCAGCTAGTTCAATCTTCTGATATTAGCGAAGCAATCACCCAAAGAATCAATGAAGCTAAACAAATTATGAACATTAAAGAAGCCAACCGGATGTTGAAATCCTGGTATCAACAAGATGATTTATTTTCATTTAATTTTGAATTATCGATGCAAAATTTAATCCGAAAGTTAGTCGAGAGGATGTATGTTTTTATTTTATTATATTTATCGTTGCCAAAAAACCAGACTTTAGGCTTCTAAATTTATAATTTTCTGCTTAAGCTTACCAAATTATTTATGGTTTGATCTAGTAAGTTATAGATACAAAAGCCTGAAGCCTGGTTTTGATATCATACGTTTTTTGCTAAATTGTTTTATTTTAGTTGGATTTTTTTTGGTTTGGAACCACGTTATTGGGATTTCAAACATTCTGAAATCCACATAAGCAGTGCCCTATTATTCGACATATTTATCGATTTATTTTATGATAAACTTTATTCAGTTGAATCACATATGTGAGTATTAGTTCATAGTTTCTAATTAATCTACGTTAATAAAATTAAAATATTATACTTATTTAGAGAGCTGCTAGCCAATAAAGACAGGAGAAATTGTTCAAAAACTTTAGATGAAAAATTAGCGAGAGCAATGATTCCTGATATTACAGTCACCAACTTGAAATATAATATTGAATTTTTAATCGTCGAAAATGGCAAACTTCAATCGATTGATGACAAAAAGAAAGAATTAAATGACGCTTTTAAGTCTTGCACGCTTTTACATGATATGCTGCGCAAAATCCATAATGGAATAACCTTTTATGATACACAATCAGTGAAAGTGTTTGAAGAATTCAAAGTGTTTGCGATAATAATTTCTGGTAAAAATTTGATAAACTTTATTTTATTTATTTTTTTAAAAAAATATTAATAATTTAACTTTAAGGGCTGGAAATGAGAATTTTTGTTATGATGTTAGTTGGAAAAGAGCTTTATGTATTTCAAAAAATTGCTGAATGCTCATTGCCCACAAGAGTACAAAATTGTGATATTTTAAATAAAGTCATCCTTACTCTAGTTAAACTGCGAGTAAGTGTATATATTAAATAAAAAATATTTTTATGATATAACAATAATATTTATTTTTAATTTTATTATAGATTCTTTCAGATAAAAATTTTGTTACTTATGATTCTTTACATCGACAATCAAGATCAACTCCTCCCCCTCAGCATATAAAGTTAACAAAAGGTATGGAAGTATCACCACATAGTATAATTAAACAAAAAACGCGGATTAAAAACAAATCTAAAAGAGAAAAAAAAACGAAACCAAATTCAAGTCAATGTTTAATAATCGAGGAGCTGCTAACGATATTAAATAATTACTAGCATTTTAGGTGGCACTTCGCGCCACCTATCTTGTTCAGTAATTTAAGAAGATTAACATTAATAAATTCTAAATATCAATAGTATATTTTAAGTTGTTATTTGCTTTTATACTTAGGCTGATTAAAGTGAAACAAAAAGTATCGTGTGACAGCAAATATTAATAAGAAGTTGTGAAATAGCAAATACGTATTGTCATACTTCGATTAAGTTAAGAATGTTTTACTGAGAAATAATTAATAAATTTGAATAGTGTTTTATTTCTTAGAGTACATCAACTATGTTACAGTAAATAAATCATCAAGATCATGAACCCACTCATAACTCTCCATTGAAGAGTTTTAGAATTAATGGCTGGGAATCCGGTTTCGAATAAAGTAGATGATCTATTTATATATGTGTATGTAAATTCTATTTTATGGCAGCAATTATATCATCAAAACTGAAAGGTTTATAGATTATAAAATAGAGCTACTGGTATTTCATTTTCTAGCTTTTAAAGTTAGAAACACAAATAAGAATTTTTAGTTATACATATGTTTTGAGAATAAAAAGATAAAAAACATTAAAATATAATTTAAAACTAATAATTTATCTAATCTAACAATTATAAATCTTATTTTTATTATATAATAAAAAAACGTTTAATATTTTTTTATGTTCCTTGCTTATTCCGCATTTTTACTACTAAAAAAACAAATAAAGCAAAGCAAAAATATAGAAAACCCATAGTAAACCAATCAGAAAGATATTTAATGCAAACGTTTGATTGTTGGTATCAGGATAATCAAGATTCATTTTAATTGAAAGAATTGAAATAATTATGCTATAAATAAATAAAAAAATAATTAAATTTGAATTGACCAAGTTTACCCATTTAATTCTTTTGTTTAATTTTTTTAGCAACTCCAAATCAGGTAAATCATTTAAAATCTCATCTTCAATTGTCACAGTTTGAATTTCTTTCTTGAAGATTTTATCTACAAGCTTTTTTCGGATGGATAATATCAATGTTATAATTCCACTTAAACTATAAAGATTGATGTTGTGATAAATCCAACTTTTCCGATTATTTTTTTTTCATTTCCCCACAATAATACTGCTCCAATAATCATAGTAAAATTTGCTCCAAGTAAGTTTATTGCAAGTAATTTATTTCTTTTAACTAAATGTTCCAAAACTTTCATATGTTCTTTTTTCAACTCTAATATATTGTGCTTTTTTCCTTGACTATTTTGAAAGTAATATGGAATAGTCGTCATGCTAGGAGTTTGTTAAAAAATTTTTTAATAAAAATAATCGGAAGAAAAGATTTTAAGGGAGGCTCGGGTATTATGACGCACCTAAGAGTGCTAAAAGTAAAAGTCCTCAAGGAAATATATATTCCTAAAATTTATTGATAACCCAAAAATTTTATAAATAATATATAAAAAAAAATAATTACATTCTTTTTTTCGAAGTATTTTAAGAATACAGGGAAATTTGAATTTTAATACCACACTATTAAAGGGGAACAATGGATAAAATATTATTGATCGATCAGAATTTATAAAAATAGAGATATGTATATAGTCCTTTAAGTTACTATCGTCTGAGATTATCGCTTTGTGCCGAAGTGCGGTTCAAATTGAACTTCTTAAATCGAATTATTTCTGTCCCTGCACTCGCTCCTCTCTCCTTGCTAAAAACTGCACTCCTTTAAATCATAATATGATTAGAAATCATATCGAATTTATTTTAATATTCTCATTAAGGAGGAATAATGGAAATAATGTTTTTAGAATGTCGATGCAAAATTATAAGTGAAAAACGTCAATGTCAATGTTTTGTTTTCTGTTTGTAATAAGAATTCGTCACGTAACACATTCCAATCTATTCCAACAGCATAAATAATATACACTTTCAAGATGTCCGTGAATTTTACCTTCAAAATCTTCAGAGAAAAAGGAGTAATATATCAGAGTTGGAACGTCAATATAGAAGGGTTTTAGAACGTTTAGCCGAAGGATACAAATTATTTGTAATAAGTCTATTTGGGGCAATCATTACTATTATTATTGGTGTAACATTATGGTGGGGAAAGGAAAGAATAATTGGAAAAGTTGAATCCATCGCAACATCAAGATTCATGAGCCTAAGCAGAATCACATCATTAATATTATCTCTAATATTATCCACCGGAAAATGTATTTTAAATAAAAGCTTCAAGAAAGACAACATTCAAATTATGGAAATTAGTGACGAAATGCTAAATGGTTCATTTAGTAGCACTATATAGGGGTTATGAAAGATAAGAAAAAAAAAATTAGAAATTACAACTTAGTAAATCTTAGTTTTATAATTTTTTTTTCTATCTATGTTATTCTTCTTGCAATTATTTCAATCCATTCGAATCCAGAATTAGCATTACATATTTTTATTATAGGCTTATTATGGATTTTTTATACACTGCTTTATTTTTATTTGTTCTTTATTGGTAAAAAATACAAAATAAGCAAAGACGATAAAGACAATATTAAAGATACCCTAAAAGGATTGCTTGTACAATTTATAAACCCAAACGACATCGTTTAAACAATTAGCTTATAAACCCATAGAATCACAGAGGTCTTTGATGTATGATACTCTAAAGAGAAGGGAGGAAATTGAACAAATAAAATGAACAATCTATTATTTCTTTTTTTCATTATTCATCTATTTAATAAGGCATGCTTGATTATTATTGATATTTTTCAATTATATTTACATTATCGTGTGCATCAAAGTGCGCCCTGCTTCTCTTTCTGGGTTGCTTTTGTGTTTTCTAATAATAATGTCAGATCCTGTGGTGGAAACCTTTCGTATGATTGGCTAACGTAAATCAATTGCCCGGGTAACTTATTTATAAAGTTTAAAGTACTTTTTGATAAAGTAACGTTTCACTAATAAAAAATCACCAGAAAGACCATTTCGAGCTTCGAAAGAACGCTTATACTTATTGTGCAAAATAATCAACATCCTGAGAACTTCATTTAGAAGAAAATATTTCGTTATTTATTACTATACTAGCTATATTTGAGGCCTAATTGTCTACACTGAATTATTAATTCATCAGTAATCGTGTGATTTGATCGCACGTGATATATTATGAGTACACTAAATTATCGTGGGATTTGTCTTTTCAAAAATGAAAATCCTTAAAATATACCCGGGGTAGAGGTTATTATCCTGTCTCTCAATTTTGGTTTTTAGGATTAGGGTTAGTTGGCACGTGACGACTATTTTAAATTTAATTTATTTATTTTTGGTCATAGGTTAAGAGCCTATACCCCGGGTACATTTTAAGGACGCCCTTCAAAAATAAGCGTGTGATTTGATCGCACGTGATATAATTTAAAAGATGTTTATCGATTTTCAAATTGATAGTCGCTCCGTGAGAAAAAAAATGAATTAGCGTTAGATGGGACAATTAAAAAATTTTTTTGCAAACCAAAATGGAATGTTAGCATGTTTTTAAATGAGAACTATGAGAATTATATTTACTTTTGCAGGAGATAGTAAACCCGGTTTTCGTAACATGTAATAGATTTTAGTATATGTAACTTTGTAAAATTTATTCAGTTAAACAAATCTCAAACAAATTCAATAAATATGAGTCTTAATACGTATCAAGTTGAAATCGATGAAAATAAGGATCCTGATCCTTTTATTACTTTGCCCTCTAAATCAAAAGGAAATGAACTTGAATTTATAGCTTTTAGAATTCTTAAAAGCACTAAGATTGATTGTCAAAGAGTAAGGTAAGATAGTAATCTTATTAAGTAGTTGTTTAGTTATTATACGTCTGAAGTTACGCTGCCACTAGGATTATATAATAAGCAGAGAACTGGAGGCGCAACGTGGCCTCAGATAGTTATTTTGACT
Source organism: Gigaspora rosea (assembly GCA_003550325.1). Lineage (NCBI taxonomy): Eukaryota > Fungi > Glomeromycota > Glomeromycetes > Diversisporales > Gigasporaceae > Gigaspora > Gigaspora rosea. The sequence goes on from QKWP01000039.1 coordinate 384,066, forward strand.
GGAATAACCAGATCTGTGAACGTCCTTCTCTGATTTATATATAATCCGAAAAACTACTGTGTATTTCGCTTACACGACGCCATTGATTGACTTCTGGGGCTGTGGTGAATAGGATGCATGGATAAATGCTTTGATTTCAGTCACTCAGAATATTTATATCCTTGATGATTATGATAACATCTACTTACCTTTTTCTTTGTTTTTAATATAGATTGTCAGGTCCTGATGGTGATGGGGGAATAGATATCTTTGGAAACTTTGAAGGATATTTGATTTTAGTTCAATGTAAGAATTATACAGATGCAAAGGTTAGTGTTGACGATATTAGAAAATTCGAAGGAGTGATGTCAAGGTATCCCAATCGTACAACGATAGGAATTTATGTAACATTTGATACAGATGGGTATAGCAGAAATGCAGTTCATAGAGCAGAAACATCAAAATTTAATATTTTATTAAAGAATGTTTCTAGCATGGAACAAGACATTAATAATTATGTCTTTGAACAATTAGATAATGGTTTCGATGATTCTGAAGAACTTATAATCGATGAAATGATTTGTAAAATCAAAAAAAATTTGATACATTAAATGAGAAGGTCGATATGATAAATGAAACCAAAAAAAAATTGATAAGAAAAGTGGAGATATATCAATCCAGAATGATAGCCAATAACAATAATAATCAAAGCAAAATTTTAACTTTATTAATTGTAATAATTATATTACTATTAATCAAATAAAAACAATTTTATTAGTTCTTTTGTAGATTAGAAAAATAAGTTGACCTGATTTTCTTGTTCTTTGAGTAATAAAAATATAGGAAAATTTTGAGTTTATAAATGTTTAATATTTATTTTATTAGCATTTAGCATATGAATATTTAATATAAGTACGTATTTGAACTTCATATGTGCAAAATAATAGTCTTCATAATTCACTCCACCCTCGTTATAGCGGACCCTCGTTAAAACGGATCCCCCATTATAACGGAGTGATTATCTAAAACATTTTAAAATCCATAAGGTCAGCAGATAGGTAGAGATCCTAAAGGCCCTATGAAATTCATTTTTAACCCTTTTAGTTAACTTGCAATAAATAAATGTGTATTTATTCTTCAACGCATCACTATTTCTTGAGCCCATCTATATAAATCTCTCTGTAAATGCACATAATGTGACTATAGGCCAATCAAATAGGCCAATAAAATAGGGATTACATACTATCATATGACCTTGTGCAAGATAACCTTCACAATGTAGGTTATCTAGATTTGTATATCACTGTCTTTCTGTATAACTATCGATATTCTATCGCTATTAAATTAAACCAATAGTGTTTATTTATAATTGATATACTCAAGCAACTAAACAATTGATATCGATATTTAAAATACTAAGTAATAGCTTCAAAATCCTCATGTAACTCTAATTCTAGCTCTATATAGATGATAATATGTACATATGATCAATTAATAGGTCAAGTTACAAAAACAGAAACTTATTTCAGATATTTAGAATTTATTTTATTTGATGAAAAGTAAAAGATTACTTTTATTTTATGGTGTTATCAAACTTGATATAAGAAATTTTTACAATCTTTAACATGTCATTAAAAATACACCCTTATTGATGATACCCCTTTAATTAATATCGAATATTTTACCAGATCTATTACTTTTATATTTTGTAAAAGACTTGGGTATGTCAGGCCGAATTTATATACATGATATATAAACAAGTCGGTGTCATAATATATGACTTTGGTACAAGACCCTAGCTACTCTCCATAATGAAATATGATATTAGTCAAAGTTTGGGAGTTCGACAGGTTTGCTTACTAAAACAAGCACAAGAGTTAATAAGTATGAAAAATAATATTTTAAAGCGAATATTTGATTGGGTAACATTCTAACCTGGAACTACTGCATTAGCATTTATTGGTTTAGAGAATTCAAAGGCCGACTTGTATAAATAGCTTGTTTATGTGTCTGATAATTGAGTCGTGTTGATGTTGCTTGATCTAAATTTTTTCCCGAGTCTCTAATTTCATTAACTTGTTTATATAATTCGGTTTTGGTATTTTTCAAATCGTTAGAAAATTTATACAGCGTATCTGTTAATTCCTTAGCAGTTGGTCTATTTTGAGGTTCAGCGTCTAAGCATTTATTCATTAGATCCAAAAGTAATTGTGGAACTTTGCATCTGATTTCAGGTTTCTGACCTTTCAATGTTTTTATCTGTAGACGATGGTCGTGCGGAATGTCATGATATGGAGGATATCCAGTAAAAACTTCTGACATTATTATTCCAAAAGAATAAATATCTGACTTCTTAGTATATACTATTTTATCTTCATTCACTGACGCTCTTAACAATTCTGGTGCAACATAGGGAAGCACTCCAAAAAGCTCCTCAGAATCCGAATCTTGAGACACTGGCTTACACAGTCCGAAATCAGTAATGTAGGAATTAATTATATCTTTGTTAACTATATTTCCGGAATGAAAATCTTTATGCACTAAATTAGCATTGTGAATTGCATTAAGCCCATCAGTTATGTAATATAAAATAGCAACTTTAAACTCCCAATCTAAATCGTTAAATTTGCTATCTAATAATTTCCGGAGACTTCCCTGCTTTGCGAATTCCATCACCATCATATAATTATCATCATTTGGGTTCTTAGTTATTCCATAAATGTTAATTGCTGAATTACCGCCATGTTTATGTTGATTTTCAATCTAAATATTAATTGGGAGAAATAGAACCTGAATAATAATAATAACAGAATACTGTAACAGAATAATAATAAATTATATAATATATACTTCATTTAAAAATTCTTGTTTTATATCCTTAGAATTATCAAGGCCTTTTAAACAAACATTTGTTTGCGAGTTTCTCTTCCATTCGTTCTTGCTTTTATCGTATCCACTGATATATCCGTCAGTCCATACTGCCTTAAAAACAGTGCCAAAGCCTCCTTTAGCAAGATATTTTATATTTGTAAATTTACCAAAAGGTATCCATTCGATAATGTCTCTATATTTCACTGCACTAAGTTGAGTTTGTTTAATAAATTCATCGATGTCAGGATTGTTACTTGTCCAATTACGAAATTCCTTTTGAAATCTTTTAACATTGAATAATAAGTATAATAATACATTAAGTGCTATGATTTAAAACAACCAATACATACAGTCTATCATGGGTTAATTGAAATCAATTACAATTAGAATTATCCTTTGTGTATTAATTGTATAATGATTCACTGTAATTCAAAAAACTTCTTACCCTCTGTAATGACAAAAAGTATGGGGATTTATTAGAATTAATGTTCGTTAGGTATTGATACGTACAATGATTTATTGTAAAAAAAGAACTTACTTGCTGTAGAAGTGACAAAAAGTATAATTAACGTTCGTTAGGTATTGATACGTACAATGATTTATTGTAAAAAAAGAACTTACTTGCTGTAGAAGTGACAAAAAGTATAATTAACGTTCGTTAGGTATTGATACGTACAATGATTTATTGTAAAAAAAGAACTTACTTGCTGTAGAAGTGACAAAAAGTATAATTAACGTTCGTTAGGTATTGATACGTACAATGATTTATTGTAAAAAAAGAACTTACTTGCTGTAGAAGTGACAAAAAGTATAATTAACGTTCGTTAGGTATTGATACGTACAATGATTTATTGTAAAAAAAGAACTTACTTGCTGTAGAAGTGACAAAAAGTATAATTAACGTTCGTTAGGTATTGATACGTACAATGATTTATTGTAAAAAAAGAACTTACTTGCTGTAGAAGTGACAAAAAGTATAATTAACGTTCGTTAGGTATTGATACGTACAATGATTTATTGTAAAAAAAGAACTTACTTGCTGTAGAAGTGACAAAAAGTATAATTAACGTTCGTTAGGTATTGATACGTACAATGATTTATTGTAAAAAAAGAACTTACTTGCTGTAGAAGTGACAAAAAGTATAATTAACGTTCGTTAGGTATTGATACGTACAATGATTTATTGTAAAAAAAGAACTTACTTGCTGTAGAAGTGACAAAAAGTATAATTAACGTTCGTTAGGTATTGATACGTACAATGATTTATTGTAAAAAAAGAACTTACTTGCTGTAGAAGTGACAAAAAGTATAATTAACGTTCGTTAGGTATTGATACGTACAATGATTTATTGTAAAAAAAGAACTTACTTGCTGTAGAAGTGACAAAAAGTATAATTAACGTTCGTTAGGTATTGATACGTACAATGATTTATTGTAAAAAAAGAACTTACTTGCTGTAGAAGTGACAAAAAGTATAATTAACGTTCGTTAGGTATTGATACGTACAATGATTTATTGTAAAAAAAGAACTTACTTGCTGTAGAAGTGACAAAAAGTATAATTAACGTTCGTTAGGTATTGATACGTACAATGATTTATTGTAAAAAAAGAACTTACTTGCTGTAGAAGTGACAAAAAGTATAATTAACGTTCGTTAGGTATTGATACGTACAATGATTTATTGTAAAAAAAGAACTTACTTGCTGTAGAAGTGACAAAAAGTATAATTAACGTTCGTTAGGTATTGATACGTACAATGATTTATTGTAAAAAAAGAACTTACTTGCTGTAGAAGTGACAAAAAGTATAATTAACGTTCGTTAGGTATTGATACGTACAATGATTTATTGTAAAAAAAGAACTTACTTGCTGTAGAAGTGACAAAAAGTATAATTAACGTTCGTTAGGTATTGATACGTACAATGATTTATTGTAAAAAAAGAACTTACTTGCTGTAGAAGTGACAAAAAGTATAATTAACGTTCGTTAGGTATTGATACGTACAATGATTTATTGTAAAAAAAGAACTTACTTGCTGTAGAAGTGACAAAAAGTATAATTAACGTTCGTTAGGTATTGATACGTACAATGATTTATTGTAAAAAAAGAACTTACTTGCTGTAGAAGTGACAAAAAGTATAATTAACGTTCGTTAGGTATTGATACGTACAATGATTTATTGTAAAAAAAGAACTTACTTGCTGTAGAAGTGACAAAAAGTATAATTAACGTTCGTTAGGTATTGATACGTACAATGATTTATTGTAAAAAAAGAACTTACTTGCTGTAGAAGTGACAAAAAGTATAATTAACGTTCGTTAGGTATTGATACGTACAATGATTTATTGTAAAAAAAGAACTTACTTGCTGTAGAAGTGACAAAAAGTATAATTAACGTTCGTTAGGTATTGATACGTACAATGATTTATTGTAAAAAAAGAACTTACTTGCTGTAGAAGTGACAAAAAGTATAATTAACGTTCGTTAGGTATTGATACGTACAATGATTTATTGTAAAAAAAGAACTTACTTGCTGTAGAAGTGACAAAAAGTATAATTAACGTTCGTTAGGTATTGATACGTACAATGATTTATTGTAAAAAAAGAACTTACTTGCTGTAGAAGTGACAAAAAGTATAATTAACGTTCGTTAGGTATTGATACGTACAATGATTTATTGTAAAAAAAGAACTTACTCGCTGTAGAAGTGACAAAAAGTATAATTAACGTTCGTTAGGTATTGATACGTACAATGATTTATTGTAAAAAAAGAACTTACAGACTACATAGGTGACAAAAAGTATGGGGATTAGTAATAAGTTTTAAACTTAAAATTTACAAATGTACATTTCACTTACAAATCTTTAATTGATTTACGAGCTTTTATTGCCCATTCGTCACCGGGTTTAATATTTAATAATTTATCTAATTCATCAATTGATTTATTATATTTTTTCATTATAAAATAAATTTCTCCTCGATATCTTAGTGCATTTATGTTATTTGGATCAATTTCTATCCGTTTAGTTAAAGCTTCAAGTGCTTTATTATATTCTCCCATAAGGAAAAATATATTTCCTTGAATATTTTGCATTTTTTCTACGTGTAATGATTTTGCTAATTCGCCTGTTAAATTTGCAAGTACACTTTCATTTCCGCCTATAATAAAATGAACCTTTTCTTGATATTTCAATATTAATATATTAGTTGATTTTTTGCTAAATATATCTTTTGACCTTGTTAATATATTATTATTTAATGTCATCGCTGTTAATTGAAATAAATATATAAACAAAGTTAATATCTAAATAAGTTAAAGCGATTAGACACTTAGACAGATTTACCTGAATATTTGAACGTTTCACGACCGAAATTTACTTTTACAGACACGCCTTGCGATCTAAATCCAACACATGGATATATAATGCCTTTGAAATCATCAGGAAGATGACACGCAATTCCTTAAAATATGTTATAAATATTACTTATTTTGCTTTGTAAAGTAAAGTATAAAGTTAATTTTTAAAATGTTAATTACCTAGGTTGACGCCGTTTTTAGTATAAAATACTATCTTCTTCAAGAAGTTTAAATAGCATCCAATAATGTCACCGGTAGTATATGTTGGTCCATATGCCTCGCCACTTCCAGAACAAAACGAGTATCCATCGTCACCATGGTAACCGCACTCCCACGATTTATTTTCCTTATTTTCTTTATTTTCATTTTTCTCATTCTCTTTATATTCTTGTCCTAAGGGATATTATGTATGATATTTGATGTTAATTTATAATAATAATAAATGGAATAAAATCTATCATTACCTGGCATGAGAGTGTCATATATATATTTTTTTACATTTTTATCGCCTACTTCTTTATCGTTTTGCTTTGTACAATATCCAACTCCAATCATTCTATTAATAAATATAATTAAAAGTTTATAAAAATGATAAAGGTGATATGATGAAATAAAATAATTATCAACATACCCATTTTTTCCTTTATCTATAATTTCAATTTCAAAGTAAAATATCACACATTCTAAAGGAATTGGGTGATTTGCTCGAATTATAATAGCCTTATTATCATCATGATCTTTAAATTTTTTAATAAATTAGTTGAATTATCAACGATTTACGCTCAATAATTCGAAATGTTAATCTGTTTCAATGTTCATTTACCTGTATAACTCACTTTAAGTCCACTTGAATCTATGTCAATGAATGGTGATTTATTTTCAACCCCCCATGCATTCGGTAATACAATATCATCATATGGTGTTGGCAATTTTAAATCTTCCATTGAGTCAAAATTCCCTCAGCTCTTTTGTAATAAATTCTGCAAAAGAATAGTTGATAGAATTAGTGACTTTGTACATACAGTACGTGCATACTAGCATTTATAGCCTAACACAATATACCATTTTATTAAATATGCACATCAGCCATATGCATAGAAATAATCATGAAATTCCAGGTCGGAATGCATCGGAACTGGGCCGGCATCAAGCAATGTTGGTCAACATAGTCTATCGCTACAGCAAAATTATCAGAAGATTCAACGTCCTTTAGTAGCAGTACCGATAATTTTCAAATTCAGCATTAATTTCTGGTATATCTTCAATTTTAAGCAGAAGCGACAGTTATTTTCAAATTCATCATTACTTTTCTGAAATATCTTCAATTTTAACATTTTCAACATCTCACCATGAAAAATAATTGAAACCGTTAAATCAATAACGACTTCTTGTCTAATAGTGGATTGCAAAATTACTTTTTTTTGACCATTCGATTACATCCTCATATTTTGTGACTTTTTTTTAATACAATCATCAATATCTTTATTTCCACTTGTCAATAAAATAGATTTACTCATTGCGAATTTTTTAAAAAATCCTACCTAGCGAAATCAGGGTTTTGGTTTTGGTTTATTACACCTAGAGAAGTGAACTGTGAATTACAATGCATATCGATATGTATTGCCATGCCATTTTAAATGAGAATGCCCATAAGTACTTATATAAGAATCGGATAGTGTCGATATTGTTTTGCGATTTTTTCACTCTCGAACACTCAAATTGTAAATTAAAACCATGCACACCCTAATATGGCGATAATATTTATAATATATATATATATACAATTATTGCAATAATTCTTTTTAATAGGCGATGTTTAGAAAAATTGGCACTATAATTAATTTGAGTTACAAGTTTTGAAAATTACATTTATCAATTATAGCAATATCTATTCTATGGGATAATTAATACGCGATATAGTATTACTAGAATATGAATCTCCCGCCTTTAATGTTTATCTTATCGTTATTATATTCAATCATAAGTTCACTTGATTCACTTTCTTGAAGAAAACAGCTTGATGTTCCCTGACTAATACAGAAAGGCCAATAGGTGACGACTCCAAACATGGACCTATTCAACTCTTATAGTATCTAGGAGGCTATTGACTTTAAATTTCTCATCTTTACGCGAATCATCCATAACCAGGTTTTCATCAATTTTGCTTAAATCATGGTATGGAGAAAATGATGGTCCTGCAATCGCAGGTGGAATAGTATTCTCGTGTTCGTCTTCTATAATATGTGTATAGTGTTAAGGATAAATGTTTATTAAAAAAAACCTTGAGTTTCTCGTAGATTACTCGCTAAATATTCACTATTAAGTTGGTATGCAGTTCGTATGATCTGAGCTGTAAGTGTATTGTGAAACTTGGCAGGTAGTATGTAATTGATGAGAATGTTCTTGTTGAAGCTGTTTGTATTAGAATTTTAATCGATTTGTAAAATTTGTGGCTATTTATAATGTTGATACGTAGTACTTGTAGATCTCTCACAAAAAATTAATCACCCTAATAAAATTCAATCTTTTTTATTTTATATATTTGACTGGATAGTCAACAAAGTGACGTAGCCAGCATTATTGCGAGATCATGGGATTCTGTTGCGTCAGTTAAACGTAATACTGTTAGTTGGGTAAAAATGAAGTAATTTTGAACAAATTATTTAGTAATGGGAAATTTACTAAATTGTAATAGAAACTATGTGTTAATGAATTTATAATTATTCGGAGGTATAAAGTGAACTCTGTAAATTTTTCTTGCTTTGGTTTCACTATCGCTCGCCATATAATTGTTGGCCAGCTATATGCTTTCCGAAATAATTCCTAAGAAATTGAATGAGAAACTATGACTTACTTATTGTAACCAGTCAGAACTATTCGGTTCTGGTCATTAATAATACTTTCTCGTGGCTCTGAGAATGCAACGGCATTGCAATGACCACTTGAGAATTGTTAAATCGTGGCTCAAGACTGCACTTACAGCTCATTAACCATTTGATTCAGAATGAAGGCTCCTCGAACATACGAATCTTATTTATTGTTATACTATTGGAATAGAAAAAACCCAAGTCCTTAATGGAAAGTCAACGTAGAAACTTTACACGTGAATTAAGTATTAATGCATCATTTATTCTACAATTTTATAATTTAATATACAATTCCACTAACAATCGTTGTCTTACATCAACTAGGGTCGAGTGTATAATTAAATTTTTTATTTAATATATTTTTGATTGTAAGTTTGTAAGCTTTTTCTTCATTCACTCTGGAAAATTATTAATAAGAATAAAATTCGAATGCCTTTAATCCTTTCATAACACGATCAACAAACAGGTTTTAATCCTACTAATATTTTAAATAAAATTCAAATTTTCAAAATGAATACTCAAAGTGTTTTGCTAAAAAAAATTTCGCATCTGAATCACTGTAGGAGGCAGGAGGCAGGAGGCATTGGAAAAAATTGTAGGAAGTATTTGAATACGTATAAAAATATGTTGGTTGTTACATAATCACGTGGAAAATGTAGATCCATATAAATTACGCAGCCACTGCAGAGAATTGGAAGCGACTCGTGGCTTCAGACAGTTAACATCTACTAACCTTTTTCTTTTTTTTTGGAATAGATATCTTTTGAAACTTTGAAAGATATTTTTAATTCAATGTAAGAATTATACAGATGCAAGGTTAGTGTTGACGGTATAGGAATATATGCAGAAACATCAAAATTTAATATCTTATTAATTTGTGTCAAATGTTTTAATTTCATTATTAACTATCTTTTTGTTTTTTTTTGTAATCCAATACAGCATGTATACTATCGTACAATATTCTCCTTCGATGTAAGAAACTCTTGATATAAAGAAAGATTTTACAGTTCCAATTAAAAATTTATAACTAAAAGCTTTCGATATAAGAAGACTTTGTCACGAAGATCTCGGACACTATTTCTTCAAACAAACTTCTCTTTAAATAAAATGTCAATGAATCTAACCCCAGAATGTATTTTACTGTTACTTCGTCCTTTTTCGCTTTACCTTCACTACTTTACTTCGTTCTTTAGCACTTCTACTTCGTTATTTTTCGCTTTAATATTACTACGTGCGTTTGTTACTTCGTTCTTTAGCGACTTAACAGAGAATTTTTTCGTGGTTCGTCCCATCTATATAAAAAAACAGTTAGAAAAGAAATACTTAATCTTTTCTTGTGTATGATACCAAAAAAAAACGGATATAAAATAAAAATGCAAATATGAATAAAAAAATAGGACTCACTCTGCATGAACAGCAGGCTTCGCTCTTAAAGATTTTTTATTTTTTTTATATAAAGCTAGGCTCACTGCCAGAAAAAAAATATATACAAGGGGAAAATGTCTTCCAGGGAATCGATAAACTGATAGAGAAGAACGTTCAACCATGATAGTAGGTTGGCCACGATGTGCTTTCGATTCTCTAACAGAATTCGTTACACCATAAACAGTTGCTTGAGAAGAGTATACATACCCTTTACTTTACGCAACGACGTGAGTGTATAGATAAAACATAAACCGATGATAATAATGAAGTTTATGAAAGAGCTTTATCTAAATAAAAATAGGGAAATGATTTTTTTTTTCACATTTTAAGGAGTGGGTAAATTCACACTCAAGAAATCAATGATGTAATTCGTGATCAACCAATCGATTATTGGTAATCGAAAACAGAGAAATTTGAGCTTTCAAATACAAATCTGATTTATATACCCCACGAAAAGTTATAAATAATCTTGTACGTTTGTCGATAACTCGGCAGTTGGTATGCAGTATTAATTATCTCAGTTTAAAATTTTAAATTGTAAGAAACAAAATAATAAAAAATATCAATGTACGTATTAAGTTTTAAAGTAAAATTCTTCAATTGTTTATTTTATAGAAACAACCTTTATATTTTTTACTACTAATTTTTCTGGTACATTCTTTTGAATTATAATTTTGTTTGATAAATTTCGTTAGTAATAATAAAGGATATTTATAAAGAGATTTAGTTTATAACTATTTTATTTTTTTTAGTTGATTCTTTCAAAAAACTTACTTAATCAACGAAGTAGTCAGTAACATATTTTTCGAAATAATTTTGTGATTTCTATGATAAGTACCCTCTCAAAAGTGGATAGGAAAGCGATTTAATAGTGAGTTGGTTATTTATTTGTAACGATCATTTAGTAGGTTAGTACTTTACTCAATATGTATTCTCAATTGGTAAGTTAAATAATTCTAAACAAAAAAACTTTCTATTCTCGCATATTGTCAAAGAGTTATATCATTGTTTAGAAAATTAACATTTTATTCAAATTATTTTATATGGTAAATAAAAATTTAATTGTAAATCCTATATGGATCTCATCCAAATATTTTAAATTCCATTTACAAGAGGTTTTTGCAAGAAAAGTAAAACTCCACTACAATTAAGAGAATTCAAGGAATATACATGAGATAAATACATACTTTAGTTTTCCATAATAGTAAAAAAAAATCGATTAACATAGTAGATGACTATTTAAACAGTGATAATTTCATGTCAGTTTCATTGAAAACAATTTCACCATTAATTCCGTTAAATGACACCTTTTCATTTTGAAGTTTTTTGATCCTCTTTATCATTGAAAGCAAGAGTTTTTAAAACTGTAAGAAGTATTAAAATATCAGCAGCCTTTTGCTTTAAAAAAAGTGAATGTTAATCATTAATTTAGTATGTTAACAAGTTTGAGTTATATTTGATATTAGTTAGGCAAAGAGAAAGATAATTCACAACCAGTATTATTGAAATTACTTTAAGGTATTTATAAAATTTAAGCTTTAATTTGTGTTCACTATTTGAACATGCACCCAAGGTGTGTTTTAAAATTTTTGTTCTAGTTTCTGGCTTCCTAATTCTTAATCAATAATATGGATGCGATTTGGCAATAGGAAAACCGATTTTTTTTCTCACAACTAATTTTCAAAAGAAATTTCTTATGATTAAACGAGGTTTAATACCTGTTTTTCATGTAATTTTTTTTACAAACTACAGTGTTATGAAGAGTATCTAATCTACCTAGTTGTGTAATCAAAGAACTTGAAGTATCTAAGTTTGATCTTATCAAGATACTTCAAGGTTAATTGCTTTAATATGTAGATTGGGTTTCTTTAAATCTATGGTTTAAAGTAACCTGCTCTTATAAAACTTTTTTTTTATAAAATATATCTCTAACGGTTTTTCGCATACAATAAAAAAAGGATTATGCCAACAATGATGAATTGGGCCAGGCATAGTTAATGATTTTTTTCATAGAACATTTGAAGGATATTAAAAGATTTTTTATTATAGCATTTTTCAAAGCCTTTCATTAAAAATTAATACTTTCCAAAGAACTATATATTTGAGATTAATATATGAATATCAGTTTCAACAGTACCGTTAGTTTACAGAATACAGCTGTGAAGCCAGTAACGAAGCAAGAATTTTTAATGTAAAAATCAGTCTTATCAATATGATTTGCGATAAACTTGAAACTATAAGATAACTAATATGAAATAAGTTTTATAATGCACATGGCCCTCGTAATAATGACTTTCGAATCCACGTCTTCCAATCATGACTTCTGCAAAAAAGTCATATAGTCTATTAACTGCCGAGTAATACCATTTCTTGGATTGGTCGACTCCGAAGGTCCCGTGTACAATTGGCTCATAAATCTCAGGAAGGTAGAGTTTTCTAAGAGTCCAACTAACAGCAATTAATTTACAAATTAATCTTATGTTTATAAAATATTGAGAATTAATAAAAATTATTATTTACCTGATTATTAAAACAATAAATATGAGCCATATAAATTTATTGCGAAAAGTAAAACTCACATTCACATTTTCTTGATGAATGCAATTAAAGATTTAAAATACCATTTTAAAGTCAATACAAATAAATAATGTAAAATTTTTTACTTTGAATATTTTCATGGATAATTTCAACCATCTTAAGAAGACTTAATTTTTTAAAGATTTACATAATAGTATAATATTTTATTTATATCGATATTTCTTAACCGTTACATTATTCAATTGACATATAAATAATGTATATTTTAACTTAATAAAAAAATATATTTATCGGTTCAGTATAAACTGTTTGTAAGCTTTGTCAATATGATCAGACATCGTGAGATAAAATATATTAAACCAAATTGATACAGAAACAGCATATTTATTGAAAATTTGGTGGTTTATACAATTCTTCAATAATTCTATCAATATTTATATTCATTATTTATATTCATTATTTATATTCATTATTTATATTCATTATTTATTGGTCAATTGAAATCAAGAAATAAAATTTAGTAACTTTTTTTAAAATTTAAATTAAAACATCTCAGTAATATTATAAAATTAATTTGCTTCAAAAACTTCTTGTAATAAAATGAATTATTTACCGCAATTTACGTTAAACCAATAGTGTATTGTATATTTCATATGAATTAAGATTCCTAGTTTTGATTCAAAAACTTTTTACCAATTCTATGTTAATATTACTGTATTATATATCAATAATTTTTTGCGTGTAACAACTAAATTTAGGATAAAAAATATCAAATAAAAGTTAAAAAGTTATGTTAAAAACCCAACAAGTATTATATATACAAAATATACATAATAAATTCAGAACGATCACAATTCAAAGCTGAATGATCATATGACTTCGCGGTCCCATGGGACCGCGAAATCATACATTATTTGATTTTATTTCATATAATTAGTGTAAAATTTATTCACGAAAATTGGAATATCAATTACTAATGTTACATGTTTTATTAACCTATAAGACGCTACTCAAGAATACCAATTAAGTCCAAGGCTACCTATAGATTTTATACGAAGACTATTTCTTTGTTTCATGCAATATCATGAAGAAAACGCTGAGCGTTTGTATTAATATTGACATATTTACGAAAAAATGCTAAGAATCCAAATCACTCAGTCACTCTTCACTTAGACTAAAGTTTATTTTGCACTTTATTTAAAAAAATTTTATCCTTTGTGTTGATTTTCACATAGTATTTTATGCAATACTTTTTTTTAAAGAGGTATCAATAAAAAAAGGTTCATGAAATAAAGGATAAAAACATTTAAGACACAAATAGAATTAATCTATTCTATAACTTTCCTTCAAAATTAAAATTTTCTTTCATTTGTCTTCTATCTTGTATAATAATTAGTATTAGTAAAATCCAATTTTAAAATAATTTAAATAGCTTTATATAAGTAAAAAAAAAAAAAAAAAAAAATAGAATCTATCATTACGTACTTTTATCAATCATAGTCTTCGTAAATCCAACGCCTTTTATAAAATATTCCGTCAAAGCGTTTTTCATAAATTGGGATAAACCGTTTTTTAAAAATTCCTGGAGAAAACCGTTTTTTATAAATACCAGGTACAGTAGCAGATAATGTCATTCTTGTAGAGAACATAACTGCAGAGGTTATCACTAAGATTAACAGAAGTTTAAAGTTCATTTTTGAAGAATTAACTTCTTTCTGTTTGGATTAAAAAACTTAATATGTAAAAAAAAGGAATATAATCAATAACTCAGAAGTATGCAAAGATATCTTTATAAAAAAACTAGAAAGAGGTAATAGAATTAATTTATTATTTATAATAGCTTTCTAAGCCATAGGTTTCCGGTTCATTATATCTTATTAATAGCTATGGCTTGAAATTTGTTTTGACTACTATTTTAAGCATTATAATAGATAGGCTTAGCACGAATTACTGTCTAGTGGCTTTTAAAAATGTATTGCAAATTTATTTTCGTTAAACAAATCAAGTCAAAAATCCTGGTTTTCTCAGACTGCAACGCTAAAAACTAATAGCAATAGGATCTATCTTGTATGCTGTTAATTCAGATGATATAATAATGATGTGGGCAAAGGTCATAGTAGCAACAAAAAAATTCAGATAGCATGACAGCAAAACAAAAAAGACATCCTTTACGTGATCAATCAATATTTAGTTGTATATGAAGTGTTTAGAATATTGTAACAGCCACTTATAAACATAATATTCGCATGAATAAGCATTCTTTCTAAACACCACACCTGAACAATAAAAGAGTAAATTTTATGAAAAGTCTTTATAAAGCACTTAATCATTCTATTATAAATTAACCAATACTAAATCATACTATCGCATTAAGGTTTCTTGATTGCTTTTTGGAATTATTAATACAGTATGTAAAAATAACGATAAGACGGATTTTGATATCGATATGTTTGATTAACTTTAATGGAAAACTTTCATGATCATAAGTGATAATATAGCCATGGTAGTGTGATACATACAGTACATTAATACGTACGTACATATACAAAGCATTTATTTCACATGATTTGGCACCTTTTGCCTTGTTAATTAAAATATACTTACTTTATTTCATTTATTATTTATTTTTGAGAAAAAGATAATAATAAATCGATTTCAATAAGTTCGAAGTCTTAAGTTTGATATTAAAAATTAATCCAGATTATTCTTCAATCTGTGAAAATTAAAGAATAACACGTGTCAATTAATAATCGAAAAACCAATGATTGATGCACGTGAACGAGAAGTCACGGGGCAGCCTTTGTCAGGAGACCTGACATATAACAATAATGGTATAAAATGAAATGGCGCAATTTTTATCACCCAACACGCTCTTCCAGTAGTAATCGGAGCAGATTCATATTTTTCTCTTGACTATGCGTAGTCCAGTCGAAGGAAAATTGTCATAAGAACAAATCTTTAACTCGCTTGTTAAGAAACTAAAGATATCTGATATTCGAATCCTAATAGTCCATAGAATTAAATAAATTTTTTTTATTAAATTTAATCTGGTAGTTGCCGAGACATTTTTTTTTAAATTTTTAATCTTAATTGGAATTGAAATTGGAATTGAGCCTATTTGGACTTAGTTCAATTCCATTAGTTCTATACTCCGATTAAATTTGCTACCTATTAGAATCCCAATACTCAAAATCCCAACACTCAAAATCTTGTCAACAAAATCCCAATACACAAAATCTTGTCAATTTAAAATCTTGATAATATTAATATCCCAACTTTCAAAATCCCAACATCCCAAATTCCAAATTTATTAAAATTCCAACATGATTTAAATCCTGATATTCAAAATTTCCAATACTCACAAAATCCTGATATTTACAAGATCCCAATACTCACAGAATCCTGTGCTCAATGGGCCGTTCTTTTTATTTTTATTCTAATTTTCCAGAAGTATAAAAATGTTTTTCGACAATTATGAGAAAAAGTAGATGGAAGTATAACTATGCTTTAAATAATTTCATTTATTTTTCTTTATTCAGCAAAGTGCGTGAATATTGTCATTTTGATTCAGCTAGGAAAGTTCGTTGTGGTAATGAAATAATGAAACACATCTTTTACAAAAAAATGGAATAATATATGTGAATGTACCTGGGTCACCATTTGTAAACCAGAAAGTCTAAAAATTGAGTTTTATAATAAATTATTAAATTTCATTTGCAAATGATATGCGTATTAAAATAGAATTCTATTATACGCGTTGATTAAATGAAAACTGTATTTCGTAATGTATGAAAACGCGCATTTTTGTAAATACCTATCTCTTAAAATAACTTACCAAAGCACTGCCATGTATTACATTGCACTTTAGGGCACTGAAAAAAATAAGGCCAGGATGTTAAATTGGTTAAATTAATGACGCGTAAGATAACATTAATGAAATAAATTTTATAGTGAAAGATTATTGATTAGAAAAATCATTTTTGTTCAAGTTGTACTTGTTTCAGAAATAATTTATAAAATGAATAATCAACACCAAGCAACTTGAGCCCATTCCATTGAAGCAGAGTCTGGTAACCTGACTTCGGTCCTTTGTATCACGCATATTATGAAATGAAAGGGTACACGATATTGTACGAACATTTGATGAAAAACGCAGAAGTGTGGAAACCTAAAGTAAGAACAGATACAAAGGTTATAAATGAACAAAAATTCATGGAAGAGGTTATCATTCCCGAATTGGGTGTTAGGTTCATAATGGAAGATCTTGGAGTCAATTATTATGATACCGCTCTAAAAATCACGCAGGAGAGCATTAAATATAGTAATCAACATTTTTCGGAAATCGTAATGATAAATGTTTTTAGTGAAAAGATAAATAGAAAAAAAGAAGAATACTTGATGGAGAAGAGTCCATAAGTTAGGGATGTTTCACGTATTCAACAATGATACATCACGAACCTTTATGATGTAAATAATTTATAACCTTTCTTAATTTGTACATATACAGCTTAATTTTTAAAAATTTACACGAAAGTTTATACTTCTCTTAGATTTAGTACAGGATATAACCAAAAAATAGAACTTAAGTACGCGTAGAGATTAGACCAGTTTCACCTTCAATCATTATTTAAATATCAATTCCATTTTAATTGCTTTAGAGCATGTGTATTTTTAAAAAACCTGTTACACCAAACATCTAGAATTAAAACTTTTCGACGAAATTTATGTTTCATTCTACACCCCGAAGTTAGACTTTTAAAAGAGTATTAAAAAGATTATGAAATCAACAATATAAGAGGTGATAAAGCAATAGAAAATAATTTAAATTCTATTCATCACATTTATATAAAGAAATTGCTAAAAAAAAACTTGAGCTTTACAAACATATTTCACCGGGAAACTCTACTTTAGTTTTTACTCTTGCATCTATCTACAAACTGTTAGTAGTCATTTAGAACTATAAATTTTAACAATATTTGCAATTTACAATATAAGTTTTATATACATAAAATACAAAGTGTACGTACTAACATAGAGGGACTTTTTTTCATTTATAGAACGAAAATTGGTTTCAAATTGCCAATTGTCTGGTGCTAAAGAATATTTATAATGCATGGTTTTTTTAAATTGTCAATTTTTTGGTTGTGTTGTACTCATGTTTTAACATTGAAATAATTTAATTACTTCAGCATTTTCGACAAATAATAATGGCGCATTGACAGTTTTTGTTGCAAAAATTACATTAAGCTAAGTAGTGCGAGCTATTAAGCTTTTTTTTTTACCTTCCAAAACCACCGCCAGACCGTGAGGGGTTTTTTCTTCCAAATTTACGTTGAGGAGATTATAAACAAGTTAGCCTTTTCAATAATTATTACAGTACGAATATTTTGTATAAGAAACATAATCATAAAAGGCATAAAAGAAATTATTTCAAATTTCTTCCAAATGGAAAACTGGTACTGGGTATTTTGATCGACTTTTTAATAACGATAATCGAATTATTATTAATTGAACAATTTTGATTCACAAAAAAAAATTAATATTGTATTTTCTTGAGACTAGATTTTTACACATGAATATTCTTTTTATATCCCTTTCACTTATTGTGTATCCCTACTAATAATATTTCCCAATATTTACTATAACTTTTAGTAGTTTTATAATTAACACTAATAAGGGTTAAAGTTACAAATTTGTATAAAATTGCATCTTCTAACACATATTTAAAATGAGCTGTCTTTTCTCTACTCTTATATTATTTTAGCTTATCTAATTCACAAAACTCACAGTATTTGTGCAATGCTTTTACTTATTTTAAATTATAAAGTATTTTGGTTTTGAGTTTGAATAAATTCTTTAAATTGGTTTTCTTCTTGTTCTAATTCAGCGTTTAACTTTTCAAAATTATTATTAAGTGAAATTATAGCCTTTTCCATTTCATCATGCGCAGAAAAAGGTTTGCCTTCCCAAGTACTATCATCAATTTCAAAAATTTTGTATTTGTTATCAAATAATCTGAGTTCGTTATTTTTTAATCTATTTTTTAACTTTAAATTAATGTTAATATCTAATTTTGATTTGTCATTTTCTTGAATAATTTTAGTTAAATGGTGAGTGATTTTCCTAATTATATTATTATTAAGCAGAGCTAAATTTTTTCTATCATTGTCTAAAAGTTTTTTAAATTCATCTGCTTTCTTATCTGAAAATTTTCTTTTAAAAGAATTATTTATTGCTCTAATTGTATCTCCACATGTTTTAGGAATTCCAAAAGTTAAAGAATCAGCTACCCCTCCTATTGCACTAATTAGATTGCTTATCTCATCAACTTTAGCATTCTTTTTATGTTTGCTTCTAAGTATGTCGTAGCAATTTTGCAATCTATAAATTGTTATTTGTCGAGCATTAAGAAAAATTTTTTTAACTCCTAAATAATCTTGAATTAGATTTAAATCTTTTTTTTGAATGTCTTTTAACTCACTATCTATTTTTTTTAATTCTTGCTCTTGTTTTTGTAAATCATTATGAAGCGAAATAGTATTGTATTTTTTATAAGCTAATTGATTATTTAGTTGCTTTTTAATTTCTTTTACTTGCTCTTGCTTGGCTTTTAATTGTCTAATAAGTTTCTGATCAAGACTAATTAATTTTTCTAAATTATTTAATTTATTTCCTTGAAGTTGTAAATCAACTTTTAATTGTTTCTTTTTTTCTTTTTTTTGTTCTAATTCTTTGTTTAATCTAATTATTTCTGCTTCTAGTTTTTCTTTTTCAGTGTTCGCTTTATCAGAAAGTTGCTTTTGAAATTGCAAATGTGTTTTCAAATTATGAATATTATCTTTAGTTAGGCCTAATTTGGTTTCTAAATCTTGTTTTTAACTTGCAACAAATTAATTTGTCTTTGAATTTCCAACTGTTCAATTTTATTTTGATTTGGTTGATTTTTTAATTTTTCTTTTTCTGCATCAGTAAGTTTAATTTGTTGCGCATAAAGAGAATTAGTAATTTCTAAATTAGTATTGTCTTACTTTAAATTATTAATTTCAGTTTTTGCTTCTTGTAAGTTATTACTAAGAAGACAATTTGTTTGATTACTAATTTGTAAATCATTACTAAGAAGACAACTTTTTTGATCACTAATTAATAAAGAACTCATTAGATTAAGATTTTGATTTTTTTATTAAGCAATTCTGGCTCTAAAATCTCTACTTTTTCTTGAAGTTGCCAATACTTGCTTTGACTAATTTTGAAAGAAGTTTGAAAATTAACTAATTGATTGTTAATAAAAGTTAGTTCTTTTTGAGTTACTTGTAGTTGAGATTTCAAATCTTGCTTTTCAACTTGCAACAAATTAATTTGTTTTTGAGTTTCTAACTGTACAATTTTATTTTGATTTAGTTGATTATTTAATTTTTCTTTTTTTGCATTAGTAAGTTTAATTTGTTGTGCATAAAGGGAATTAGTAATTTCTAGGTTCTTGTTGTCTTGCTTTAAGTTATTAATTTCAGTTTTTGCTTCTTGTAAGTTATTACTAAGAAGACAATTTGTTTGATTACTAATTTGTAAATCATTACTAAGAAGACAACTTTTTTGATCACTAATTAACAAAAAACTCATTAGATTAAGATTTGGATTTTTTCATTACGCAGTTCTGGCTCTAAAATCTCCACTTTTTCTTGAAGTGCTAATACTTGCTTTGACTAATTTTAAAAGAAGTTTGAAAATTAATTGATTGATTGTTAATAAAAGTTAGTTCTTTTTGAGTTACTTGTAGTTGAGATTTCAAATCTTGCTTTTCAACTTGCAACAAATTAATTTGTTTTTGAGTTTCTAACTGTTCAATTTTATTTTAACTTAGTTGTGTATTTAATTCTTCAACTTTTAAATACCATTCAAGTGCAATTCTAATTCCATTTTTACAATAATCTTTAACACAATATATTCCACAAATATGTTCTTTTTCAGCAGCTTTAATAAACCATTCAAAGGCCTTATATTCACTTTTTTCTATTCCTTTTCCTTCATAATAACAATACCCAACATTACATGTTCCATAAATATTGCCCAAATTAGCAGATTTTTGGAAATGAATAAATGCTTTGTGCTCATCTTTTTTAACACCTATTCCATATAAATAACAGTATCCAATTTGATTCATTGCTAAAGTATTTTCCATCATTGCAGAATCTTGATAATGAATGAATGTTTGATCTTCATCCTTTTCAATACTAATTCCCTTTTGATAGCAGTATCCAATCTGAAATATTCCACTAGCATCCCCCATATCTGCAGATTTTTGATAATAAATGAATGCCTTATGTTCGTCCTTTTCAACTCCAATTCCTTCATTATAACAACGTCCAACATTATATGTTCCTTTAGGATGCCCCATCTTTTCAGATTGCTTGTAATATTCGAATGCCTTGCGTTCATCTTTTTCAACTCCTATTCCATTTTCATAACAGTCACCAAGATTATTTATCGCAGAAGCATTCCCCATATCAGCAGATTTCTTGTAATATTTGAATGCCTTCTTTCCATCCTTTTCAACTCCAATTCCATTTAGATAACAAGTTCCAACATCATTTATCGCAACAGCATTTCCCATATCAGCAGATTTTTGAAAATATTCGAATGCCTTCTTTCCATCCTTATCAACTCCAATTCCATTTCGATAACAGCTTCCAACACGATTTATCGCAGCAGCATCCCCCATATCAGCAGATTTCTGATAATATTCAAATGCCTTCTTTCCATCCTTTTCAACTCTAATTCCTTCGTCATAACGATCACCAAGATTATATATCGCAGCAGCATTCCCCATATCAGCAGATTTTTGATAGTATTCGAATGCCTTCTTTCCATCCTTTTCAACTCCAATTCCATTCTGATAACAACGTCCAACTCGATATATCGCATCAGAATCACCCATATCAGCAGATTTTTGATAATATTCGAATGCCTTGTGTTCATCTTTTTCAACTCCTATTCCATTTTCATAACAATCACCAAGATTATATATCCCAGCAGCATTACCCATATTAGCAGATTTTTGATAATATTTGAATGCCTTCTTTCTATCTTTTTCAACTCCAATTCCATTTCGATAACAGCTTCCAACACGATTTATCGCAGCAGCATCCCCATATCAGCAGATTTCTGATAATATTCGAATGCCTTCTTTCCATCCTTTTCAACTCCAATTCCTTCGTCATAACAATCAACAAGTTTATATATCGCAGCAGCATTCCCCATATCAGCAGATTTTTGATAATATTCGAATGCTTTCTTTCCGTCCTTTTCAACTCCAATTCCATTTTGATAACAATATTCAACATCATTTATTTCCCATATCAGCAGATTTTTGATAATATTCGAATGCCTTCTTTCCATCCTTATCAACTCCAATTCCATTTCGATAACAATATCCAACATCATTTATCGCAGCAGCATTCCCCATATCAGCAGATTTCTGGTAATATTCGAATGCCTTCTTTTCATCCTTTTCAACTCCAATTCCATTTTGATAACAATTTCCAACATTACTTATCGCAGCAGCATTTCCCATATCAGCAGATTTCTGGTAATATTTGAATGCCTTCTTTCCATCCTTTTCAACTCCAATTCCATTTAGATAACAATAATCTCTTTTAATGTAAAATCACTCGATTTATTAAACTTTGTCTTAAGTAAACTGTTTTCTTCTTCCATTTGGAGATTATCGTCTTTCGTTTCATTTGCGTTATTCATTTCATTTATTAACTCTTCGACATATATTACATGAATAAATTCATCATCGGTTAGATATTCATTAAACACTTCTTGGGTGGATTCAGTTTTTGACAAATCAATAATTAAATAGCAAATAAATAAAATATTGTAAGATAAAAGATATTGAAGAAATCCATTTTGCAATTTATTTTTGAGAAATGCGATTTCCACAGCCTAAAGGTACTTCTAACGATTTTAAATAAATTCATCGAAATCTAAACTCTGCATAACTAATTCTCGTGCATAATAATCGTAAGAAACTTGTTAATGATTCAAAAAAAAAAGAGAAATTTTTTGCAAATGTGCATTATCGCGCAGCATTTTGGGGCTTAGCACACGAATTTTCTTTGTTATTATAAAAAAAAACTTGATTATTTAAAAAAAAAAGATTTTTTTTTTACATTTTCTCAAGACCTTGATTTTTCGCAAATGTGCATTATCACGCAGTATTTTTGAGGCTTAGCACGCATATTAAAACGCGTTGGTTCTGTTATCTTACCAATCCTAATTAAGCAATTAATTGCGTTTACAAATTTAACTTTAATTGTATAAATATATTAAAATTCAGAACCGAATTTATTTTAATATAATAAATTCGGTATGAAACGAATTATCGGATTTAATTCAATATACATATCATCACATGTTAATAAATCGTAATTATTAGTAGATTATAACTGGACACGTAATGCCGTGCATTTGCCTTGTATTATACAAAATTCATTTAATATCAATCTATCATAGCAGTGACGGTTTTTTATAATTGAAAATATAATGCATATATAAATAGAGAATAAAAAGTTCATTATTGAGTTTGCTATAAAAGGTCTCTCTTAATCCAAAGTTAACTTTTCTGTATACCCTGTTCAGTTTAAAAAAATTGTAACATTTTATCTAATAAATCTAAATAATAAACTGACAAATCGACATTAAATTCGATTTTCATACAAACTTATAGCTTCACTAAAATGCCTAAACAAAGTAAAACTAATGGAATCCGTACATACAGACGTTCAAAAGGATTTACTATTTCAATTGTAGGAAATATAAAGGCGATTATTAAATTAGGAAATCATAACAAAATACCACTATCTGTTAATTTTCCTAATATTGATTTTGCTACAATTTCACTGATACATTCCAATTACAAAACAACTTTTGAACTCAATCAAGTAAAATACGACGAAGCAAAAAAGATTTTGACAGCTGAAAGTGGAAGTGGAAGAACAGAAAACGTTCAATCCGAAATGAATGAAAACAAAACTTCGGAAGTTACAGAATACGAAATGAAAAACCTGACTTTATGTTTTCAGTCATGAGATTTATTTATATGTCATGTGATCTGACACAAAAAATTATGTAGAAATTCTATCATAAAAAATGCGGAGATTACTCATTTTTTTAAATTCAAAAATTGTATTCTTTATAGTTTTAATTTAAAAGATTAATTTTTTTTGGTATAAAAGTTCTGATAAGAATGTATAAATTTTTTTCATGTATAAAAGGTTTTAATATTGATAAAAGGTGATTTGATTTGAATAAATAAATAAAATTGACTAAATAAATGGCTTAAAAACTAGTGCACAATATTGAAAAGCCCAAGAGAGAATTGTTATGGAAATTTCAAACAGCAATTCTACTAACGAAAAAATCTCATGAACTTATCAAAAGCCATCAACACCTATCATTGTGAACCAAAGAATTTTTGTGATATACTGGAAAATCGATTGGAGCTTCGTTATTAGACCAGCCTTGAGCCGTAAATATTCGGGCTTTTGCTATAAAAATGTCCCACTTTGCAAGTCATTTATAGCAAAATCCCGTGCGAACAACATTCCTAAAGAAAAGGACGTTACTACTTATAATTACATTATTAAATAAGTAAAAACTTTAAAAAGTTACTTATCGATTGTGTTTTTGGTCATAAATCTTCTATACTGGAATAAACGATAGCTCGATTGACTTTCTATCAGATCACGAATTATTCAGTTGCTTTTTGATGAAAGGGCAGATAGTAGCAGATAAGTGCATGTCCCTCAAGCTAAACAAAATTGTATAGCATTAAGCCAATTGCTTAGCCAACTTGGCTTTACAAAAAAAATAATAAGTAGTCCAGTATTTAAATTTAGGTGAAATAAAGATGTATGTAGTAAGTTTGAAATATGCAAAACCTATTTTAACCTTAATATTTAAAAAATAGTCAATAATTTGGGGACTAAATAAAAAGTGTAAAGCATCTCAATAATTTAAGCATGAACACTATTAATACAATGGACACCTTCATTAGTAATAATGCACTCTCCAAATTTATAAAAATTATCTAAATCATTTAATTCTTTTTGAATTTTATAATTTTCTACACGTAAGTTTTTGTTTAGAAGGGTCCATTCTTCTTTTAATTGACAATGATCTACACATAGGGATTCTAGATCTTTTTCTAAATCTTCTTCTGAACGAGGAAGTTCTTTTACTAAATCTTCTGATTCTTTTACAGAAACTTCAACCAAAACTCTAAGTTCTTCAAGTTGCAATTTGATATTTTCAAGTGTATCATATAACATATTTATTTCATTCATTCTAAAAGTGATGCAATTAAATAGATTAGCATCATTCGTTTTTGTAGCTCGTAAGGATCGAAATTCATAAGTAATGTATGAATTGAGGATTTTATTTGATTCAACAAAATCATTATCGGTAGTTAGTTCTTTTGTTGGGGTTTCTTTAATTTCTTTTATGGTTTTGTATTTTTTGCCATGCTTCTTTCGATTCTTGAGCATGTAACGCATGTAACGCATGTAATGATAGAATAAAATTTCCATTTCCGAAGCGGAGTAATCACCATAATGCAAAATTATAGTATGATTCTCATTTGGAGTTGGCAAGTTATCATTAATTGATCGACAATAAAATAATAAAGAGTTTCTATAGTTTCTTATTTTATTATATTTGAAATCGAAAGGATTTTTGTTCAATTTGGCATTTATTATTTTTGTAGAAATGGGTTTCATATTGATAGTATGGTTTCTTCATTTATATGTAGGGGTAAAGAAGAATAAACTAGAAAATAATTCAGTGTTGAAGGTTAGGATTTGGGATTTATTTGAAGTTTCAACAATAAGGGATTCATTTGATCTTTTTTGGTTCAAAAATTTTAATATAATTTTTCAGATGTTCTGATGGACGTCTACTTTTCGTAATAGAATCTTCTTTTGTGAGTATTCGACCTATATCTGAGCAAATGGATTCAGATTTGTAGATAGTACTTGTAAATAATGCGGAAGCCCCGACAACGAGACCAGGGAACAGCAAGAGAGGTGGAATCGGAATCATATTTAATATTAAAATCGAAGATGCGAAAAACAAAGTAGCAATGATTAAAGAAGTCAAAAAAATAAAAGTCAGGAAAATTGTATAAGCAATTTTCAGCAAAGGAAAAATAAAATAAGAAAAAATAGTAGTTGCTGTATAGGCAATTCTTAGTGATAATGCTAAGAGCTTTAAACTGTTTTTACTTGACATTTTGTAATTGTAATTTTTGTCAATTCTGAAAACCAGATTTTACATAATTCTTTTAATACATTTTTTCATAAATGAACTTGTTCAAATAAGGAAATAATTAAAACAATTTTGTTTCTTTGCCGCGGTTATTCATATTACCTATTTTACAAAGCATTAAAACGAAACTCCGAGATAAGTATGATTAATAATATTTTTCGTGTATATAGTGCTGATCTGTTATGCAATTAATACGCGTATTTTTTAATTAAAATTTTTTCAGCATACAAATATGTGAAAAACTATAAATACTATGCAATAAGATTCCAAGAAAGTTGTAGCATAAGTGGAATAAACAAAGGAATGTTCAATTCTTCACGCTATTGCAAAAGGCTTTGTTCAATATTTCATTTTTCGTGAATGTACTTTTCAACTAAGGGATAATTAATTTAATTTATGCTATCTTCGCCATCTTCACCGTGGATATTCGTATTACCTATTTTACAAAATAGAATTTATAATATAAATGCTGATCTGTTACTCAATTGTTTAAAATATATAAAGGATATGATAATTTTTCTAGAATTTTTGTCATTTAAAATATTGAAAATGATTGCTCATAAGAAATTAGGTTCTTTAATATTTATTTTGAAATTATATATTGTTTGCATTGCTGAATATGCAAGAAAAACTCTCGTGAAATTGTGTATTTTTCGAAAGATTCTTATTCTTGTTATATTATTTGTTGAAATTACAATAATTTTAATAATCTAGTCGTATGTAAATTTTTAGCTTTCTCCCACTGGTGCATTGAAGTTCGACTGATTTTTTATCAAATTTTTATAGGGTCAATAAGTCAAAGCATTCATATTTATATACTGATCCTTATGAGCCAATTGTGCATGGAACTTTTGGTGTCGACCAATCTAATTGGAATATAATAGCACTACAAATAAAAGATATTTTTGCTGAAATAATGGCTGGAAGTCGTGGGTTCGGACACCCAGATTATGATGGGTTTGTGCCGCCGTATTAAATGGTTTCAATATATTAGACTTGGATTGGTTTTCTTGCGAATAGAATTTATGGTAGTCATTCTGTATTGATTTTTTGTAAAGTAGATGTTAAATTCATGATTTATTTCTATGTAATTTGTGCTACAGAACTAGGCATACGCATATATTCATAATATTGTGAATCTAATATATACTGTAATTCATACCTTCCTAACTAAAATATCGAAGTTTATTTGTAAATGTCTGATGGCTCTCAGCGATTTTCCTATTGTTAAAACAAGGTACAGTAGACATTTTAGGAGTAAATAACGTGATAAATGCATGAATCATGTGTCATGCGTTGGTTCTTTGTTACACTACATTCATAAAACCTATAAAAAATTTTTTAATAAACTTTTAAATTCGTTCATTTATTTCTACAAGTTTTTCTTGATTTACGAAATCTATTACAGTTTTACAAAATGACAACCCCCCCAAAAAAAAATCTAGGCAGCAAACTAAATCACTCATTTATAAAGAGCGTTTATCAAATACAGATGAAACAATTACTCCAACTGTTACACCACTTGTATTAACATCAAGTTCATATAATTCTAAAGAATGGATGCAATACAATAAGATATTACAACAAAACAAAAAACAACAACAAGCTAATTTGGAATGGGCAACCGTTTACTCAATTTTCAAACAATTTCATTTACTTTCTAAGCATATTGAAAGTCAAAATTTTGAATATAA
The DNA here is from genome assembly GCA_003550325.1 of Gigaspora rosea. Classification (NCBI taxonomy): domain Eukaryota; kingdom Fungi; phylum Glomeromycota; class Glomeromycetes; order Diversisporales; family Gigasporaceae; genus Gigaspora; species Gigaspora rosea. The sequence continues at coordinate 412,124 of QKWP01000039.1, forward strand.
TGATGCTAAAAATAAAGAACTTAGCAATTTGATCAAGAATTCTATATCAACGGAAGGAGTAGAGAGGGCTGAAACAGCTCGTTTGAAAAGGGTTTTTGACCTAGTAGATTATGTAAGAAAAACAATAGAAAAAGAACAGATCGATCTAGAAACTTTTCTTGACAATATTAGGCCTTTAAAGCTTACCTTAAATTATCTAAAAGAAGTAGAAGTTGAAGAATTTAAAAATCTTGCCAACTTAGTACTGGAAAAATTAAAAAATCAACCTAATTAATTAAATCTTAAATTTCTTTAGTTATAAGGTAGTGTATTTAAATATTTTATGAGTTAAATTTTCGGTTTATTAACTTTGCTTATTATCTCAAATCTAGGAATTATGCAGTTTTTTAATATGCTCAATCAACTTGGATTTTATAATTATGTATGGAAAATTTTTATTCTAGTAGTACTAAGTTTTGAAATGGCCTAATTTTATTATATTGCGTATTATTTGGAATCAATTTTTATTATGTCAACATTTTATTATTTGATTAAGAAAAATTTTATTATGCTTTTATTATGCATTTTTTTATTATTATGTTAGCATTTTATTTTACAATATTTAATTTTTATATGGATAAATTATATTATTAAATTCAAGATTAAATTAGATACGTAATTGTGATGCAATTTAAACTGATTGATTGACCCTTACAATTGTAACAAATATAAGTTAAAATTTTCAATTGACTTTTTTATTGTTGACACATTTTTAAACAATGTTAATAGTCATCATTCGGGTAAATAATCATTACTTTAAGTCTTCAGAATAAAGTAAATTTAGCAAATAATTAATTTGGGAATTAACATGCACTCAAAGTTAATGATTTTTGATTCTCCTCAATTGGGCACAAAAATTTTATAAAAATTGAACTTTGTTCATTGCCTTTTCTTGATATTAAATTTTACATTAGTTAAAATATTTAGACTACAAAGATTCCCGAAATTACCTATAAAATAAACTTAATAAATCTGTACAGCGTTATTGATATTTCACGAAAAAAATTAGATAGTATTGAAGAATGAAAACCTATCAGTTATAGGTAGAGTTTAGGCCCGGATAAGGATTACTCGGGTGACCCCCGTATAACAATTTTGTCAAATCATCAGTTGATTTCTATTAATCTGATTGGCTAAGTTCATGCGATTCGAATTTTGAAACCTTCGGCACATTTTTTTTCTCATAAAAAACAAACAATTTAGCAATAAAGAAGTCTGATTAAACAAATATGTAAGGCGTTCCTGATGGTTCACAAAGAGCTTAGTAATAACCAATTCAACTAGTGTAATAACCAATTCAATTAGTGTATATTAACTTTGCACGGCATTTTTTTCTCATGAAAAACAAGCTAATTTAGCCTGATTAAACAAATATGTACGGCGTTCCTGGGTTTCACAAGAAGCTTATCAATAACAAATTCAATTGGTGCATACTTTTTCTTCTCGCAATAAAACAAGATAATGCAATAACAAATATGTACGGGTTCCTAATGCTTCACGAAAAGCTTATCAATAACCAATTCAATTAATTGGTGTATACTAGCTTTGCACTGCATTTTTTTATTATAATAAACAAGCTAATTTAGCAACAAAAAGAAGCATGATTAAACAAATATGAACAGTGTTCCTGATGTTTCACAAAAAGCTTATCAATAACCAACTCAATAGGTGCATACTTTTGTACGGCGTTTTTTCTCGTATTACCATGAATTTCCTGTTGTCATAAGCTATTTTAAATCCACAATTTATAAAATTTTATGAATAACAATGATGGGTGAATTTGGAAGCATTTTTTCAGGAAAACAGTTTTTAACAACAATAATAAAACATGTAGATTTTGCACAATGCTCCATATACAAATTTTTGTAAATTTTAACACAATCATGATTGGTTAATTTTGGTGGTCGCTTTGATATTTCATATCGATTTAACAAAACGGACTGACCTGTCAATTGTAAAGAGCATGGTTATTGAGATTTTGTGGTATGCCGGATTGTACTAATTTCGGAAACAAAGTCAAATAAGTATAAAATAATGACTAAAATGATAAACAATATTTTTAATTTTAATTTCACTTTCAAATTACTAAATAATATCTACCGATTTATTAAAAAAGTTATCTCAAGATTATACAAACCTTGTAGAAAATTCCAAATTCGCTGATATTTCAATTCAGGTTGGCAAAAATTCTAAAACATATTTTCATGCACATTCTTTAATTTTAAGAATACGTTCAGCTTATTTTCGGGAAGTGCTGTCAAGGTTTGAAAACATATTAGCGTTCGGACCCGAAAAGGTGATATTATTTGATAAACCCAACACTACCCCTAAATTATTTGAAATTCTTCTCAGGTAAAAAATAAAAAATAAAATAAACTTATCCGATAATTTCAAGTTATTAAAAAAAAAATTTTTTTTTGTTTAGATATATTTATGATAGTACTGTTGACCTCACTAACTTAGAATTTTCAGAAATAATTTTTCTTTTATGGGGTGCACATGAACTCTGTCTTAAAGAACTATGTAATTATATTAAAAATATAATCATTAAGAATACAGATCTTGTAAGGAAGCATTTTTCTCTCATCAATAGAGAAGGATTATCAAATTTTACAAAATTAGCTACATTATGCAAAAAATTCGATGAAAATGATGTGGATGATATCAAATTCAACAATATGTCCACATCCAAAGTCTCTACAGTTACTGACTCTAAGCCCACTATTACAAAAACTACTTATGCCATCACATCTAATTTAATACAATTTACACCCACAAGTCAACTTACTATTCAATCAAATATAATTGAACAAAAACATATTGTATTAATAGTTAAATGGATTAATGAGATAAGCAATTTAAATCAAACTATTTTTTATACGTTCAATTTACTGCAACGAGCTTCAAGACATGGTTCTAGCTCTAAAAAATTTCATGCTTGGTGTGATGCTAAAGGTCCAACATTGGTAATTATTCGTGTCAAAGATACTGGTGAAATTCTTGGTGGATATAATCCAATTGATTGGTGTAAAGAAACTTCTAAAAATGTTTTTCATTCAACATCAACAAGTTTTATATTTTCTTTAAATCTTCAAAATTTAGATAATTCAATAGTTAGCAAAGTAATTGACACAAAGCATGCAATTAAACAAAATAAATATACAGGTCCTTCTTTTGGAATAAATGATTTAAAGATTTGTGGTGAATTCAATGAAAATGAAAAAAGCAGATATAGAAAGAACAGTTATGAAAAACCAATTCGAAATAGTACAGAATTTTTTTCCGTAGATGATTATGAGGTTTTTCAAGTTTTTAGAAAATCTATTTTACAAAATTAAGTTGATTTCTATCAATTACAATGTTGTTAATTTATTGCAAAATGTTCATATGATTTCGTCGCGATCCCATTAATTCATATTTATGCTTATCTTTTGAACTTTTTGTTTTTTTTTGTTCTTTTTGTTCATGATTTTATGCGCAAAAGGTTTTTTTGTAAACAAAATAATTCAAGATAGATTAAAAAATAAAACTTGGTTAGATTTTAATTTAAAGTTAATTGATAGAGCAGTAACCTAATTTAGAAAACTTTTTATTATTTAAATTTTAATTTTTAAGTTTGATGAATATATTTTTTAAAAAAATTTTAACTTTTTTATTAAACGTAAAAATTAAAAGTCAAATAATAAAAAAGTACTCCGATTTGGATAAAAATTTTATGGTAAGTGGATATTGCACTCCCGAACAAGTTTATTAAATTGTAAAATTTAGACTTTACTATGTAGCATTTGTTATTGATTATAGAAATAGCTTATTTTTAAATAAAAAGTATTTTTAAAATTTTGATCAAAACAGAGGAGCTATTGATGAAATTGAAGTTAAACTTGGAAGATTATTAAATAAAGATATTGAGTTGATTGAAAATTGTATTATAAAAGATAGTTATGAAGAAATTTCAGAGTCAATTCATAATAGTGGTCAGGATCAATCAATAAATCAAAGGTTTTGGAACGTTGCAAGCTGCACAGCTCTAAAAAATGCTTTTATAGCCTTAACTATATACCACATTACCATCGCAGAAAAAATAATAATACAGTTTTTATGATAATTCTGACTTGCATCATTAAATGAAATTCATTCAGCGCATTTATTACCTTTAGATGATTCAGGTTTGCACTAAATAATAAGCTTTAAATCATAGCTGATAGCAACATAAATATTAATAACGCTAATACTTATACAACATACAAAGTGAAAACGATACTGTTTTAATTTTTTTAAAATTTTTGCATAAAACAATATTATAGTATTTAGCTAGTTTTGTTGAACTCAATATTTGTAAGATTGGGATAATTTGTAATCGTTGTGCTATTTATATTGGTAGTTTCATTTGGGTTAAATTCAGTAATCCATTTGTGGGAATCTTTTTATTTATATATAACAAATATTTTGATGAATATTCAAAATATGATGTACCTATTTTAAACATAAAGTTGGATTTAAGATATCTGTCTATTCAATAAAATTAAAAGTTAGCACATTTTATTAATAATTATTTTTTACAAGCATCTGATTTATATTAAAAATCGAAGATAATCTGTATTTTAAGAAGTATCTTGCATATGATTATACTTTTATTAATCATTAATCTAAACTAGAATATATAGGATTGTCTGTAATTTTTGTTAAATTTTGTCAAAAATAGATCTCGATTAAAGTTACAAGCTAGAAAAAAGATATAAGCACTTAATTACATTCCTTAACTCTGCCTACTTTAAAGAGATAAGGTCATTTATAAAATTGTCTTGCAGATTCTATATACATGGTCTAGGTGCTAACAAAAGGGACTAAATTGACAATTTTTCTTAAATATATAAATATAAATGAAAAATTTAAATAAACATGAAGAAAAAAATAAATTATTACACGTTTTCTAAATACCAAATACAGGCTAAATTTGCGTAATCAAATCAAATATATATATGTATGAATTTATCTGTATCACTTCAATATAAACCAATTAAACTAGTTTCTGTGAAACAAAGAAACACCGTGCAGATTTTTATTAGGAAAAGATCTAAGGGGTGAATAAGAGCACCAATTAAAATTTTCATCATGTTTTGTTTCCAGGGGATAATTAAAGAATCTTCTTGTATGACGCCAGTGTTGCCCGTGTCAGTTTATAATACTCCGTGCATATTTTATTAAAAAAGATTTAGAAGGTTATTCATGTGAATAAAAGCAGTATTTGCTACTTTCTTACGTGGATTATGGTTAGGGTTGGGGCACGGTAAAACGTCATGGGCATGGATGTGATGCTAAATTGTCAAATAAAATGATCGATAATTTTTCACATGCTATTAGTTATTTCCATGCGATGAATTAGCATCACGCCCCAAATTATGTTTTGAAATCACACCCCCATGCCCAACACTAATTACGGTTAACATTAATAATTGCTTAAACAAAGAAGCGCTTTGCAGATTTTTATTAGAAAAGATCTAAGGGTGAACAAGAAAAATATTTAAACGCCGTGCAGATTTTTATTAGAACACCGTACAGCGGTGCATACAGAACAGGTTATATTGATAATCATTAATCAACCTTTTTTTATAATTAGCAGTATATATCGATATATATAGCGTAAAATAGTAAAAACAACATTAATAATTGCTTAAACAAAGAAGCGCTTTGCAGATTTTGATTAGAAAAAGATCTAGGGGTGAACAAGAGAATTATTTAACGCCGTGCAGATTTTATGTGGCGCAGCCACAATAAGCATGATGTCGACAACAAATACGTGTAATAACTGATTTATTACACGGATCTTAACACCCATGACTTTATAACTGCTATTTTCACAGGAAGCTCTGAAACATCGTCAATTGGTAATTTATTATGTGATATTGAGGTAGGTATAAAGAAAGAGTTGTATCAAAACAACAATTGTTTTGTAATTAAAATATCATTCAAATTATCAGTACTAAAAACAACAATCATTTTGTAATTTATATATCATACGAATTATCAGTGCTTATTATTAATCGAAGAAAGTTTATTTGGGCAATTATATGGTTCCGTCAGTGTATACGTCATACCTTCCGGATAAACTAGTTATCTGGCATAAAGTGTTAGGAGTCATGGGTATTCGACAGGATGATAGCAAGCACGTGGCCTTCGGCCATGTGCTTTTGCTATCATCCTGCTGAATACCCACATCATGCCAGATAACAAGACATTATTACGCAATATCGTGCCTTTTATTGATACTATTTATTAGCTTTTGTTCTATTTATTAGCACACAATATCGGGTCTTTATTGATAACTATTTAATAACACGCAATAGCGTGCCATTTATTGATTCTATTTATTAGCACGCAATAGCGTGCCGTTTATTGATTCTATTATTAGCACGCAATATCGTGCCTTTATTGATACTATTTATTAGCATGCAATATCGTGCCGTTTATTTGATACTTGCATCATCCGCGATATTTAATAAAAACGCACGGAAAGGCGAAAAGGGTTTGTGTTTATTTGAAAAGTAAAAATTTCCCAAAAATATAAGTTTATTAACTGATCATGACAGTTCAAACATGACCTTTGATGAAGGTCCTTTCAAATAATTTGAGCTTTATGTGTTGAGATCAAGATCAATGATAAAGTAGCTTTTCAGAAAATCGTAGAAAAAATTATCCTTTAAAATATTATATAAGAGTTCAAATTCCTACATTTGCTGAATAATTCGTTGTCTAAAAAAATATAATATGTCAAGACAATACTCTGACAATTGTTCTGAATGTACTGTACAGTAACAGTTATTGTTTGTACGCAAGATTTGCAAGAAAGGAGTTAGTACTAACCTCAGTTCAAAATGAACCGAACCCTCACAATGGTTTGATGGCCCTAATCAATTTAATCAACAACCTCCTTTCGCTGGACCTGTTCAATATGCTCAACAACCACTTATTTTGAATGAACTTTGTGATAGAAAATTTGTGCCACTGCAGTAGGAACAAAATTCAAAAAAAAAACCAATATGATAATAAATTTTACTAAATTCTTGGATTGATTACTCTTTCTTGTAAGCAATCGATAATCTTATTAAAATTTGAAATGAGGATATCAATAAAAGACTCGAAAAATAAAATGCGCAAAGTGATCTAACATCTTATAGGAGATTCGTTGACATTAAATATAACGTGAATTTTGCTATAAAAGTAATAATAGGTATTTTTCATAGAAAAGAACCATTAATTTATTGTGAGCTTTATTTAGATGTGTATTCCTTTTGCAAAATTAAGATACGGTGGTACAACAATACAATAATAAATTTAGCATTACTATTCACAATATATAGATACAGATCACAGTAAAACTTTTTAAATAAAGAAAAACCAACGTAAAAATTCTCATGCCCTTTAAAACGAAATATTTTCTATAAAGAATGTGTTTTCTTGTTTGTCCTATCACACATTATCTAATGGTGTCCTCTTATAAATATATATTTCGATATTCATGTAAAAATCCGAATATAGATCTTTAATCATAGACATCAGTTTCAAAGGTTCTTCAACGTTTCGGAATCAGTTTCAAGAGTTCTTCGACGTTTCGAAATTTATAAGTTTCAAAGGTTCTTCGACGTTACGAAATCAATTTCAAAAGTGAATATTTTAAATCAATTTCTATGGGCTGATATATTTTAATAATTATAAATAAGTAATATAAATTCTTTTAAATCAAATGCATTGATAAATTTTATTGAAAGAGATTATTATTTGTTTAATTCATTTTAACCTTGCAATTTCTACTTTCTAAATCTATAATTTTTTTTAACTATTTCTATTACAATACTTTCTTTGTTTCATAAGTTCTAAATATTCTTGTTCTAATTCTGCGATCCTATTATCTTTTTGTTTAATTTCTTTCTTTCGATCGTCATTAATCTTTTTTAACCGTTTTTCGACTTCATCACTTTCGTCACGTATTTGTTTTAGATCGTTTTACAAACATTTTATTTCATTTTCATTTCCTCCTTTCTCAGCTTCTAAAGACTTAATTTTATTGTTCAGAGCTGACTCTGATCCTTCTAGAATCGTCTTTTTCTAAAGAAGTTCCCTAAATTTCTTATTGAGATCATCGATTTTTTTTTGAGATTCTATAATTTTAGTACGGAGTTCCAAATTTTTTTTTTTTAGTGGTTTCCAGCTCCTTTACTGTTATTACAAGTTTTTTATTAATGGATTCTAGCTCCTTTTCGGTCACTGAAAGTTTTTTAATAGTGGATTCTAGCTCTTTTTCAGTTACTGCAAGTTTTTTATTAGTAGATTTGAGTTCTTTTTCGGTTATTGCAAGTTTTTTTTCTGTATTTGAGAGGTCTTTTTGGAGCTTATTATTTTCTTCTTTATTCACCCTGTTAAGCTATACAATATATTGATTAGAACGATTTTTTTAAATGTTAATAAAATCTTAATACATATATACTTACTTTTTCTAGTAATGTATTGTGTAGTACATTAACGTATGATTCGTGTACTGATTGCCAAACGTTATTGAGAGAATTAATATTATTTTGCCAGACGCTATTGGTATTCTATTTAATTAAAAATCATTAAATAAAATCTTTAAAATAAATTAACAAAGTAATTGATTAAATGAGTATTATATTACCATTATAAGTAAAACTAATGCAACGGAAATTACTGTAAAATGCCAATTTTTTTTAAATATACTTTTCCAATTCTGACTGTGATTATCGTCAGTATTTATTTTGATATTAAAACTTTTTGTTGTAATTGGATGGGTATCTCATTAAGCGGGGACATAGAATGCACAGTTACTGGAATATTATTCTTTACTGGTTCTTGATCCGAAAATATCAAATTATTTTGATTTTGTATTGGAGTTACCGAAGATGATTGTTCAGATAAATTGGAAGTTGAAACTAGATCCACATTATCTGAAGTTGAAGATTGAGAATCAAATGCGACATCTTCTGATAGAACTAGTTCTTGATTGCTGGAATTTTGGACAGGGATATTAATTTCTTTAAGACTTACAGAGGATGCTCTACTAGAGTTTTTTGTTGTGCGATTTTCTATTAATGAGAAAATAACGAATAAAGATATTTTTTCTAGATGAAATTACATTTATTAAAAAAAAAAAAAAATATATATATATATATTTATACCATCAACAAACCGCCATGCTGCCTTAAAAATATGACCATTTACATATCCTTCTTGATTTTTTAATTCTTGATCAATTAGTCTTAATGCATTATGAAATGTAGTTGATTGATCAGAAAAATATCTATTTTGTTTATATTTCATTGATTCAAGAGATTCACATGTAAAATATTGATGATAATAGTTATAGTATTCGATGTCCGAAAGAGTAATGCTTGGTAAATCTCTTTTTGTAATTTTGGTCATTACGATGATTTCTCTAGGTATTGAGACGTGATTAGTCATTTTTAAGATTTCAAAATTTTTAATTGAATGTCCAGGCGTTATTAATCTTTTTCTTTAAGTTTCTCAAAAGAAGATGAATCAAAGTATATGAACTGTATTTATATTTTTTTGAGGCAAGAACAACAATTAGACAATCACCACGAACAAAAACCAATTATTGAAGATTTAGTGTCCAGTATTCTGCTGAGATAAAAACTTTGTTCGACCTTAAAAAATTTTATGTATTATATTTGGTTTTTAAAAATAATTAAGGTCATGTTTATCTTACAGAGACAATACAAAAAAATACAGTATTATTAGAGTGAGCATAATGACTTTTTTGAGACTTCAAATCTGTATTTAATTTTCGGTTTTATCACAAAATCCCGAAAGACAGATTCCGAAGGAATATAATACCGAAAGTCAGTCAGCATTATAACTTTGCTGGCCAACTTTTTCGGTATTATTGTCCCTGTCTTTCAGGATTTCATAGTAAAACCTTAATCAAGGATGCATTTTTCTCATGATATTCGTTGCTCACGCTAGCATCTATTTTGGATGATTGTTTATTTGTTGCTCTGAATTTTGTTGTCCTTTGAATGTTAGATGTTTTAATCAAACTGATATCCGATTGATAAATAACTATTGCAAATTTTTCACAAATTTCACAATGATCTGAATTGTATGCCATGCCACAATAATTGGTGTCTTTTTTGACAATTCAAAATTGGTATTAAATTATTATTGCATGACTTGATGAAGGAGTTAAAAAATTAGATACTAATAAATTGGATTATCCAATTTATCAAAATAAAAAAAATGTTATATTTATTTTGTCTAATTAAATTTTGCTAAAAATATTTTATTAATGTATTTGGTTATTAATTTCATGTTTATCTTACTATTAGACATATAAAAATTATTTGTTTGCTACTAAGTTTTGGGGTATTACAGAAGATAATGTTGTACCTGGACATGTTCATGTCCTTGTCCATGCACAACACTGACGGAAGTTACAGTTTAACAGATCCATCAATATGAAAAAATAATCTTAGTGAAATAGAAACTTTGGCAATAAAGGTAAGTGACTTATAATACTATGCAAATCGACTATTGTACTTTCTAATTGTGACATCACTATTAATTTATCCTTAGAACAATTCAATTTGTCCAAAAAAACTTACTTTAATATTTTTTATCAAACCGGTTTATTTAGTTAATGGTTTTATTTAAATACAAAAATTATGTTATACGATTAAATTATGAACTTTTTTTTTGATTTATTAAACTATTTATATTTTAATTATCACAGAAAATTTTATATGATTCAACCTCTTTGCCTAAGATTATCAAGACGCAATATTATCACAAGATTTCCCGGACCCATGGGTCCGTGAGATTCTATTATCATAGAAATAATACTGAGTGGTTTAGTATTGTTAAGGTAAAGTACTATCAAGAGAAGGCATTCAAATAATTAATGAATAGTTAATGAATTAGAGTACTTCAATTAATTTTGAGTTTTTGAAAATACAGTCATCTTTTTTTTTTTTTATTAAGACAATTGCCAATTGATTTCTATTGCACAAATCAATTCCAATATAAATAAAATATTAACTATTATAAGTTAGTTTTAAAATAAACTACAGTTTTTTTAATCATAACTAATCTTGCGAACCTTGCTCTTATCATTGTGCTGAAATTTATGAATTAAATATATTAAGCGAAAAAATCGGAAATATGTGTACAGCATTTAAAATATATTTTAATTTTTTAATTCGAAAAAAAAACAAAAGGAATTGTTGCTTTCAATTCATACATCTATTGAATTCTCAAATGGTACCCATAAATACAAAATAAAATTATATTATTCTAAAAAATAAAAAAAATTAGAAAATTGATAAAAAGGCTAATTGACATTATCCGGAAAACTCATATGATCATAAAATAATTTCTTCTTATTTTTTTCATGTGTTACGATGTAAGTGCCTTGAATATTAAGTATGGAACATATAATTTACTATCTGCTATGTCTCATGGGCAAATTTTTGTGATAAACATGATATAAAAAATGTTAATAAAAATGTTAAACATGATATTCACAAGGTTACACTAATCTGATAATCATAATACGATAGGGTGAAACCCGTGCAGCTAGCTAGTAAAATCCGCTATGCAGATCACATGAGGGTGAAATCTGCGTTAACCTATAAAACACTCTATGCTAACGCGGATTTCACCCAATCCCTATGATCAAAGCGGGTTTTACTAGCTAGCTGCGTGGGTTTCACCCTGACATATCATAATAATGTCGACCAACCCTTTTTCTTGCTTATTATGTCCTAAAACATATTTAACAAAAAAGTCATAACTCATGAAACGAAAAAACATCCACATTACCGTATTGTACCTCATATCCTTGGCTTTGAACTTCCTTCAAGTTGGTGCTTGTACCAGTTTTGGTCGGTTTTTCTTGCAAATATGAAGTCCCGTCTTCATACTTACCGATCATTCCAAGATCTCAAGCAATTCACTTTACATTGCCCCGAAAACCTTTTTTACTACGTTTTTCACCAAGAACTGGGTTTCGAATATCAGCCAGCTCAGCGGAAATATAAGTGTATATATAAGGGAAGAGATGGGTATCAAAGATTTGCCATATCTTCGTGCATCCCGATTGGTGCAAAAAAAAAAAACCAAAATAGGAAGTGAGGTCAAGGTAATGACCGAGAAGAAAGATCCAGAAACAAACCAAATAGTCAAAGTTGAGTTTAAATTTTTTTGGGAAGAACGAACAGGCAAATAGGAATGTAATGGAAAATTTTACACTTGGACTTACGGGCTTGTGAAGTTTATGTTTGAAATATGTAAACGAAACGTAGTTGTTATTTAAATTTTTATTTGTATATTTTTTAGAGTAATTTAAAGGCATTTCATTAATATAATAATAAAGTTGACTGTTTTCATATGAACATATTTCATATGCTACAGGTTTTGAAGAATTGCCACCTCCCATTGTAGTGCCTCCACAAAAATCGGATTAAAATTTCACCAATTTTGCACAAAACGAAAATGTAACTTCATCAAAAACAAATATTTTCTGATTTTAAAATGAGAATCGTATGTAAAAACATGCTCTGAACAACTTTACTTAGACGGTGGAAGTGGGTTACCTTGTAAGAAAAATTGGTTATCTATGTGCTAAAGTTAAAATTTTTAACTTTCCAAGATAAAACTTTTTTTCTCATTAGGAAACCTACTTTGGGCTCTTAAGCAAAGTTGTTTGGCATGTAATTTTACTCGTGTTTAGATCAATCGCACTTTTTCAGACCTTTTACTGAGTGAAAAATGGGGTCGAAGTTAGAAAAAAAATTTTCTAAAAACATTTTTTTTTTTTCTAACTTCGACCCCATTTTTCACTTAGTAAAAGGTCCGAAAAGGCGCGCTTTGACACTGAACGCTAGTAAAATTACATGCTGAACAACTTTGCTCAAGAGCCCAAAGTAGGTTTTCTAATGAGAAAAAAAATGTTTATCTTGGAAATTTATAAATTTTAACTTTAGCACATAGATAATACATTTTTCTTACAAGGTAACCCACTTCCGCCGACTAAGTAAAGTTGTTCAGAGCATGTTTTTACATACGATTCTCGTCTTAAAATCGGAAAATATTTGTTTTTAACTATAGGTAGAAACATCCCAAATAAGGAAATGATGATTCTAATCACGTATATTAGTTTAGCCAATTAAAATTGTAATTTTTATCATGTGAAAAAAATCACATGTTGATTAGCCAATCAAATCGTAAATTTTTTAAAAACGAAATTTAATAAAATTTAATAAAATTTATAACTAAAGCTCAAAAAAATGCCGTTAAATGTTACTGTTAGATAAGCAAGCATGTATTTATTAATTTAAATCGGGATTTTGGCCTTTTCATAGTATTTAGTTTTCATTTATTTACAAAATCTTAATATTTAATTCTACGTCTAATTTACGTCTAATTCTACGTCTAATCCTATATCTAATCCTACATCTACTCAAATTTCTAATATCTTATACCATACTATCTTACACAACTATCATTCTAATTAGAAACCTCTGCGATTTTAATACATCTTATCCATAAACTTCATATCGTATTATAAAAGCACCTACAATAATATTATTAATAAATCACATAGTTAATTAACATTATTCATATACTTCCAATTTTTAAAAGATATCTATGCAAAACGTAAAATAAAAAAAATATACAAACTAATTTCTTCCCCCTACATTAACGTTATTAAGATTTTTTACGTTTTTTTTGTTCAACACAAATGATTTTGTCAACGTAATGATCGTAATTTACTAATAACTTCGGTAAGTAAAGTATAATATGAAGGTCGAATGATTCAGAATGATTAAACTTATATTATTATAGTACGATTCGAAAACTTCAAGTTATTTAGTACACTTGCTGGGTTCACAGATGAGATAATCTACCTGAGCTTCCGAAAAAAGTACTGTAAAATGTATAAAAAATTCTGAATCAATTGTGTAATGATCTACAAACTCAGGCCACTCGGGACCTTCTTACCTCGAGTTTTTGACAAAGTTACATTTTCGTTTTGTGCAAAATCGGTGAAATTTTAATCTGATTTTTGTACTACTACTACCTTTTTCTTCCCCCTTGTTCTCTATTTCCGAAAAATTTAATTTAAAGTTGATATGTAGACTTTGGAACATCATTTCTTCAAAGTTTATAGTAATTTTATATGTTTTTTTTTAATTTCATATATATAAAATTTACATGTTACAATAGTGTGACAAATCGGATGACTGATATCCATCGTGAGAAATTAATGATTTATCACAAGTACGAACAATGAATCTAAAAGTTTTGGTGGTTTTAATTTTTCCAAATTTGAATTTTGTAATTTGACAAGTGATCCATTAATATTTAACTCCATATGCTCTAATTTTGTGTTATAAAAGTCATGTATGTTAATTAAAGACTCGACCTTACTATTAATATCATGAGCTAATGCTTTGAGTCGTATATTTTTTTGTGTTTCAGAGTTAAGTTGATGAAAAGGTTTATTTTTTCTTTATTTTTTTGATTATTGATTCGTCTATTTTCTAGACATTCAAGATCAAATCCGAATAATACAACTCCAGAAAATGTTGTTTTATTGTTATTGGATAAATTCTATTTGCAGATTTATCACTTGTTACAGACTTTTTTTTCTTTACTATCCCAAGTTATTGTATATATTACCTTGTCACTAGCATCATACCAAGTTTCAGCAATAATATCTGTACCATGAATTTTAACACCAACTACCGGTATATAACTATTAGGAATTAAATGATAACTTCGTTGAGTTTGTTGAACATTTTGTAGATAATGTCCAAGACTAAAAATTTTACAAAGATATTTTTTTATCTATTTCCTTCAAATCGAGTTACATAAATGTTCGGACAATCATCAATAACCTCTAAAAAATTGGCTTTTGTATCATTTTGCTGTTTAATTTCTTGAAGTGGGTAACGGACGGAAAGAGAATGAGCTGGAGAACTTGAAGAACCTGGAGAACTTGAATCAGGAGAATTTAAAGAACCTTGAGTTGGTAAATAACCTACTGAACGGGTAACTTGTTGGAGTTTTTTTAAACTAGGCAGCATTTAACTTATTTTCTAAATATTTGGGTGTTCGAATGTTAAATATTTAGAAGAAAAAAAAAATAACAGTAACAAAAAAAACATACGGTAAATATGATAAACTAAAGAAGTTGGGTTAACTTCTACAAAACACAACTCATTTCCAACTCGTCAACTCATTTCTAACGTATAACTCATCCCCAACTCATCCCCTCACCTAGATTGGACCCGATAAATCTGTTTGGCAAAATGTGTTGTACAAGATTCGGAAGATCTTAGATCTTAATATGTAATTCGTAAACATCACGCAAATCACAAAAATCTGATTTTCAAGGCAAAGACCCCCTTGTTTATTCAAATTAAAATTCAATCTTGGAATTAAATCACATGATCTAATCTCTTCCAAACATAAATTAGGTCATGTGAATCAACCCAGGATGTTACATTTGATAGTATATTCGAAGATTTAGGTTTCTCTTAAATTGCATCTCTGAGATAATATTTGGAATTTTGGAAAGGTAAATACATTAAACAATTCTTCTTGAACGATAAACTATTAGTTAGAAAGTTAACCAAGAACGTTATTGCCAAAGGCCAACTCACTAAAATTCTATCCAAGCTATTGTTATTATTTTTTCTACAGTAAACAGACATGTAACCAAAAATTTAAGCGTTATTACAGAAATATCTACTATAAAAGGAGCAGATCAATTCGCCTTAGTTCTGTTTTAAATATTTATTAAATTGTAATCAGTGACTCGCACAATTTTTTTATATAACAAACATGAATTTTTATATTAAAAAATTGAGCGAGCACATATCAAATGCAATTTCCAATAAAAGAACTGACACTTATTACGTAAATATAATCTCCCTCAGAGTCAGTCATTTTGACATAATTACAAGTTCTAAAATAATCAATCATTTGAAGTTCTAAAATAACCAATCACATAAAGTTTATTATGATTACTTTAGAACTTGTAATTGTCAAATAGCTGACTCTGGAGGGGGGGCTATATTTACGTAATAAGTGTCAGTTCCCTAACATTTTCATGAATTATTACATTTTCATGATTATTGTATTATGAGTAGTAAACAATGGATATTTATAAGAAATTGGCCACTTTTTTCAATAAGTCATTTCAGCCATTATTTGGTCATAAATCTACCATATTTTTTGTATTATTTTAAAATTATTAAAGTCACGTTTTTTTTATGGACATTTTACTTGATATTCATGCTAATTGTGTAAACAATGGATGTTTATGAGAAAATGGCCACTTTTTTCAATAGGTCATTTCAGCCATTATTTGGTTATAAATCTACCATATTTTTTGTATTATTTTAAAATTATTAAAGTCACGTTTTTTTTACAGACATTTTACTTGATATTAATGCTAATTGTTGGATGTTCCAAAGTAATCAAAAAAATTCAAACAAATTAGATTTTTACCCACATTATATTTATTGCTGTTTTCGAAATGGTTGAAAATAACCAATTGGTCATTTCGAAAACAACGATAAATATATAAATACTGTTCACAAATACTTTGAATCCTTCACTTTGAGAAACCTCATATTAGTAAAAATGCCTTTATACGAAGCAGAAATGTTTTATATCCCAGATTGCGAATGCTCTCGTTGTTCAGAATTTAGGCATCACCGTCTACGTGTCACGTCTCTTACTCAAATTCTTGTCATTAGACTTATCAACCTTTTAATCATATTAATCAACATATTAACCAGCACCAGCTATTTCACCTTCGCCAAAATTATAATTTTCAAAATAATTTCTTAACTCAACAACATAATGATCTATTTATCGAACAATTAGTTGATGATTTTCTCTGGCTCAACATCAATAATGATGTCAATAATAACAATCAAAGTCAAGACATCGACCAAAATCATTTACGCCAAGAAATCATCAATCCAGAGACACATGTTAGCAACATGGATTTTATTATTCAATCGTTTAATCAGGCATTTTCAAAGCTCCGTACTTTATTTTTAATTTTTATGTTTTTTATCTTTATTCTTTTGTTCGTGGACATTATTAATAATCGAGTTAAAGTTTTGCAACCTATATACTATAAAAACAGAGATTTTTTATTGTATGTACAAATAATAAATCAATTTACTTTATTGATTAATACAATTTATAATGTTATCAAATATTTTACGAATCTACGTATTCGAACACGTCAAACTATGAATTTAATAGATTAATTTTGCTTTATTTCGTCACTTTGGAAGTGGTTCTTTTCTTGTTCACTTATTCATAGCTTTAGGGGCAATCCTGTCATCACATTAGTATAGTTCTTTTGTCATTTTGTTCAATTCTTTATTGTTTTGTGATTCTTATGTACTTCATTTTTTCTCAACTTCATTTTTTTTTTGTTTATGCTATAAAAATAAAATATCATAATAAATTTTTGAGGAGACATTTCATAGTTTTTCATAAATTTGAACAAAAAAAATTTCGTGCAACTACCTAACTGAATTTTTATCTTTTAGAATCAAAATTAGATTCAAAATAAAGTGTTCATAGTCATGATTTAATTTTTTCGTTGTGTTCAAAACACAAATCACTGTTTATCTCGTGATTTGCGAAATACAAATTTGGGACCTTTTCTCAGCACACAGCCCATATTATAATTCATATTAATTTGTGATCAATTTAATAGTGCCAAAAGATCTCACCATTCATATTTGTATATTGAACCTTTCGAGCCAATTCTGCATGGAACTTTTGGTATCGACCAATCCAAACTTTGGTATATAATAGATCAAATAAAAGATTTTTTGCTGAAATAATGACTGGAAGTCGTGGGTTCAGACATCCAGAACATGTTGGGTCCATGCCGTATTAAAATAATTTTATAAAATAGCTTCAATTTATTTGACTTGGATTGATTTGTTCGCATTTTTCTTTCGAAAATTTATGGTAGTGATATTCATATTATCTATTAGTATCAAAAAAATATCACCATTCATATTTCATTCATATTTGTACATTGAACCTTGTACTGTACATGGAACTTTCGGAGTCGACCAATTTAAATACTGAGGCGTATTGAATATAAAAGATTTAATTGCTAAAATAATGACTTGAAGCCGTGGATTCGGTCATTTAGATTATGATGGCTTAATCATTTATTCGTAAGCAGACTATATGAAACTTAGTAAAATTTCGCTGGAATTAACTATAAAATTTTGACCCTTTTAACGGACTTCCCAAATTATATCGTAACATATATCAATGTCATGTGGATTTTTAAGATCTGCAAAGCATGAACCAAAATAAACAGTTTCAAGATACTTTATAACTTTTCTTAAAAATCTTTTTGAATCAGAATGAGGCAGCAAAAAGTTTGATCATCTTCATCTAAACATCTGAGGCTTCGGCATCCTGATTATGAAAGGCCGGTACCATACTAAATTGAATAGAAATCTTATATTTTTTTTATGTCTATAATTTTTAACACGATCTAAGATTTTTGCAAGAATTATAAAATTTTAATTATTGAATATGGTTTAACATTAAAAGTTAAAATCCTTAAATAGCACTATCATAAATTCATTTTATTAATATGAATATTTGATATTTTGAATATTTGTAATAATACATGATAACATGTCGAATTACTGATTATTCTAGAAGTTGAAGAGAGATTTTCTTAGTAAAGAAAAAAGGTTCTTTGGGAACTCCAGATTCCAAAAATGATAAAAAAAAAGTAAATATATCTCCACAGTGTTACTATGTTTTGTCACTGGTTCTTAGGCGAATTATCAAAAAATTTTTATTCATTAGAACAGCTATTTTGATAAAAAAAAAAAATGATACAAATAGATTTTTTAATTTAAAAAAAGATTTCTCAACAACCAACTATCCGATAAATTTTTTCAGTTGAATTCTGAAACCAAAGAATTAAAATAAATAAATTTTCATATAGTTTATTGTCAATAAATCTTTGGTGTTTAAAGTTAAAAAAAAAAATTATACCCAATTTTTTAATTAATAACAAAATCAAATATTTTAGTAGTTTAATTTTATTATTGTGGCAGATATTATAAAAATATTAAATTTTGGTCTAATTGAATGATTTTCACTTTAATTATTTTATTGAATTAATATTTTAGATATAGAATTATAATCCAAATAAAATTCATTGAAGCTTTTTATTGTTCTATATAACAATAATTGATTAC
Organism: Gigaspora rosea; assembly: GCA_003550325.1. Taxonomy (NCBI): domain Eukaryota; kingdom Fungi; phylum Glomeromycota; class Glomeromycetes; order Diversisporales; family Gigasporaceae; genus Gigaspora; species Gigaspora rosea. The sequence continues at coordinate 431,470 of QKWP01000039.1, forward strand.
TTGACAAGAAAAATAGAGTTCTCATTGATTTCTTAATTATTAATGGATAGGATTTACCTGTACTAGATCTAGTACATTGTACTAGATTTAGTACATAATTAAACTTAATTATCTATTAATTTTTAAAATTAACTACTTAATTAAATATTTTTTAATAATATTTTAACTTATGGGCTACTTGTTTTAAAAAACTCATAGCTTTACATAGCTTTTTAAATTTTGTACATTTTTTTTAAAATTCGCATTTGCTAGTTTAACCTAGTTTATCACATTTTACTAGTAATTTTACAAAATATTTTTGATTATAAAAAATTTTTTTACTAAATAAATTTATTTAAACTATTAATAAAATTATAAACATAAGTTTGTTAGTTATAATTTTAAAATTTTATTTAAGATTAGATTAATATATAAGAAGTAATCTAAATTTGAAATTTTTGCTAGTAAATACTATATAACTAAAATATCCAATTTATATATAAAAATTAGATGTAATTTTTTTAAAATTTAAAGTAATATAACTTGAGATATACTAATTTAGGATTAAAAAAAATTTTGTAATTGAAATTAGATAATAAATATTTATAATTTTGATTAAGAATTTAGAAAATTTAATTAGCAAAAAATTTTTTAAACTCTAGCTAAACTCATATGGCTTACTATGTAAAGTAATAATTTGTAAAAATTTTCAAAAAAAGCTTATAATATAAGTAATAATTTTTATAATATAACTAATAATAATATTTTTTTTATAACAAGCCTATACAATTTTTTATTTATTAAAACTTTTAATTTGCCAAATATATTAATAAATTATAATTATAACTAACTTTACAAATATACGAAATCTAGTACATTAGTAATCACAAAAAGTACAATATATAAAAAAAATTTTTTTATAAAAATTTTATTATTGATTTAAAAAATAATACTGCTAAACTATTTTTGAATACTTATTAGATTTTTGTATATAAAAAAAATTAAGCTATTAATTTTTTTAAATTTTTAATGCATTTTTTAAAATGTACTATATTTCGTACAAAAGGGTAAATCCAATCCATTAATCAATGCTTTCTAGTACCTGTGCAATCGAACACTTAAAAAAATTATTTATCCAGACACGCTTTTTTAATAATATAAATTTTATATTTTTTAGAAGTAAATTTAAAGATCACAATTCAAATTTTATTTACTAAATCCCAATTATATTGTTTGTTTTGTATGATTAGAGTGTTAAGGCGGGCGCCATCAGTGCTCTTAATTGATTATTACTTTAGTATCTGGCTTTATTTTCATGTTTATTTCTTTTTAATTTTTACATTGTGGTACATAATTGATTTAGAAAATTTTGCATGCAATAAGTATTTATTATTATATATTTTTTTAATTTTATAAATTCAGTTCTTTCAATATTACCAAAATTTTGAAATGTTTGATGCCATTCTTCTGATAATGATGGTTTGACTGAGCTCAATTATTGAAAGTCTTTTTATCTCTAAATCTGCCAAAATATACCTTCTTTTTTCATAAATTTGGTCTTTTTAAAGTATCTTTTTGAATGTCCTGAGACGTCTATGTTTGAACCTTGAAGGCCTTTGTGCAATTCATCCTTTTGGACAAATTTTTGCCCAATGATTCGTTCATTTTCTCGCCTAATAAGCAAATAATTTTTTTCTGCTTAAATTCATTCTTGATTCGTTCATTTTTTTGTTCAATATGCAATTTTTCATTTTTGATTCATTAATTTTCTTGTTTAAGAAGAAAATTTTCATTTTTGATTCGATCATCTTTTTGTCTAAGAAGAAAATTTTCATTTTTGATTCATTCATTTTCTTGTTCAAGAAATAATTTTTCATTTCTGATTTGTTCATCTTCTTGTTTTTCTTTATTCAAAATTCTCAAGAGTTGCTGGAAAGCATTATTGATACTTTCGGTCAATTCATGTATAGATCCCTCATCATCACCATCAATCACTTCAATAACCAATTTTGTATCATCGTAAAAGGCAGCATAAAAGTCAAAAAAATAAGAACAATAATAAAGAAAAGGATTCTAGTAATGAAAGTGATTTCCATTTTGTAAATCAGATTCCTAAGAATGCTTCTGTCAACATTTAAATACATTTAAATACTTTCGTTGTGAATTTACTTCTGCATAGCATTTGAAAATGCAGAAGTAATTCTTTATTTTAATTATTTTAATTTGGAAAAAATTTGTGAGATGAGATAGAATTTTTTTTAATTCAAAAAATTTTTTTAAAACTGAATACTAGATTTTTTTCAAATGTGCATTATCGCGCAGCATTTGAAGCTTAACACGCGTATTAGAATGCGTTTTGTTTTTTAATTAGAATCTAAATGACATACTTTCGCATGAATTCGACTTCTGCAAGGCCTTTTTAATGCATATGTTTAGTCTAAAAAATTTCAAACAAAATCTTTTTTTGATCAAAAAAAACTTTTTATGGCTCAGGACCTGATTGTGCATTATTGCGCAGCTTTTGAAGGTTAGCACGCATATTAAAATGCGGTTTGTTCTTAAGCAAGACTAAATTTATTTTCACATAATCAAATATATGCATTTCGATGCTTTCCGGATTTTAATTTAGTTCGAATGCATAAAATATAGTATTAAAATTTTATGAAAACTTTTTTATTTCCAATAAATTTTTTTACAACAAAGACCATATTTTTTGCAAATATGCATTATCGTGCTAGTACGCGTAATTAGGGTGCGGGACGGGTCGGGTTTGATCTGAAATTTCGCTAGTACCCTAGCCAATAGGAGAGAACGTCCCAAATATGGAAATGATGATCTGATTGTTACACAATTATTAAAGAAAATTTTTTATACGTTTTACAATACTTTTTTCGGAAGCTCAGGGAACGTAGTAAATTTTTAGATAAACTTGAAGCTTTCACCTTGCCCTACAATATATTCGCTTAATCCCTTTTAATCCCACAGTTTTTATATTACACTTTGCCAACCAAAGTTATAAGTAATTAACCGTCACAATGTTGACAAAATCTCATTTGTTGCGCAAAAAAAGGGTAAGAAGGTTTAAAATAACGATCTAGAAAAGTAATATAAGTGTAAATTTTATAATATAAGATCGTTTTTTTGTATGTGTTATATAAAAATTTCTTTTAAAAAGTTAAAGCATGCAATAATAGTTATTAACTTCGCTTTTTTTTTTACAAAAGTTTTTAGGACGTGGTAATAGGTTTACATTGGTATAATACATAATACGATATGTAGAACGAAGCTATTAAGGTTTAAAGACATTTTCAATAGAATAATAGTATATGATGTTATAGAAAAATTTAAGCTTATTAGACATAGAATTAAATAAAAAAATTTTTATAACGATGGTTATATCTTATATAATATAGGTACTATATTGTTTAAATGATCCAAAATTAATAAAGATGCATTTGTCTACCTGTAATAACATTCAACGGCATTCACTTTGAGTTTTTAAATCTAAATTTTTATTAAATTTCTTTGATTTCGTTCGAATTCTTGCTTGATTTCTTTTTTTAAAATCAACGATTTTAATTGGCTGATTTACATGTGACAATCACTCAACATTCGTGTAACAATTGTCCATATTTGGGACGTTCTCCCCTGTTACCCTAGCCATGTCAAAAAAAGTGTCGCTAAAATGAGATTCTACTTGAACCATGTGATGATCTGCACGATCCAGCCAATCATCATTAATATAATAGTATATTAACATTTTTTTCTAAGATAATTTTGTCGTTATTCTTAAAATTTTAAAATTTAAAAACTATTTGGCTTGTAAAACGATAATCTTTAATTTTAATTTTTTAGACCTTTTTTTAGATAAGTACCAGTGTCTTTTCGTTTTCTTGTTTTACTTTTTTTTTCATTGCATTAATTTTTTTCTTTTTTTGTAGATTTGTTTTTCGCCGAATATTGAAGATTCAAGATCTAGAACTTTAGATAAGTATTAGTGTCTTTTTTGCTTTCTTGCTTACTTTTCTTTCGTTGCATTAATTCTTTTTTTTTTTTTAGTAGGTTTGTTTTTCGCCGAAGATTGGAAATTCAAGATCTAGATCTGGACTTTTAGATAAGTGTCTTTTTCATTTTCTTGCTTTACTTTTCTTTCGTTACATTAGTTCTTTTCTTTTTTTTGTTCTTCACTGAAGATTGAAGTTTAAGATCTAGATCTAGATCTATAACTTTAGATAAGTACTATTGTCTTTTTCGCTTTCTTGTTTTACTTTTCTTTCGTTGCATTAATTCTTTTTTTTTTTTTGTAGAAATTCAGGATCTAGATCTGGAATTTTAGATAAGTACTAGTGTCTTTTTCGTTTTCTTGCTTACTTTTCTTTTGTTTCGCTAATCCTTTTCTTTTTTTGTAGGTTCGTTCTTTGTTAGAAATTAGAGATTCGGGTCTGGAACTGGAACTTATTTAGATAAGTACCAGTTTCTTTTGTGTTTTCTTGTTTTATTTCTCTTTCATTTCTCTAATCCTTTTCTTTTTTTTTTGTAGGTTCGTTCTTCGTTAGGAATTAGAGATTCGGGTCTGGAACTGGAACTTATTTAGATAAGTACCAGTTTCTTTTG
>QKWP01000039.1:438903-584839 GCA_003550325.1 Gigaspora rosea
ATCATAGTCATTCAATTGAAGAAAATGATATGCGTAAACGGTCAAAATTTATCAAAGATATGGTTAGTAGTGAGGCGATTAAGGATTACAAACCCCCGACAATCGCTAATGTTATTAGGAAAGAAGTCTCTAAGTTACATGAGAACTCGGGCGTGGAGTATTTGAAAACTAAAGAGGTTGCTAATATCAAGCAGAAGCTTGTTGGTCCGATGAATTTGCATCTTGTTGGAGATGCAAATTTAAAATCCGATATTTTTGATACTACCGAATTTTTGCTAAAAAATAATTATCAGGTTGAGTCTTTTCAAGTGCGAGAATCACTTGTGCATTTTCACGGCCTCTGTTTTGCAAATACTTGGCAAATAGAAAATTTAATGCGTTATGGTTGGTTAATGCTAATGGATTCTACTTATAATACTAATAAGCATGGATGGCGCTTATTTACTTTATACATCCGTGATGGCTGTGGTTGTTGGAATGCCGGTGCTCATTTTTTTGTTAATAGAGAAACAAGTGAGGCTGTTGCGGCAGCATTAAGAATTATTCGAAATTTTGCTTCATGCTAGAATCCACGGTACGTGCTCCTTGATCAAAGCAGTATAGAATCCAATGGTGTCGCACTATCTTTTCCGGGTCTTTCTGTAGGTAGGGAGCGAAAATTATTATTTTATACATGTATATATTTTTTATATATATATTTTTATATATATATTTTTTGTATGTATATGTTGTGCCTCAGACTAACGCTTGCCTCAGATGTCGATCGGCCTAGGTTAGGTTAGGTTAGGGTAAGAATTTGGGAAGGAGGAGGGTATAGTTTAGGCCAATCAATATCGATCAGTTAATACTAGCCAAAAAATCGACATCTGAGGCACAACATACATATATATTTTTTTATATATATATTTTTATCTTATTTTATTTTATTTTTTAAAATAATTTTACTTACAAATTAATTACTTGGATTTATAGGAGAGCAAGAATGTGATGTTCTTCTTTGTACCGTACATATCATACGAACATGGATAAAAAATATTTACCATGGTCCCACATTTAATAAAATGGTTCACGCGATGCACAAAAAAACACAAGTTGGATGTGAAGACATCATTCGTGATGCTATTAATACCTGCCCCGTTCAAGCCAATGCAAAATACATTTCCAGAAACTATTTAAAAAATTCGAGACAATGGTCTCTCTGGGCTCGACAACATTCACCACTTCTTCTTCAAATTACTTCTACTAATGCTCTCGAATCTTTCCACAGTGAGTTAAAAGCAAAAATTTCTGTCCAATATGGTTTGATTGGCGAGTATCTTTACTAGTTTAAAATTTTTTTTTAACTTTTTTTGTGTAAAAAATTTTGGCCAGGTTTTATCTATTACTCACCACATGGTAATATTGCAGCAAATCGAATTTGCATTGCTAAGGAAAAAGAACTTGGGTTTTTATTTTGCTTGATAATAATATTATTCAGATATCTGGTAAGTATAGCACTATATACCTGGATTTGTATTTATTAATTTATTAATACATACTTTGATTATTATAATTTAATAATTTAGCATTCGAAAACCTTAATTCATCAAAGTCAAACAAAGATTACAATCGTGGGCTATCAAAGCAAAATGAATATAAAGTCTATGACTTCAATTCAATCGTTTATGGAATGCTGGCATAGATCGTTCCTCATTGTCTTATTAAGCATGGATATAAACATGGCAAGAGATCTGACGTCTATAGCTTTGGGCAAATTCTCTGGAAAATTTCAAGTAGAAAGCTTCCGTTCTCATCCATTGAATCTGACTTATGCTTGTTACGCTTGCTGTTCATATTTCCAAGGGAAATAGAGGGTCTATAGAGTACACCATCTCAATGTATCGAACTTTACAAAAAATGTTGGGAAAGTGAATTCAGAAATCACTAAAAAAAAGAATAAGTCTCAATGCTTTAAAACAGATGAAACTTTTAGTCAACACTGTTCTATTGGGACATCAGGAAATTTTTTCAAGTCATCAAGGTAATTTAAGCTTACTTGTAAATCCACTTAAATTTATAGCATTTTACTTTATTTATCTATACTTCGGTGGAAGACAGAACTATTCTTAAAATTTGAGAAAAGAAGCATATAAATTCTTGAGCAAGGCAAATTTCTCAATGCATTGGAACTATTTGAAGAAATTCTTGGAAACAGCCAGCATAGTCCTAAAGATCAAATAAGTGTATTGATCTAGGGTTTTTCTTGTAAGTTCTGGTCTGAAATTTCATTAACAATAGTGCCGTAAATTTTCGAAATAACGGGCATGGGCATTATTTCGAATTTTGGCCCGAATTAAGTTTAATTCGGGACAAAATTTGAAATAACGCCCATACCCGTTATTTCGAGAATTTACGGTATTTTTGCAAAAATATAATTTTCTACATCACACTGACTTCACTAGTTCTTAGCTCAAATGAACTTGGACAATTCGGAGGAAAAGTATGCACTTTCGAGAACGCCACTAAAAGATTTAATTCTTACTAGTAATGATCCTGGATCAGGAGGAGGAAAAAAGCATTAGCATTACACTTTGCAAGAACAACACGTTAATTTTTGACTCGATTGAACTTGGATCAGGAGGAGGAAAACATTAGCAGACGACTTTCCAAGAACACTACGTTAAAAACTTTAATATTACTAGTAATGATCTTGGATCAGGAAGAAAGTCTACTTTGTAAAACCGCTACACTGGCTTCTTTGAATCTTGAAAGTAACAATCTTGGATCAGGAGGGGGAAAGTCATTAGCAGGTACACTTTGTAATAACATCTCGCTGACTTATCTTAACATTCGATCTAATAATCTTGGCTTAATTTGAATTTTTTTTTTTTTTTAAGCATTTGAGCAACGATATCTCGGGTATGACCCAGTTTTTTTTTATGTTCAGAGATGAATTTGGATTCTACAGGTCAGTGGTACTTAGGCATTAAATTTATTAGGAATTTTCGGGTACAGCATTTTCATTTAAAGTTTTAAAAAAACGATTAAGATTTATTTATTTATTTATTTTTTAGCATGCAAGTTCGATTGGTTACAATATTATCATGTTATGAATGATCGATGAATCATAGCACAAAATTTTTCATCCCTTTTTTTTTTTTTTTTTTTTTAACATAGTATTTTTTTTTATCATCATCTAGGGGCATGTCACATTCTTTTAGAACTTGACAACAAAAAGATGTTAACTGCAAAAGAAACTGCAATCGAATTTCGCACCAAAAGAATTTCTCTCGCCAATATTAGACCAGAAGTTCTTAATGAAATACATAAATTTCCTTTTTCTCTTCAAAGACTTATCGCAGAAGAAGTACATGCCATTGCAAAAAGACTAGAAGAAGGAAAGTGCCTACCAAACCTTGCAAGTGCAGAATGTTCGTGCAGATTCTTCAATCGGTATATGCTACCGTGTCGTCATATTTTTCATAAACAACTTTGTGGTGCCAATATTTTAACTCCAGAAGCTTGGGCCAGTTTTCAAGAAACTTTCGAAGAAAGTGGAATGGATGTATATCAAGCCCGTGGTGTTGTGGAGGTACCTGTTACCCAGATATCTGCAGTAGATAAAGCAGCTGAAAAAAGTCGGCAAAAAATGAATGAATTATTAGAAAGGACCCGAGACTGCTACTACAGATTTGCAGAGAAAAGCCCTGATGAAGCGTCACGATTCGTTGGCAATTTGGAAAAAATGCTAGAGCCAGCGATCAACTGAATTTTTGTGAAAAAAAAAAAATATATATATATATAACGTTGGTTATTGATTCGGAATGGAATGGAATAAGTTGAAAGGATAAGAACAAAGCATTTATTCATTATAATAATCTGTCGAGACGGATTGGAATAAGATTTGAAAAAGATAGTGTAAGGCATTCATTTGTTCATTATAAAAAATATGCCGAGATAATCAAATGTACTATATGTGCAAGAAGTAATAAAGCAATAATATCGTAGACATATAACACTGGGTCGTATTTTTTTTTTTATTCGTCCAAAAAGCTTTTTTTTTTAAAAAAAAAATTAATGTAAAAACTCAAGAATATTAAAGTTTTTCTTAACTGTCTATTAACTTAAATAGCTCATTTTATTAAACACGAATTAATAAATTTTCTTTGTACTCGCACACAAATAATACATAAAAAAAAAAAAATAAATTAGTATCCATTCATGAACTGAGTAGCTTGCTTAGACTAATCAATTTTTTTCGTATTTAAGCTAAATTAATGTGAATTAAAGAAAATTGAATAGGAAATGACGATTTTAAACTAGACCAATAAATTTTTTTTATACTTAAGCACTAAATCAACACGAATAAAATGAAATTATGCAACGAATTAACCTGAATTAAAGAATTAGACGGTAAATATTCATGAACCCGAATAACTTATTATAAACAGATTAATAAATTTTCTTTATACTTACGCACTAAATTAAAATGAAATTAAATAGTAAATATTCTAATCTTAATAAATTTTTCTTTGTATTTACGCATTAAATTAACCCGAATTAAAGGAAACTAAATAATGAATTCTCATGAATCTGAATAGCTTATTTAAAACCATTATATTAATAATTTTTCTTTATACTTAGCACTAAATCAACAACAAAATGAAAATAAATAATGAATATGTTATTGTCACTATTATCTGTTAAAAGGATCCACTCGATTATGTCTCTATAAGACGTGGCTTAAAGCTGAAATTCTTCAATACAATCTTGACATCCTTATTTCCACTCGTTCATTCTTATGTCATAAATTTGAATCTTAAACACTTCGATTCAACAGCTAAATTAATGCATAACTTATTCTAACTGACAAGCTTTATTTTACAGACGATTAATTTACAGACAAGTTCATTTCGTAGACAGTATATTTCACCGACAGCTCATTTCACAGAAGTTTTTTTTATAAACCGCACTAACCTTAACTTTAATTCTAGCCTAACCTTAACGACACTGACTAGAATTGCTTCGTCTGTGAAATGAGCTGTATACTGTCTACGAAATGAACTTGTCTGTAAATTAATCGTCTGTAAAATAAAGCTTGTTTGGTGAAATAGAGTGCTTTGAAGTGATTGTCGATGAGTTGATCGGAATCGTATTCTTCTAACATACCGAGTTTGTATTCTTTAATCGCCTCATTGCCCACCATTCTTTAATAAATTTAACCGTTTACGCATATCGTTATCTTCCATTAAATGGTTATCATTCACCTACAAATTTGTTTTATTAAATTATTTTTTTTCTATTTATTAAAAAACACCATATTACAATATTTTAAATTAACTCTTACTCTCTCAATTCTAATTCTAACTTCACAATCAATAACGGGATTTTTTCAGGTATGCAAAGCTTTTCAAGAGGAAGATTTTTTGATTCATTGGGCTTTGAAAGTTTACAGATTTTTTTTTTATTGTTACTAGTTTTGCCATTTGTTGTGGGTTTTCTTTTTAATAAACAAAAGTTGCTCGTTTGCTGCAGGATTTAGCGGAAATTGTTTCTTTGCTGTCTTGCGGATAGCCGAGTCAGAGTCGTTTATACGTATAAGCTTTAAGCTTTCAGACCCTATTTTTATTTATTTATTTATTTTTTTTTATGCTTACTGGCTTGCCATGGGGGTTTTCTTTCTTTCTGTAAGTAATGTTATCATGGAGAACGAAAAGTGCGAACACATAAAATTCGATACGAAAAAAAAATTTATATCGATAATCTCATGGAGAACAAAAAGTACGAACACATAAAATTCGATATAAAAAAAATTTTTATATCCATAATCGATTAAGATGTGTGGGGTGCGTTGATTGGCTGCATTGATTAGATAGTCAATTGACCTGACAGACCCTGGACCATCAATTTAATAGTTACCCCGCTTTAGCGGACTCCTTTTTTTGTAGGTTCATTCTTCGTTAGGAATTAGAGATTCGGGTCTGGAACTGGAACTTATTTAGATAAGCACCAGTTTCTTTTATGCTTTCTTGCTTTACTTTTTCGTTTCACTAATTCTTTTTTTTTTAATTCTTTGTCAGAAATAAGAGTTGTTTTTACTTAATGAAGATCTTAATTTTCTAGAATTATTAAAGCTAATAAAAAAAAAAAAATCTAAGCAATTCAAGTGTCAGATTCTATAATATGCGAAATAAAATATTAACTTTGCACGATCTTATAAACTTTATTTCTTTTTTTTTCAAATATATTTGTTTATACTTGAATAATAGTATTAATCAAAATTAGAATGCTCATAATGTCATGATGCTTTTTTTTAAAAAAATAAAGTTAGAATCGTGTTGTAAATAGATTTGTTAGAATTTAAAAATAATAAAATTATTGAATTGAATTTTTTCATTAATTATTGGATTAAGTTATCACATATTACATTAATTTCAAATATTGATAACTGTCACATTTGATTTTGTAATAATCGATTAAATATACATGCCTTCTTTTTTATTATTTTCATTTGGTTATTTTAGTATGTAATTATAAAACTATTTACCTATTAGATGCAGAAAAATGAATTTAGAAAACGTATGCATAAGCCGATGGATAAATAGTTAAATATTGTCTTAAAAGGAAGGTTATTTTACTAATATAATATACTTAAGTCCTATTTCAATTAATGATAGGCATTTATATATTTTTTGCCGTTATTTTGCATATGCATGTATTCAAATCTTGCTGGTTCAGCCGAATACAATTATTTGCTGTATTAAGTATATCCGTCATTTTTAGTTTGTGTATTTTTACTGCATTAGCTGAAAAGTATCCATTCTAAATTAGAATATATGTATTCATTTATTCCTTATCTGGTAGATTTGTTCGGTTGGCCGAAAAACATTATTGCGCGATTTAAATCATAGTATTATTGTCAGAAATGCACCAACAAAAAAGTAACATAAGAATCATAATAGTTTGTTAAAGAAAAGGAAATTATGAATCGTGATAAGAATATTGAATTTATATAGTTGAAAAATTTATTTAAGCTGTGTCTTTAAAGCTTCGAATAAAATTTAAAATTTAATTAAAATTCTACAAAATTTAAAAGTTTTATTTGATTTTTATTTAATAAACTTCGTGAATCACATTATATAAATTATATTTCAATTTTTGAAACAAAATGAGCTAAAGTAGTTCATCTAATGATTTGACAGTTCTCACTCAAACTTCTGAAAATAAAAGATGCGATTACTGTAATGTAATAAAGGGAAGACAAAATTTTTTACGCCCTCGCGGTGATAATCTACAGCATGAGCATGCAACACAAACATCGTTTCTAGCTTCAAAGATGTGCTAGAAAGTTAACTTCAAAAATAATCTCTAATAATCTCTAATTTAAGAGGAGCTGGCTTAATAATGACTTTTTGAACTAGGTAAAGAAAAAAAAAGCCTTTTCTAAATTTTAAACTGCTAAATAGAAACAGTTTCTAACGGAAATACCTATTTTTCTTTTTTTAAGATTAAAAGATTTTAAGTTGGGTTTTTAGACAAAACAAGGTTTTTAATAGAGGTCTAATATAATGTGTAAGATAGGCTTTAAGTTAGATTAGTTCTTGAAATGTATTAAGTTTTGTTAAAGATCTTAGTTTATATATAGTGAAATATAGAGTGTTTAAGCTAAAAGTAATAATCGCTTTATTATATTTTCTTTATATGTTTATAGCATACTGTATTTTTCGAATACGTATATATATTTTTGATTTATGCATTTTTTTTCTACATATAAGGCTTTCGTTTTCTTGCAGTTTTTCGTTAATAGTTAATGCTAATATTGTAATAAAGCTATGAATTTGATTGGCTAATAATCACGGGTAGATCTACAAAAATTAACCAATTAGACGAATTTCTGCCTATGATGTGATCTCGTGCATATACTAGAGCTAACCATGTCCGTCTGTCTGTTCACTAATTGCCAAATATAATTGTTCGTTGATGTACATATAAAAAAATAAACACTTTCGTATTAAAATTTTAACAAGTTTTGTAGTTATTTTATATTATACATATAATTATATATATTTATTTAATAATATTAATTTAAAATTTTAGCTTTGGACATTAACAGTTCCTGTTTTCCTAGTATTAAATATAAAGAACCAGTTTTTTTTTACTAATCAGGTTATATACTTAGCTATATATTAATTATTTTATGTACACTGCATATTTAGGTCTTTTAAATATTACGAGAATTTACTTAACTAAAATCTGATAAATTGACTTAACTTTCTTTTATGATTCTTCTAGATAATATTTTAGAAAACTCTCGTACACAGAATTTAATTAGTGTACTAAGAATAAATAACAAATTAAAATATTATATATTTTTTCTATAAAGAATATTTTCTCTTGCCACATGTTTATCAGATGAAGTCCTTTTAAGAATTTTTGAAAGTCTAAAGAATTAAAAGAATTATTCCAAAGACTTATTTTCATGCCTTCTTGTAAACTGTCGATGGTGTAGAACTATTGTACCAATATTATGAAGAAGGCCTTGTTTTGATGATGTAAGAGTCATCAAAATATGTCTTTTAGAATTAAATGCCGATGAACAAGTGAAGTTGATTCCATTTAAAATTGGCCTTCCAAAAAAGACTTTGACACTATTATTTGATTATACAAATTTTATACAATATGAACAAGGGAGTATTAGATTTTTTGAAGATTATTATAAAGAATGCTATCTAGTAATGACAGTTAAAAATTTTTTGATTTTAATGTTTTACGAAAAAGTGAAAAGCTTAAAACTTTAAGTCATATTTTTCTTGGTTATTTCGAATAGAAAGCAATAGCAGATGCTCTTTGCAAAAATTGCAACTTAACTTTCTTAGATCTTTCATCCAATTAGCTAGGCTTTGATAGAGCAATAACATTAGCAAATGCACTTTGCAAAAACAATAAGTTAACTACTTTAGTTCTCTGCAACAATCAGTAGGATTTGATGGAGGAATAACACTAGCAAATGTGTTCATAAAAACGATAAGTTAACTACTTTAATTATTTGCAACAATAATCTTGAAGTTTTTGTTAAAAATGCATATAGTTGACTACTTTAGTCCTTTCCAACAATAATCTTGGATCAGTTGTTGGAAATGCACTAGCAGATATCCTTAGTAATAATAATCTTGAATCTGTTATTGAAGATATACATATGTTTAATCTTGGATCCATTATTGGAAATGCACTAGCAGATACTCTTTGCAAAAATTGTATTTTAATTTCTTTAGATCTTTTATCTATTTAGCTTGGCTCTGTTGCAAAATATGGGTTATCTTGACAAAATAACAAGTTAGCTATACAGCCGCCCCTCTGTTAGACCCATAAAAACACCTAAAATGTACAATGGTAATAACTCCTGATCTAGTAATCAGAATTCACTCAAACTACCACCAATGTAACCATCTCGTTGCAAGCTTTCGAATGGTATCAAAATAATATTGATTGGACTGTTCTAGCCCAAGCTAGCTATAATTGAATGATTGGTCTTTACTAGTGTTCTGATTTATCACAAAAATCCCAACTTGGGTCACCTGGTCACCCAGGTGAACACTAGGTAATAAAAAAATTTCTGCTATGGGCAGTGTTTAAAATTTAGATCCAAAATTAATTGTACAAATGCAAGTAATATACAGGTTTTAGATGCACAAACAATTCATTGCTTGCATATGTGTGCATATAAAAAAAATTTTTACTTGCACATATATACATGTAAAAAATTATTAAAATAGGTAAATATAGTAAAATCTTTGATTTACAAATTATCATTATATTTATAGTTATTATTTAACTAAAAGAAACTATCTCATCAACTAAATTGGTGCAGAATAAGAGATTAACTATTAACTAAATTAATACAAATACAGTTGTCCTCCTAAATAATTACCTACCATTTATTTATATTAAAAACACCTCTATATAGTCACAATTATATTTATAATCATTATTGTTTTAGAATTTGTTGCCTAATTTTAATAATAAAATTACTTTTTTACAATCATATTTATATATAAAAATAGATAGTTTCTATATAGAAAAGTTGCAATTTTGTTAATTAAATCAGCTTTTGCATTAAAAAGATTGTTCAAAAAAAATAAAATATAACTACTCTGAAATTTTTATACAAAATCAGATAACTTCTTATTAGAATTGTTTTTATTTTACTTATCTACAAAAATAGCTAAAAAAAACTTGTAATTTTTTTTGTAAAAATATAAAATAAAAAATATATTAATGAAATATTAACTAATTTATATAATAATTGTATAATAGATATCAAAAAAATTTATTAAAAACTCTTTTTGATGATCACTTGGTCCAAATTTCTAACAGAAGAAAAAACAAAAAGTTTCTTGTTGGAGAGTTGCCTATACTTTATGTATAGTAGGATAACACAAAAATATGGTTTTTATAAAGGTCAATGGCTCACCTTCTGGGACTCCTTTGTATATTTAGCATGCAAGCCAGAAGCGTTCTCTTACAAGATAACTGGCAGAAGGTGGCGCCCTTGTACAGAAAATTTTGGTAGAGATATAAACATAGTGTTAGGGTTGTTAATGGAGTAGAGTGGAGTGAGTTGGGTTAAAATCAGATGGTGCAAGCCTTGCTCCAACCCAACCCGGGTTATATTTCAAATTAACACTCCAGGTTGTACTCCAGGTTGTACTCCAGGTTGGTGCTCCGGGTTAATGCTCTGGGTTATAAGAATAATTTGCTCCAGAGCACTCCATATGAAACAACCCGGGTTATATTTCAAATTAACACTCCGGGTTTTACTCCGGGTTGTACTCCAGGTTGTACTCCGGGTTGGTGCTCCGGGTTAATGCTCCGGGTTAATGCTCCGGGTTATAAGAATAATTTTGCTCTGGAGCACTTCATATGGAGCAACCCGGGTTTTGCTCCAGACCACTCCAACAGAAGCGACCAATCAAATTCGTAGATTATTCTGATATAGTCATACAATCGATAAATCAATTTTTTTATATGTTTTACAATACTTCTTTTAAAAGCTCAGGTAGCTTAACTTTCTATGAAATGAGAGTAAATTTAACGGATGAATTCATGCCTTCTCTTCGCCTTATAACAATTCTTTAAATCCTTATGAATCTCATTGCTTTTTTTTTTACAATTTGATCAGATCACCATTACAATTTTATATGAGTACCGTCAAGAGAAAACCTGTCATCAGGCTTTCAATTTATTTCGTACCAGATACAATTTCTAATAATTAGATTATATCTGGTACAAATATCATTGAAAGTCTGATGACAGGTTTTCCTTTGATGGCACTCATAAAATTGCCTATTCTAGCTTTCCGAATGATATTATTAAGCTGTTCGAGATTTCTATTATATTCAGATAATAAATACAGTGAAACTTCCATAAATGCACTCTCTATAAATGCTCTCTCTCTCTAAATGCATGCTCAACATCTGGCCCAAATATATGCGTGATCTCTATAAATGCACTTTTTCTAATTGCACAATGTTAAAGTTCAGTCCCCCAAGTGCATGCATTTATAGAGGTTTCACTGTAGATTTGCAATATGTTTAAAAGAACTCTAATGAACTTACCAAAGAAAAAAGCTGTAAGAAACTGAAATAACCTGCTCATGAAAATTATATGGCATAAGATGCAAAAATGAAATATGAAGCTTTTTTATTTTCATCAAATAAATTATTACAGTGAAACCTCTATAAATGCATGCACTTGGGACTAAACTTTAACATCATGCATTTAGAGAACAATAAGAAAAAGTGCATTTATAGAGGTCACGTATATATTTGGGCCAGAGGTTGAGCATGCATTTGGAGAGAGTGTGCATTTATAGAAGGTGCATTTATGGAGGTTTCACTGTATATGAGTGAAGTCAAAATTCTAATGTGACTAGCTATTTCAAATGATCGATGAAAATTTAGAGCAACCTGGATTATAAGAAAATTTTGCTCCAGGTCACTTCATATGTGGAGTAACCCAGGTTATAAGAAATAACTTTGCTCAGGTTACTATATAATTCTTAAAATCTCATCCCATTTCAACCTTAAAATGGAGTATAACCCGGAGTACATTGCTCCATTAACAACCCTACTTTATGGTATAAGATATATTTATTTGTAAAATTGTTCAATATAATAATATTTAAAGTGTTTTTCAAATTACCGTAATTGTTAGTTCATCTCCTATAACAAAAATCTTTAAATTCATATAAATATTTATATTTTTATAATTCTCTATTTAAAAAATAATCAAATGATTTTTTGTCATATTTTCTATTTAAAAAATAATTCAATGAGTTTTCGCTATATTCTCTATTTAAAAAATAATCCAACGATTTTTCGCTATACTTAATATATACTAGATCTTGTAGTGCAATAAAGATTTTATCTAAATTTTACAAACTTTAAATGAATATATCTTCTTATTTTCCATATTATAAGCTACTTTCAATTTTATATACTAGTAGTATTCAAAGATGTCTTTAAATGTTGAAATTTATCAGACTATGATTAAGAAATCTCGAACTTGGACCTTACGATAAAAATCAGTTGGTGTTTAATAGATTCCTAGTTTCTATAATATAGTATAAAATTTGTTATTACAGTAATTCAAAAAGCACTATAATAAAGTTACTAAGAATGTATTAGATTAGCTGAAATCAAGTTACTAGCCTATCCCTCTTCTAAAAATTTACGATATCAGCTAATATCTAACACTTTCTTAATAATAAATATATATATATGTAGTCAAAATGTTATATTTCAAGAAGAAAAAAAGCTTTCTATGTCAAGTTCTTTTTTATTTTTGTCACGCACTTGCTGAATCCAGCTTTTAAGACACATGACTACACATGCAGTATCTGGTTTTAAGTTACAACGAATTTTAGTTATAGTATTTGCTGCCATAGAAAAAGCCTGTTCTGAAGGCACACTTGAACCCTGAACACTTAAATAGCATAATGCTATACTTGCAAGAATTGGAAAATCTTTACCAAAATGGTGCCACCAATCTAACGGATTTGTATTAGGATCAACTGGAATTGCAAAATATCGAGTATTTTCATCTTCAACAGTTACTTGTTCAGAATTTTGTTCGGAAATTAAAGATTCAAAAAATGACCGTTTGTTTTCTTTTGATTGTAAATTTATATTAGTAGATTGAGCATCATTTTTATATAATTCCATTCTGTTACACAAAGTGCTATAGCTCTATCACGCTTATTAATATCTTTAAAAGTCTTAGTCTTAGATCGTGGATCTAACAAGCTCCAATTGTTGTTGATTCATCAACGCATTCCCAATATTCTTGAAGTTTAAAATTAATTGAATTTGCCACCATACATTCGCTCAAAGAAGTATCAGGGTAAGTTTCAAGAAAAATTCTAAATGTCGCAATAAACCAATTATAGTTAATCTTACATCACTTATAGTAGGATACGTTGAAGTTGATAATATTTCAGTTGCTATAAAAAATGGTTCAAGTAATTGAATTAAACTATTAACTACTAGCCAATCATCATCTTGCAAATAGAAATCAGAAAGATCCCAATTTTTAATAATAAAAAGATCTAAAATATCTCGCATTTGGCAAAATTTTTTTAACATAAGGTATGTACTATTCCACTGCGTCTCTATATCTAAATCAGGTCTTAATTCAGGCTTATTTTCAAGTTTATAAATTGTTTTTAAAGACTCACTTAATCTTGTTGAATGCCGAATTTTTGTTACAAAATCTCGAACTCTTTTTATAATTATTGATGCTAACTGCAAACCATGTTGTACAGCAATATTGAGTATGTGCGCTGCACATCTCTGATGAACTAATTCATAATTATCTAGAGTTTCTTTAAGTTCCCACCCTGCAGCTATCATCGAATATGCATTATCAGTTGTAATTTCCAACAACTTTTTAGTAATTTTAGCCAGATCTAATACTTGTATAAGAGCTTGTTTAATGTTTATAGCAGTATGTTGTTCAGTAAAATAATAAAGATCAAGTAAAAAATGTTTCAATTGCCATTCATGATTAATAAAATGAACTGTAATACCAAGATATGATTGCATTGCAATTGAACTCCAAATATCACAAGTAATTGAAACCTTTCTAGCTTTTTCAAGTTCTTGTAAAATTATTTTATGCATATAATTATATTTATTCAAAATCTCAGTTCGTATAGTTTGTCGACAAGGTACTTGGTATCGTCCATCAAGTTTATTTAACATTGTAATAAAATATATATTATCAACAATAGAAAAAGGAAGCTGGCAGCAAACTATAAAATCCACAATTGTATCTGTAAGTTGCTGGTATCGTTGATCTGTTTTTGAATATGGCTTACCTATAAATTTTTCAAGAGTGCTTTGTCGATTACCAACATAGTTACTATGTTTATTATGTAGATGTTTAGCAAGTGTTCCTGGCATATTGGTTGACTTATATTTAAGTTTGCATATAGTACATATAAATGAAATAATCTCATTGTTATTATTATATTCCTTTGAAAAATGTTCCCAAACCCAGGAGGGTTCTCGTGAAGTAAGTAAAACTGAGTTAAGATCACTTTCTTTGCTAGTATTTGTTAGTTCGACTGTTGTCTCAGTTGGTGTACTTTCTGTTAAATCAATAGTATCATTGGTTTCAAAACTACCTTCAGTTAATTCATTCTCATATTGAATATTTGATTCAATCGTAGTTATTTTTTGCTTTTTAGACATATTTTTACTAGATATTTTTTTATTTTTTATTTTTTTTTTTGTTTTATAAACAGATTTATATTGATTTTTTATTCGTATAAACCAATTTTTAATAAAGCTAATTTAGAACACAATACATAAAACATACATATCAATATATTATACTACAATTATTAATAAATGCATACGTATTCTGCAAGCATAGTACAGTGAAACCTTTATAAATGCACGCACTTGGGACTGAACTTTAACATCGTGCATTTAGAGAACAATAAGAAAAAGTGCATTTATAGAGATCACGCATATATTTGGGCCAGAAGTTGAGCATGCATTTAGAGAGTGTGTGCATTTATAGAGGGTGCATTTATGGAGGTTTCACTGTATCTTTTTTAAACAAGCCATTTAACCAATTTTAATAATATCAATATCAATATATGGGGACGCCCACAGCAAAAGCAGGTGATAGAACTATATATTATATAGTATATCACCTGCTTTTGCTGTTGGTGTCCCTATATATAGATCTAATTTTCTTACATTAATTAATGAAAACCTGAAAACAGATAAATTTACAGGTTTTTTTCTCACCATTATTCATTGTTTCTAAATACAACCTGAACTTATGCGTACTTACATCAGGGGTTCAGTTCAATTTGAACTGAACTTGAGAACAAAAATAATAATCATATGTTTAGTGCAAAAGTAGCAAATTTTGCATCTTAACACAAACAATGTTGCTAGCTATTCTGCTAAAAAAATAGCGCTATTTTAGATGCTACTAAAATCTGGTAGCTCTGACTTGCATCGAAAACTGATCTCAATTGTAATCATCATAATTTATTTATTTATTTTTTATTAGAAAATTTCCTTGTGATTTATCCGTATAAACCCCATAAAATATCATATTTTTCAAAATAATAGGCATCACAAAAATAATTACAAAGTCTTAAATATTGTCACGGCTGTCGCTAAAATTGGCTGGTATTGGAATTCAAACCTATTTTAAGTTATTAATAAAAGTACCAGCACATTTTAATAAGGCTTATATTCAAACACCGTATAATGTAAATCACGGCACTCTTTTTTAATGCAAAGTATCCTCAAAAATTTTTACAGTAAAATATTAAATATCCAGAGAATATATCCTATGAAATTACCTGGATACTATGATGCTATGAGATAGTGACCCAAATCTTTAGTATCAGCCGTAATAATAAATAATATTTATACTTACAAAATTAATATCATACTAACAATATTCGTAAATTAAAGTAATTTAATACCTGATACTAACAATATTCGTAAATTAAAATAATTTAATATATCAATAAATAAAGATTCAAATGAAGATTCGAGTTAGTACCTAAAAGATCGAATCAAAAACATATAATCAGTAATATAATTCAAATTAATTTGGGTTGTCTTGAAAAATATATTGATTATAAATAACTCCAATATTTATAAAAGTTTAAAAAATAATTACCCTTTTGCATGTTAATATGCTAAATAAAATAAAATTAAGCGATAAAGTTAATAAATATACTTCTTAAATTCGATACTCAAAATTGTTATATTTCTCCACCATACCAATTCCGTATTCATAGCAAATAACAGTTTTAGAATTATCTGCCTCAGCTGGTTTTTGGCAAAATATAATGCTTCATATTCATTCCAATCCCGGTTCCTAAATTATGATTCTAACTTGTTATTGTCTATTCAAATTATTATATATGCAAATTCTTGACAATGCAAAATGCTTCTGTTAATACTTTTACTCCCTTTAATCAAACCTAACTATACTCAAGATTCAAAAAAATCATTGCAATGATTTTTTTTTTCATCTAATCCAAGGCTATTTCGAATAAGATTCAGAAAAATCAACAGAAATCTAAATGTTCTTGCAAAGTACACTTACTAACACTTTCTCTTCTCTTGATCTGAAATTATTTTCTTTGCAAAACGTATCTACTATTATTATTATTCACCAAATCCACTGCTGTTAAGATCTAAATCTTTCAACCGTTAGAATCTAAATTTTTTAGTGTTCTTGCAAAGCACAACCGTTATTGTTGTTTTTCTTTGGTTAAAGATAAGATTTAAAATAAGTTAGTGTGATATATTTGAAAATGCTTCTGCTAACATTTTTTTTCAAAAGATAACCTTTTTTTTTTTTTTTTTTTTTGTAAAGTTAATTATTATAATCGAGTATTGCAACCCAAATAATTTTGCTCCGGGTTATAAGAATGATTTTGCTCCAGGTCACTCCAAATATGGAGCAACCTGGGTTATAAGAATAATTTTGCTCCGGGTCACTCCATATGGAGCAACCTGGGTTATAAGAATAATTTTGCTCCGGGTCACTCCATATGGAGCAACCCGGGTTATAATAATAATTTTTGCTCCGGGTTATTATATAACTTTTAAATCTTACTCCACTCCAACTTCAGATTGGAGTATAACCCGGTTTGCTCTGGAGTATATTGCTCCATTAACAACCCTACATAGTGTCTTCGTCGACGAAGTTTTTTGTGGTAAAACAGTGGTGAACAACAAGAAAATGAGTTTTATCTTTTTATACTTTCCTTCAAGTTTGTTTCAAGTGTTATCTTTCGCCTCTTTGAATTTTTCAAAATTTTTGCCAAAAAGTGGGCATTCTAGCTTACCCTCTCCAAAAATCAGCAGTGTTTACTCCTTTCAAATTGGGTATGTGTCCCTAGACCAGAACTGGCGCCATCACAAGTGAGTTTGGTTATCAAATAAACAATGAATGACATGTTATAGAATTTTGGAGAACACGTAAAGAATTTCTTACTTGGTCACAGAGTTCAAGACGTAGTTTTTTTGTTTTTTTCTGTATATATAACACTTTGGTAGATATGGTCTATGCAGTGTTATATAATTTTTATCCCTTAGATTGTAACACAGGCAAATTTGCCTGCGTTTTTTTTTAAACTTTATCATTAGTTTTAAGGTATTCTAAACATTCCCAATTTTTTAACCAGAAAGAAGGTGGACTTGCTATATTTCGTGATTTGTTTTGATTTTGAATTTGAATTTCTAATTCACTAGTAGCTTTATATTTGCCTTTATCATTCATATTTGAGTCTAAGTATAAATTACATAAATTTGACTTTCATGGTATACTTTTATAAAATTTACTTTATTATAATTTTATAAGTCAATAAGTGCATTTTTATCTCTTAACTATTAGTATGCAAGCTTGCTTGCTAAACAGATTAAGAGATCAAAAGAAAATTATCATTATTATTGATCTGCAAAGACATAAATGTTAATTTATTTTATTATAATGATATTATTGAACTTATAATAATTTTATCTCTTAACTATTAGTATGCAAGCTTGCTGGCTAAACAGATTAAGTGATCAAAAAAAATTATCGCTATTGTTGATTAATTTTAATTATTATTATTGTTTGTCACATGTTCTCAGCTAAGTTTAATGAATAAATATGCATTAAAAATCTTTAACCTTGGATAAGAATAATAAAGTTTATTTTTCAAATTGAACTTATATGTTGGAAACTAATAAATATTATAAATTATGTATCTGAAGTGTTTTGAAAAAGATAAGGTTCCCCTGAAGAGTATCTGAATGAGGAGTTAGTAGGATCCAGATGGATCGCTTATTATAATAATCCAGATCTATTAATTTAACAATATTTCGCTCCCTGTTTTTGTTTGGAATACGTAGGAACAGCAGTGCAGTGTGTATATCTTATTGCAAATATAGCTTGAATAGTTTAATTTTTGTTGCTATAATTCTTATTTGCTTTTTTTTGTTTTTTAATTAAGTCAATTATTTTCAATCTTGTTTAAAATAAAAATACATTTTAAATTTTAATTGGCAAAATGTTGTAATTTTTTCAATTCAGTAAAGAATGATTAAAATTTATTTATTTATTTATTATTTTGCCTATTGTATTTATATTGTATTTCTCTATATAACCAAATACAATACTAAAAAAAATAAATAAAAAAATAAATTTTCTATTGACTTATTTATTACTATTTTCTGGAGTCAATTGATTATATCTTCAAAAAACCTTGCATAAATCATTAGACGTGCAGATTTATGAAAGCAATTGTTGCAATGAGAGTAGTAGTTTAAAAATATAAATAACAGATTAATACTAAATTTTTCATGATGAAGAATCACTTGCAAATTTAAATAAATTATTAGAAAAAGACTTTTATTTTCTCCGCAATATTCACATGGTTCCTCGCGATTTAACCTCCAACACATCTTTTTCCTGCCGCAACATTTATCACATACTTCTTTTATTTCATTTCCAGAAATGACAGTTAAAATAGTTTTTATAAATAATAACTGATAAGGTTTTTTTTTGTCAAGATCTTTTTTCTTTTCGATATAAACTGATTTTAGAACACAAAAAAAAGCAATAAAAAGAACAAAAAAAGTTGAAGAGATCAAAGAAAAAGCTAAACAAGGTTCCTCAAAAATTCTGTGTATAGTATAGAAGTCTTAAGGGTGTGTAGAATTAACAACTACTATAGTACACACGGAATTTTTGAGGAACCTTGTTTAGCTTTTTCTTTTATTTCTTCAACTTTTTTTGTTCTTCTTGTTGCTTTTTCTTGTGTTCTAAAATCAGTTTATATCGAAAAGAAACACAGATCGTCGGTTATAAAATATATAAAGAAGTTAATTATTATTATCATTAATCTTTTTAAAAACTACTCATCTAATATAAGGATTCGTGAAAAAGTTAACTCTTGATGAAGAATCACTTGCAAATTTAAATAAATTATTAGAAAAAAAAAGTCTTTTATTTTCTTCGCAATATTCACATGGTTCATCGTGACAATGCATCTTTTTTCTGCCGCGACAGTTATCACATAATTTTCTTATTTCATTTTCAGAAATAACAATTAAAATAGTTTTAAAAAATAATATAGAAATGATCAAAACAATTAAGGGATGTGAGCCCTAATAGTTGCGGTTTAAAATTTTCAAAATACAATTCTGTGTTATTAAACTTTAAAAAAGATAAAGTAAGGCCTGCTATGTCTTCGACATTTAGTTTTGTATCAGAAGCCAGATTTCGTTAAAGCAAAACAGAAATGAGATGAGTATTTTGATTCATAATATAAAAAATCAGATTCCAAAGATAAATCAATCAAAATTATTGTCAGATTAGCACATGCCCGTAATCCTTCTTCTTTTAAATATTTCTCATTTTGCTTTTGAAATTCTTTGATAATTATTATGCCAACTATTGAATATTCATTAGTTAAATGTGATTCCATTTTGCAAAGATTTGCATCAAATGAAATGATATTTTTCATTTTTTTCACCAATATTGCAAGTATCTCATATTTATCTTGAGAATAGAGTAAACAATGATAATTTAAGAAATAAAGAATGAATTTCATAGAGCAACAAGAATTCTTTATAAAACGAACCTTAAGCTTTATTGCTTAACACTACTAGATGAGATTTACAGTGGTGGCCACATGTTTTCATCACCTGAAAAAAATTTTCAAATTCATATATATAGGATTAATTTTATTAATAAATAGAAAATTAACATCTAAATAGTAAACAATAAACTTTAATTGGTTTTTTAATAATAATAAAAGACTGATTTAAAAAAATTTTTTACTATCAAAAAACAAAAAAAAGCGTGCGCTGGGTCACTAATCAGTGTCATGGTATGAAAACCAAGTATATAATTTTGTAAGGACCAATTTATATAATAAAAAAAAATCCTACGGGCTTCTGCCTGTTCATGCTAGAGTTTTTAATGGAGTTTATACTCTGTAACTAATTCAGGTTGAATTCAACCCACGTTGGAACGGGTTTTAATAAAACTGATAGCAAATACGTGCAGTAAAATTAACCTTATTGATTTGATTACAATAATGTTGGTAATGTATTATATGTATTATATTTTCTCTTTTGATAATGTGACTCTTTTTTTTACAATACTATAAAATTTCTTATCATATCCCTTAGATTGTAGTAGAACACAGGCAAATTTGCCTGCATTTTTGCACTTTTTTAGCTCTGATTTACTTTTTTAAAATGCTAAAATAATTAAATAAAACTTTGTACAATTATATTTGAAAATAAGGATCACTTTTTTGCAAAATTAGTTTTTATATTATAAGAAAATAAATTATAGTTACATATAAGCTGAAAATAGATAATTTTAAGAAAAATTTTTTTTAAAAAATTTTATTACAATTTTTCTGCGATCTTATTTAGTTTTAGTTTTAGAACTATAGTTCTTAAGACAATATTGTAGTTTATATAAAGAATGACAACTTTCATTATTGCAACTTTAATGATTTACTTGTAAAAATTAAGACTTGAATTAGAAGTAAAGATTTTTTTTATAGACGGGAACATATAAAATTTGAAAAATCTAAAGAAAAATTTTAATAGTAAAAATGCCAATACAAGAACTTTAAACATTTATTATATTAAAGTTTTCTAATGATTTTAAAAAAAATTTATAACAAAGTTACTAAAACAAAACTCAAAGAATATTTTTTACTTAGAAAAGATATGGCTAAAATCAATATTTAAAATTTTATTAAAAATTTTAAAATACGCAGGCAAATTTGCCTGTGTTACAATCTAAGGGATAATAGCATAAATATAAATACCAAAGTCCTTTGAATAATATTTTTTTCATCTTCTTTGAACTTACAAACGAGAAGTTCTTCTTTCGCTTCTTCGTGAAACTGTTTAAACAACGATAAAAAGTGTGAAAACTCTACTGTCAGGACTGGTTCTTCTTTCGCTTCTTCGTGAAACTGTTTAAACAATAATAAAAGGTGTGAAAACTCTACCATTAGGCCCAGTTATTTAAATATTTTTGGGCTGTGAGCCTAGTTCCGCCTAAAAAAATTTCGGAATGAAGCCGGTCGTCTATGTCAGGGTGATAGTTCCCGCTAGACATTTTCATTTTATAGATTCCATCTTTTTTTGATTTTATTTAAATATTTTAGGATAGTCTTCTGACCGTGAGCCTAGCTCTGCCAAAAAAAATTTCAGAGCGAAGCCAGTCATCTGTGCAGGATGAAAATTCCCAGCAGACATTTCCGCTTACATCTATTCTCTTTTCTTTCCTTACAATTTTCTATTTTTTTTTCCTTTTTCTTTTTTTTTATATTCGGAAATCACACATGGGAAAAGGCATTTTTCTAATGATTTCTATCTTTAGATGATTCGAAAGCCAAAGGAAAACTCCGTTAAATCACGAATAAAAGTTCTTACGAAAACTGTTGAAGAATTACAAGAAAAAAATAACCAAGTTAAACAAGAATTTTGGAAGTTAAATCTGAAGCATAAGAATCTCATTATGGATTATAATCGACTAAAAGTGGTATATGAAAATGCAAAGATTGAAAATGAAAATCTAAAAATTGGAATTTTAGTATCTATCATAATTTGGTTTTTGATTTCGGTAAAATATTATATGGGCTATTAGAAAAATATAGACCAGTGCAAAAATGTAGAAGCACCAATCTATCTATAATAAAAATTTTTTAAAATTTAATATAGATATTTAAATAACTTTTCAATTTGTTTAATACAAAAATTTAAACATGCTAAAACTAAAATTTTTTTATATAAATAAAGCAAGTTTTTTTTTTGAATGAAATTTTTTTTTTTTTTTAGAAAAAATTACATCTGCAAAATTTTAAGCTTAAATTCATGTTCAATAAACTTGAATCTAAATCTAAATTGAACTGAACTGAACTTTAAAACCTGCTACATAATTGTAATTTACTAATAATGCAAAAATATAATGATTACTTTGTATTATTAATTCTTGATAAATATTCTAGTTATAAGTTGAATAATATACTGTATTTTTTAAAGTATTAAAATTAGTTTTTTACTTTATATACAGTACGGGACAGTAAAAGACATCCAATCTATACTATAGAGTGCCAATTTTTGGTGCTTATATAATCGATTTTGATTGGCTAATTTGGTTATTTTGATTTTAATTGGTTAAATAAATCTATGTTTTCTTTTTTTTTATATTAAACGCCAATTTTTTAAGTCTTTAACTCTTTATAACTTTCTTAAAACAAAAAATAAAGAAAGATCTTCTGGCAGAAATGTAGTTTAGCTAAAAATCTATCAATTTGTTAGAGGGTTTTTTGATTTAATTTTTTTTAAGAAAGTTATAACAATTTTAAGTTTTTACTAATAAAGAGTGGATGCGTTTTACTGTCTGGTACTGTAGTACGGGAATCCTTAAACCAGCAAGTCATTAATGTAGTAGCCAAATTTAAATATAGATTACGCAAAAATAAATTAATATAATTGGCTAATATTAATAATATTAAAATATATTAAGGAAAAAGAAAGAAAGAAAAAAAGAGAAAGAGAGAGAGAAAGAGAGAGAGAGAAAGAGAGAGAAAGAGAGAAAGAGGGAGAGAGAGAGGGAGAGAGAGAGAGAAAAAGAGAAAGAGAGAATGAAAGAGAGAAAGAAAGAGAGAAAGAAAGAGAAAGAGAAGCAAAGAAATTTAACTTACTTTTAACATTAAAAAAAATAATAATAATTTTAATTTATAAAATTGTTCCAAAATGTCCCAACTCATATCCCATGCTAGTATGTATGTACTGTATGTTGGGGTGATCTGTCAACTAAGTAAATCAAAATTACACTAGCAATCATAAATAATGCAACACGTGATTATTTTTTGGAAATTTTCATCTATGATAAAAATTTTTAACAAAAATTTTTAAAAATTTTTTTTTAAAAATAAATTTCAACATTTGAAGCTTATAAAAAAATATTTTTTCAGATTTTTTAAAAATTTTTATAGTAAAGTTGTTCTAAGATCAAAACCCTAGCATTAAAATTTTATAAATAAAACATATAAAATTTTAATACTAGGGATTTGACATTAGAAAAACTTTGCTATAAAAATTTTTAAAAAATCTGAAAAAATATTTTTTAGAAGCTTCAAATGTCGAAAATTATTCTGATATTAAAAAAAAAATTTTAAATCATAGGTGAAAATTTCCAAAGTTACTATGTTTTATTATCCCTTAGATTGTAGTAGAACACAGACAAATTTGTCTGCGTTTTTGCACTTTTTTTGCTCTGATTTACTTTTTTTAAATACCAAGATAATTAAATAAAACTTTGTACAATTATATTTGAAAATAAGGATTACTTTTTTGCAAAATTAGTTTTTATATTGCAAGCAAAAAAAATTTAAGTTATATATAAGCTAAAAATAGATAACTTTAAGAAAAAAATTTTTTAAAAAATTTTATCACAATTTTTCTATAATCTTGTTTAATTTTAGTTTTAAAGCTATAGTTCTTAAGACAATGTTGTAGTTTATATAAAGGATGATAACTTTCATTATTGCAACTTTAATAATTTATTTGTAAAAATTAAGGCTTGCAAAACATTGAAAAAAAATTTTTCATTTAACATTTAAATAAATGAAATATATTTATCAATAAATAGATAGGATTATGGAGAAATATATTTAATAAGCCTTTTTAGTTTTATATTTGTTAATTAGATGTATCCTCGCTTATTTGAATTATTTTTATCTCTGTCTCATTCTTTTTCTTATTTAACACGTACTTCTCTAAGTCATAGAATTCATAATTTGAGATGTTAGCCAACTTTTTTGCAGCAGTATGCTGGGGTTTTTTACTTGTATCAACTGCAATATCTTTACTTGCCCAAATGCACATTGAAAGACATTCTCAATTTTGATTGAATTCACCGGACCAATACTTTTAAAATTATAGAAATATAAATGGTAATAAACTAAAATTATTTTAATTTATGAATTTTATTTTTTACCTTGAGCAACCCTCTATATTTTTCTGCTTCATTATAGGCTTTTTTTTTAGCATTTGACAAAGAATCATTATTTGCATTTACACTTCCAATAGATCAAAAAGCAACAAGATATCACTTTTCTTCAATATTCTTTATGCCACTGGCTATTTCATTCCAGTTAAAAGATATCTCAATAGGTTCTGTTGCATAATTTGAATTGATTACTTTAAGATTTTTAAGAACTTCAGAAAATTGTTTATTTATGAAATCTTTTCCTCCTTCAATTTTGTTTGATCCCTAAAACTTCAAAGTCTATCCCATTTTTAGTAAGTTATATCAAAATGCCAAGCCATTTTATTCTTGTAAAATTCATATGTTAAAGAAAAATTAATTTTTTAGTACTTAAAGAATTTTCAATTAATTTATTTTCTTTTTAATTAAATTGAGTTTATTAATTAAAGTTGTTCAATTAAATTTAATTTTAGCTTTCCTTTTTAAAATGCAAGTTTATTAAGAGAATTTTAATTTTAACAATACAATATTTCTTGATTTAAATAAAAATATTATTGACTCTTTTGAGGATTTTTCTATCAATTGAATGAAAATATGAATAAAATAGAAAAAGTAAATTAACATCAACATTAATTATTTGTCTAACAATACAATTTACTTGGTTTTATTTCGCACAAATAGTAAAACTTTGAAGAAAATAAGGATCAACTCTACCATATTATATGTATGTTTTTTACTTGACATTTAAACAATTCAAAACTAACATTTTATTCAATTGTCAATTGAATTGAATTTATTCATATGTCTACAATAAAACTGATATTAAGTCATGTGAATTAAACTTTCAATGCAATGTAATTGGTTTATTTATTAAATACATTTTGGCTTCTTATTTAACTTTAAAATAGTTCAAATTTTTTATTTGAGCTACAATTTGTCAAATAATTCACTAATTAATTCAATCGATTAATAATTGATTTCACTATGATTATTTAAAAAAAAAAGAAAACAAGGTTTTTAAATATAGTTTGTTTTAAGTAGTGAAGCTTACTCTTACAATTTTCTTTGCAAAATGCGGCCAAAAAGATATAATAAAAGTAAGTAAATTGGTATGCATTCTGTTCCAAATATACTTTGCTAAAACTATTTGGTCTCTTTTAGCATTCCAAAGTATAAAATGCTATTATTGCAATAATAAGGGTCACAAGTGGGTAAAATGTCATTATATTAATTGTAACAGTGGAGATAATCGTATTATTAAAGGTCGATGGAATATAGCGAGTAATTACTGCGCTACATGCAGAAAGCTTTTAGAGAATCATTATGTCAATAATTATTATACTCATTGCGAGTTATCATTATTGTTTAACTAGTGAATAACCCATGGCTTCACCACGGTAGTTTGTAAAATTTAAAAATTTAGTTAGAATTTAAATGAGTAATATTATATATATACATGTATGCTTAAGGTATGAAGTTTGATATTAGTTATATAGCTTATTTTTAATTTTAAAGAAATAGAATTCAATAACACAAAATTTGATTTTATTTGTATTAATAGAGATAGAAATATTAAAAAAATTAATTTAATTTTTATTGTCGAAAATGCAGTTTATACAATTGTTGAATTAGTTGGGATATAAGATTTTTATATGAATTATGTTATTTGAAAATTTTTTTATTTAGATTATGTTATAGTTTTTTAAAAAGAAGTAGAGCTATTTATATTCATTAGAATCATAATTGTGTATGCGTGTTGTAATTATAGAATGAATATAAATAAGATAATTCATGCAAAAAAATTTACTGGTAGTTAGCAAATTCTTTAAGAAAAATTTAATTATCTTGTTAAGAGGTTTCAAATAAGTATATGATTTACAAAGGTACATGTACAATGTTTAGTATATTAAATGGTCAAATTTTTTTATAATTATCCATATATTATTAAGTTAATATTTTTTTTAATATTTAAAAATTGAAAAATTTTTTAATCTAATAGTTATTTGACTTATTCTTTCAAAGTACAGGATAATATCATTTTTGTAAAATTTTATATTTGTTGGTTCAATATTTGTTATAGTCATTACTAACTTATTTTGTTGATATATATATAAATTTCTATAAAAATCACAATGCTTAAAAATATTTCATCATCTTTTTTTTTGTTTTGGCTATATTTTCAATGCAAATTTTAAGAATTGAGTTCCATAATCATCGCTACTCACTTTAACCCTATAAAAAAAAAATTTCAAAAAAAACATGGAAGCTGAACACAGAAACATACGTAAAAATATGTAAAAAATATGTAAAATGTACACTTTCATGTTTTTGAACAGGAAAATACACTGTATTTTGAAACACGGAAAAGGGCATATCTTAAATTGTTACGAGACAATTTCATGTTAATTAAGTCAATTGATATGAAGTTAATAATTGAGAATAATGAAGAAGATGAAGAAAAAGATGGAGAAAATGATAAAATTAATTTTCATTTAGCTCCAACATCAAACACACCCAGGTGTTCTACAATTTATAAAAACAAGAGTAATCATGAATAAGAACTTTAGATATAAAAATATTCATAATTTCATAATGCTGGATAGTTAGTATTTATTAAGCACGGACGAAAGGACGTGCCAGTTTACTAGTTATTATTATTATTGTATGCAGTGGCTTTAATTAAAACTACAAGCAAATATAATTCCGGGCATAACTCCAGACAAAATCATATTATAAATTCTGGGATTACGTTTTTTATTAGCAAAGAAATGGTGCATTTATATTAAAAAGACCAGATGATGCTTTATTACTGCAAAATTGTGGAGTGACAAATAAAAATATGGGCAGATATGAAGAAGCACTTAAAGTTTAATAAATCATTATCTATTAATAGGTAGATATGAAGAATCACTTGTGGATTTAAATAAATCATTGGAAATTAAACCAAATTATGTGATAGCATTATGTAATCATGGAGAAACGAATCAAAAAATAGGTAGATATGAGGAATCACTACCAGATCTAAACAAATCATTAGATATAAGATTCAAATCAAACAATAATGCAACATTTAGTATTCATTATGTAACTACTCATGGGCTCTTCCGAATTGAAAAAGCACCCATCCAGCCTTCGTTTGAGAATCATTACATACTAAAGACCATCTTTTGCAACTTAAAATTAAGATCATAACTTCATTAGTAAGAGAAATACCAGCTCCAGAAATTATAATACACCTTTTAGCATGTGCTACGTGTCTAGCTATTTCACTAAGTAGGGGTCAATTTTTTTCTGCCTTAAGTTTTAATTTGACTACCTCCATTAAGTTTTGTAAAATCTGGAATTTGTGAAAACGCAGAATTATATACAGGTAGCATATATATATGAATCATGTTTGTAGACAAAATTTTTATGGCTAATTTATAACAGTCTTTTTTTGTTTCATACGTGTTTTAGTATAATAGAACAAAATATCTTGTTGCTTCTTTAGTATATATCGTCTTTTGTCCTATTTATTACGTGCGCACTAGCGCAATTTGTATTAGTAATATATTTCAAATGAATGCACACACACAAAATGCTCTAATATACGTTCTTTTGTCCGAATGGATGTTAATCGTAATAATAACACGTAAAACAAAGAAAATTTGTTTTTTACACATTCATTAACGTTTTCTATTCGAAATGGCTAATTTTGTACTATTATTAGAGTTCTTATGCGAAAACTGTATTTTTCGTGAATATTAGTTAAACTAATATGCACACACAAAACAAAGAAATAAGCCTTCGGACAAAGATCGTATATACAATATTTGTAATAACGCGTAAAAAATTTATTAATTGTTGAATTGATCTATTAATATTTTTTTGAACTATGATAATTTTAGAAAACTATTTAAACTAGAATTCCTATGATTGTATTAGAAAACTATGTAAACTAGAATTTCAATTTGGATTAACATTAAATAACACATCTTATTAAATGATATATGCAGTAAGAATCTGAATAGGAGGCGTATAAAAACCAAAAGATTATTGTACACGAATAAATTAGAGGGAGTTTATATTACTTTTCATGCACCAGACCTGCTTTAAATTTAAAGAGAATATTTTTTCTTTATTTCATATATTTTTCGCATATTTATTTTCTAATTAATAAGCAAGTACATTATTTCAAGTCATAATTTTGTATATATTCTTTAAAACTTTGACTTTCGTAATGTTAAGATATATGTATTCATATGTGTGACAATTTATTATTAATAAATATCTGCAACTAATAAAATGCTAACCTTAACCCTATGTGATGTCGGTTAAATGGGCTGTAGGCAAAATGGGTATCAAGAAAATAAAATCCACTCATTGAACTCGGGATTGAAAAACTAGGTCATGCTCTTGCAAAAAAAAAAAAAAGCATTATATTTAAGAAAATGTGGATTGTTTTATATGTCGAATACAAAAAATTCCTAATCAGTCACTAAAATACTGCATACGTATATATATTTGATTTGATTACGCAAATTTAGCCTGTATTTGGTATTTAGAAAACGTGTAATAATTTATTTTTTTCTTCATGTTTATTTAAATTTTTCATTTATATTTATATATTTAAGAAAAATTGTCAATTTAGTCCCTTTTGTTAGCACCTAGACCATGTATATAGAATCTGCAAGACAATTTTATAAATGACCTTATCTCTTTAAAGTAGGCAGAGTTAAGGAATGTAATTAAGTGCTTATATCTTTTTTCTAGCTTGTAACTTTAATCGAGATCTATTTTTGACAAAATTTAACAAAAATTACAGACAATCCTATATATTCTAGTTAAGATTAATGATTAATAAAAGTATAATCATATGCAAGATACTTCTTAAAATACAGATTATCTTCGATTTTTAATATAAATCAGATGCTTGTAAAAAATAATTATTAATAAAATGTGCTAACTTTTAATTTTATTGAATAGACAGATATCTTAAATCCAACTTTACGTTTAAAATAGGTACATCATATTTTGAATATTCATCAAAATATTTGTTATATATAAATAAAAAGATTCCCACAAATGGATTACTGAATTTAACCCAAATGAAACTACCAATATAAATAGCACAACGATTACAAATTATCCCAATCTTACAAATATTGAGTTCAACAAAACTAGCTAAATACTATAATATTGTTTTATGCAAAAATTTTAAAAAAATTAAAACAGTATCGTTTTCACTTTGTATGTAGTATAAGTATTAGCGTTATTAACATTTATGTTGCTATCAGCTATGATTTAAAGCTTATTATTTAGTGCAAACCTGAATCACCTAAAGGTAATAAATGCGCTGAATGAATTTCATTTAATGATGCAAGTCAGAATTATCATAAAAACTGTATTATTATTTTTTCTGCGATGGTAATGTGGTATATAGTTAAGGCTATAAAAGCATTTTTTAGAGCTGTGCAGCTTGCAACGTTCCAAAACCTTTGATTTATTGATTGATCCTGACCACTATTATGAATTGACTCTGAAATTTCTTCATAACTATCTTTTATAATACAATTTTCAATCAACTCAATATCTTTATTTAATAATCTTCCAAGTTTAACTTCAATTTCATCAATAGCTCCTCTGTTTTGATCAAAATTTTAAAAATACTTTTTATTTAAAAATAAGCTATTTCTATAATCAATAACAAATGCTACATAGTAAAGTCTAAATTTTACAATTTAATAAACTTGTTCGGGAGTGCAATATCCACTTACCATAAAATTTTTATCCAAATCGGAGTACTTTTTTATTATTTGACTTTTAATTTTTACGTTCAATAAAAAAGTTAAAATTTTTTTAAAAAATATATTCATCAAACTTAAAAATTAAAAATTAAATAATAAAAAGTTTTCTAAATTAGGTTACTGCTCTATCAATTAACTTTAAATTAAAATCTAACCAAGTTTTATTTTTTAATCTATCTTGAATTATTTTGTTTACAAAAAAACCTTTTGCGCATAAAATCATGAACAAAAAGAACAAAAAAAAAACAAAAAGTTAAAAAAGATAAGCATAAATATGAATTAATGGGATCGCGACGAAATCATATGAACATTTTGCAATAAATTAACAACATTGTAATTGATAGAAACCAACTTAATTTTGTAAAATAGATTTTCTAAAAACTTGAAAAACCTCATAATCATCTACGGAAAAAAATTCTGTACTATTTCGAATTGGTTTTTCATAACTGTTCTTTCTACATCTGCTTTTTTCATTTTCATTGAATTCACCACAAATCTTTAAATCATTTATTCCAAAAGAAGGACCTGTATATTTATTTTGTTTAATTGCATGCTTTGTGTCAATTACTTTGCTAACTATTGAATTATCTAAATTTTGAAGATTTAAAGAAAAT
The DNA here is from genome assembly GCA_003550325.1 of Gigaspora rosea. Lineage (NCBI taxonomy): Eukaryota > Fungi > Glomeromycota > Glomeromycetes > Diversisporales > Gigasporaceae > Gigaspora > Gigaspora rosea. Next base: position 469,844 of record QKWP01000039.1, read on the forward strand.
ATAAAACTTGTTGATGTTGAATGAAAAACATTTTTAGAAGTTTCTTTACACCAATCAATTGGATTATATCCACCAAGAATTTCACCAGTATCTTTGACACGAATAATTACCAATGTTGGACCTTTAGCATCACACCAAGCATGAAATTTTTTAGAGCAAGAACCATGTCTTGAAGCTCGTTGCAGTAAATTGAACGTATAAAAAATAGTTTGATTTAAATTGCTTATCTCATTAATCCATTTAACTATTAATACAATATGTTTTTGTTCAATTATATTTGATTGAATAGTAAGTTGACATGTGGGTGTAAATTGTATTAAATTAGATGTGATGGCATAAGTAGTTTTTGTAATAGTGGGCTTAGAGTCAGTAACTGTAGAGACTTTGGATGTGGACATATTGTTGAATTTGATATCATCCACATCATTTTCATCGAATTTTTTGCATAATGTAGCTAATTTTGTAAAATTTGATAATCCTTCTCTATTGATGAGAGAAAAATGCTTCCTTACAAGATCTGTATTCTTAATGATTATATTTTTAATATAATTACATAGTTCTTTAAGACAGAGTTCATGTGCACCCCATAAAAGAAAAATTATTTCTGAAAATTCTAAGTTAGTGAGGTCAACAGTACTATCATAAATATATCTAAACAAAAAAAAATATTTTTTTTAATAACTTGAAATTATCGGATAAGTTTATTTTATTTTTTATTTTTTACCTGAGAAGAATTTCAAATAATTTAGGGGTAGTGTTGGGTTTATCAAATAATATCACCTTTTCGGGTCCGAACGCTAATATGTTTTCAAACCTTGACAGCACTTCCCGAAAATAAGCTGAACGTATTCGTAAAATTAAAGAATGTGCATGAAAATATGTTTTAGAATTTTTGCCAACCTGAATTGAAATATCAGCGAATTTGGAATTTTCTACAAGGTTTGTATAATCTTGAGATAACTTTTTTAATAAATCGGTAGACATTATTTAGTAATTTGAAAGTGAAATTAAAATTAAAAATATTGTTTATCATTTTAGTCATTATTTTATACTTATTTGACTTTGTTTCCGAAATTAGTACAATCCGGCATACCACAAAATCTCAATAACCATGCTCTTTACAATTGACAGGTCAGTCCGTTTTGTTAAATCGATATGAAATATCAAAGCGACCACCAAAATTAACCAATCATGATTGTGTTAAAATTTACAAAAATTAGTATATGGAGCATTGTGCAAAATCTACATGTTTTATTATTGTTGTTAAAAACTGTTTTCCTGAAAAAATGCTTCCAAATTCACCCATCATTGTTATTCATAAAATTTTATAAATTGTGGATTTAAAATAGCTTATGACAAAGAAAAATATAATCAAAATTTTCGTCCACAGACGGACGGAACAAAACAATACTGAAATCTACATATGTTAATTTGACTTTTTTTTTTTTTTTTTTAACACTCACTAGCGGGACGCCATATGGTGTAGTTTTTAATTGGGCTTTAAAGAACATACTACAAAATTTCATTAGTACTACTTTTTTATTAAAGTAAAAAATATCTAAATTAGTATGTAAAAAATTAATTTAAAATTTTCCAGCACCTGTATGTTGTAAGAGATGTAATCCATTCAGCTTAATACGTATTAAATATTTAATTAATAAAGTAGATGTCACAGATTGTTGGTTACTTGGGATCTTTACTAGGAAAATGACCTTTCGAGGCCATGTAAATTTGATAAACATAATTCAATTTGCCAACTATCCAATGATCCAATTCAAATGAACTTTTTTTTACTCTCATATGGTGGATCTATTTCTGATGTGATTATTGCAAATCTCATTCTGATTGGTTAATTTATTTAAAACTATTAAAATTTGGGACTTCGTAAAAATAGCACAACTTTTCATATATTATTGTTTGAAACTTCATATTTTATATTTATATTCAACCAGACCTTAATTTTCTGCATCTGAAAATCCCATTTCTGCATCCTAAAAACTTGCTAGTAACAATGTCAAAGGGTAGACCACGTAAAAACACAGGACCATGTGTTGAATCAATTGTCCAGATAACTTTTATTTATACACTTTAAAATATTTGTTTGAGAAAACATGTTTCACTATTAAATATACAAATTTTGACTATCTTTTACTTAGTATTGTTTGCCAAATTATTTTATTTAATACTTATACTGTTCTTTTGTTAATCATATAGAAGTTAATTGTCAAAAGTACAGTCAGACCTCTCTAAATACAATGCGACAGGACTATATGTAAAAATTTAGCTATATGTGCACTTAGAGAGGTATTGCAGTTAGGGAGGTAAAAATTTATAAGCACAATATTGGTTGGGCCTAAGAGAAGACGTGCATTTAGGGGCTTTTCATAGGACGTGCACTTAGGGGTTGCATTTAGAGGATCTAACTGTAGATGTAGACGTAATTTAAATCAAATATGTGTAATGTTGTATTGTTTAATTCAATATAACTAAAAGTTGTAATGCGTCTCTAATAAAAATGATGACAAAAAAATAGAATAGAATTACTGTTTAAAATACTGGGATATAATAAAGTAATGCTTCACTGATAAAAATAATTCATTTTTTCGTTGTATGTGACAAAATTGAATTTTTATATATTGAGTGAAATTTGATTGTAATTACATTTCTACTGAACTAAACTAGCAAATAATGTTTTTTATGTTTAGCAACATCTTAGGAATTGTTACTGATTATTTTGAATTTTATTAAATTTTGTATTTATTAGTCTCCTTTTTTTTTTTTTTTGCTTTAAATCAGCAGCTGTGCCATTTTTATGCTAATGTTGACGGTGTAAGTTTTTAGTGAGATAAATGTAAAAAAAACAGTCCCATTGAATAAAGACTGTTATAAATTTTTTTTAAATTAGCTTATAGTTATCAGTTGCTAATTTTTTATAATCGGTATTTTATGCTACCTAAACCAATTCAAGATTGAAGAATTATAAATGTATTTTTTTTATTTCCTTAAAAAAGAAATTCAAGAGACGATACCATAACCCACTCTATATGAAACTTCTTCCGATTCAAAAATGAAGACTAGAATTGTACATTTACATTTTAATGCCTTTAAAATGTCGTTTGCATTTTTGTTAAAAGATAAGGTTTACCCTGAGGAGTATCTGAATGAGGAATTAGTGATCAAATTTTTGAAGTATTTTTTGTGATTTTTGGAAAGAGCATTTACTATTAACATTATATTTTCAAAATCATAACAATCATCAAAAACATCCAATGAGGTTAAAGTGCTATTTTTGTGAAGAGTATTAATCTAAGTTATTAAATAATTATAAAACTTAAAATCAGCTTCTAATTCATGCAATAAATTATTTCTTGTAACATGCTTTAGCTCTTGAAGTGCATCAGTTTTATCTAGTTTGCCAGTTTTATCCATTTTATAAGTAATCATCAGATCTTCAGTAATAACATTCAATTCTTTTTCAGTTTTTACAAGATCATCTTTCATAGCATATTATAATAAGAAAGAAAATCATCATTAATTGTCGCAGCATATAAATGTTCTTTTGGAAAAGCCTTCATAATTGATTTTTGTGTTTGAATTATATCTGAAGCTCTATAATCTAAAAAATGAATATTAAAAATAAATCTTGAAATAGAACATCTAATATAAGGAGTATTACTTATCGAATCTCTATATTGAATAATAATTTTATGGCCTTCTATACATTTGTTTCTAATAATTTCAATAATACTTTCAATACTATTCATTTTTTATTTTATCATATATTGAACTATAGTAAATGACCGACTTGGTAGACTCTGTTCAAAAATCGGTATTTATAATAATAAATATACAATGTCAATATTACTAACCCAAGCTCCTTTCTTTATTTAATGATGCAATGACAATATATTAGATAAGCATTCTTTCAAAAAATTGATTTGTATTATTTTTTGTATTAACATAAGAAAATTTCAATTTATTTAAATTTATGAATTGTATAATTAATTTAAAATAAATTTATTAAACCGGAATTAGCATTTGAGTCAAATTTTTTAATAAACATTTGTCGGAATTAGCTTTGATTCAAATTTTTTAATTGAAACATTTGTTGATATGAATCAATTTGATAACGATAATGTTTTTGTCAATATTACCTAAATTTTAAATTTAAACTTCTAAAATTATTTGAGATTCAAGATCATTGATAAGCTTTGTTGATGAAATTTTTGTTGAAAATAAATTCAAATGTTTGATTTAAAAAATGCTTCTATAATATTTCATTATCTAATTAATTTATTATAGGGCTGCAATTTTTAAATTTAAAATTGTTTATTCTAAATTAAACTCAAAAGTAAATAAGGTTTACTTTTTTTTTCTTTCCTCCTGTTTTTTCTGTTTTAGATCATTTAAGTCCTGTTTTTGACTTTTCTTTCTATTAATTTTTCTATTTCTTCGCATCTTTTACAACCTTTTTATCTTATACTATATATAAAACCGCAATTTCTACATTTTTTGTTTCGTATGCTTTCTGCAATTATTTTTTTCAACACAAGTCGCAATGATGAACATTTCCTGGGGATGGCATTAAAAATCGTCTAGTTAAATAATAGGGGGACTAAAAAGTCAGATCTCTAATCTTGAAATTCAGAAAATATTAGAGCTTTCTTAATATATTTTTTCGTTTATTTCCTTTTATAATTTATTGATCCAAATCAATAATCAAAATCTAGCTAAATCAATTAATAATTATATAAAACAAATAGGAATATTATTTTATTTGAATTATTAATAATCCAAATTCCTTGATAGAAGATTTAAGAAATAATCTTGAAGTATTGAAACGTCACTTAGAAAAAATAAGTGATATAAAAAATATTATGTCTTATAACTCAAAAAAATATTATGGTATCAATCTTAATAAGGCATTAGAAAGTTTAAATTTATAATACAGAGTTAGTTATTGATACATATAGATTGCTTGCCAATTATTTAAACCCTCTTAACTGCCTGACACCTCAAAAATTAATTAAGCATATATGTAAAAGTTATTTTCACAATGAAACAAGTATTACGCGTTAATCGCTCCCTTTATTACTAATAAGCAAAAAATTTTTACGCGTATTTACATTTGTAGAACACGTCTTTTTACTGTTTTTTGTTTAAATTAAAATAACCATTCGGAAAAAAAGAACTTTTACATTAAGTACCATTGCTTTAAGAAGAGTAGATAATCAATGAATATCAGAAAACCTTTCATCATTCCTTTTAAAAAATTTGTTAAAGTTTCGGGCAACCGGGCTTTATTATTACTTCTCTTTTTTATAAGATTTTTTGAGTTAAAGTTTTGGGCAACCGAACTTTATTATTACTATTCTTTCTTACTATGTTTTGGACAATCATCAATAATAATACCTATTAAAGTTTCAGGCAACCGAACTTTGACATTTTACTTCAAAACATTTGCTTTATTTTTTTTTTAAAAAAAATATCAATTTGAAGAATAAACACAATGAGAACAGACATTTATTTTTAAAGATGTATTAAATTAATATCTATTCAAATAAGGAGATAATTGATTCATATTTGACTTAATATAATATTTAGCCACGGTTCAAGAGAAATTTACATAATTATCACAAATGCTATGAAATTGGTTAGCTTGAAAATTTACATCACACTTTTTACATTTTTCTTAATAACAAACCAAATTTGTAGTTGTAAATTTGTTGTTTCTTCTCTATCTCCACTCTCTGTAATTCTATTGATAAATTGGATATGATTCATTTTAATACAAGTACAATTTCATTCACATCTAATTCATATAAAAAAACGGACTTTACTATTGTTATAGTAATATGGGAAATAATAGTGCAAGAATCCGGATTTTAAAATAACAAAAATCTCTATATAAATCAGTGTTGTTAAATGACCTTAAAAAGACTGTAAAATTGACTGAAAATGAACTGACAAACTATTTCAAGCGGATTAATATACTCAGATTACTGTTTCTTCTACACAATCTGGGTGTTTTATGTTCATCCTTTCCAACATTCATAACAATCTCCAAGATTACAGTCTCATATTATAATTTAAAAGTGACGACTTCCGTTAATACTTTTCTACCTTCAGCGTTAAGTTGATTATTTGCAAGATATAGCAGGTTAACAGGCTCGGACCCAAGCAATCTCAATCAGTGTTGTTAAATGACCTTAAAAAGACTGTAAAATTGACTGAAAATGAACTGACAAACTATTTCAAGCGGATTAATATACTCAGATTACTGTNTCAATACTATTCATTTTTTATTTTATCATATATTGAACTATAGTAAATGACCGACTTGGTAGACTCTGTTCAAAAATCGGTATTTATAATAATAAATATACAATGTCAATATTACTAACCCAAGCTCCTTTCTTTATTTAATGATGCAATGACAATATATTAGATAAGCATTCTTTCAAAAAATTGATTTGTATTATTTTTTGTATTAACATAAGAAAATTTCAATTTATTTAAATTTATGAATTGTATAATTAATTTAAAATAAATTTATTAAACCGGAATTAGCATTTGAGTCAAATTTTTTAATAAACATTTGTCGGAATTAGCTTTGATTCAAATTTTTTAATTGAAACATTTGTTGATATGAATCAATTTGATAACGATAATGTTTTTGTCAATATTACCTAAATTTTAAATTTAAACTTCTAAAATTATTTGAGATTCAAGATCATTGATAAGCTTTGTTGATGAAATTTTTGTTGAAAATAAATTCAAATGTTTGATTTAAAAAATGCTTCTATAATATTTCATTATCTAATTAATTTATTATAGGGCTGCAATTTTTAAATTTAAAATTGTTTATTCTAAATTAAACTCAAAAGTAAATAAGGTTTACTTTTTTTTTCTTTCCTCCTGTTTTTTCTGTTTTAGATCATTTAAGTCCTGTTTTTGACTTTTCTTTCTATTAATTTTTCTATTTCTTCGCATCTTTTACAACCTTTTTATCTTATACTATATATAAAACCGCAATTTCTACATTTTTTGTTTCGTATGCTTTCTGCAATTATTTTTTTCAACACAAGTCGCAATGATGAACATTTCCTGGGGATGGCATTAAAAATCGTCTAGTTAAATAATAGGGGGACTAAAAAGTCAGATCTCTAATCTTGAAATTCAGAAAATATTAGAGCTTTCTTAATATATTTTTTCGTTTATTTCCTTTTATAATTTATTGATCCAAATCAATAATCAAAATCTAGCTAAATCAATTAATAATTATATAAAACAAATAGGAATATTATTTTATTTGAATTATTAATAATCCAAATTCCTTGATAGAAGATTTAAGAAATAATCTTGAAGTATTGAAACGTCACTTAGAAAAAATAAGTGATATAAAAAATATTATGTCTTATAACTCAAAAAAATATTATGGTATCAATCTTAATAAGGCATTAGAAAGTTTAAATTTATAATACAGAGTTAGTTATTGATACATATAGATTGCTTGCCAATTATTTAAACCCTCTTAACTGCCTGACACCTCAAAAATTAATTAAGCATATATGTAAAAGTTATTTTCACAATGAAACAAGTATTACGCGTTAATCGCTCCCTTTATTACTAATAAGCAAAAAATTTTTACGCGTATTTACATTTGTAGAACACGTCTTTTTACTGTTTTTTGTTTAAATTAAAATAACCATTCGGAAAAAAAGAACTTTTACATTAAGTACCATTGCTTTAAGAAGAGTAGATAATCAATGAATATCAGAAAACCTTTCATCATTCCTTTTAAAAAATTTGTTAAAGTTTCGGGCAACCGGGCTTTATTATTACTTCTCTTTTTTATAAGATTTTTTGAGTTAAAGTTTTGGGCAACCGAACTTTATTATTACTATTCTTTCTTACTATGTTTTGGACAATCATCAATAATAATACCTATTAAAGTTTCAGGCAACCGAACTTTGACATTTTACTTCAAAACATTTGCTTTATTTTTTTTTTAAAAAAAATATCAATTTGAAGAATAAACACAATGAGAACAGACATTTATTTTTAAAGATGTATTAAATTAATATCTATTCAAATAAGGAGATAATTGATTCATATTTGACTTAATATAATATTTAGCCACGGTTCAAGAGAAATTTACATAATTATCACAAATGCTATGAAATTGGTTAGCTTGAAAATTTACATCACACTTTTTACATTTTTCTTAATAACAAACCAAATTTGTAGTTGTAAATTTGTTGTTTCTTCTCTATCTCCACTCTCTGTAATTCTATTGATAAATTGGATATGATTCATTTTAATACAAGTACAATTTCATTCACATCTAATTCATATAAAAAAACGGACTTTACTATTGTTATAGTAATATGGGAAATAATAGTGCAAGAATCCGGATTTTAAAATAACAAAAATCTCTATATAAATCAGTGTTGTTAAATGACCTTAAAAAGACTGTAAAATTGACTGAAAATGAACTGACAAACTATTTCAAGCGGATTAATATACTCAGATTACTGTTTCTTCTACACAATCTGGGTGTTTTATGTTCATCCTTTCCAACATTCATAACAATCTCCAAGATTACAGTCTCATATTATAATTTAAAAGTGATAACTTCCGTTAATACTTTTCTACCTTCAGCGTTAAGTTGATTATTTGCAAGATATAGCAGGTTAACAGGCTCGGACCCAAGCAATCTCAATTCAACCGGCCAAATAGATAAAAACAGAAAAATAAGGTTTCTGAAGAATATATGATATGGCAAAAAAACTTTCCACGCCATGGATGAACGATTGGAAATAAAATAAATCGCAGCAAAAGAGGGGAAAAAATTTTAATTTTGTAATTTTAACAGCAATGTAACATGAAGATAACGAATGCCAAGACAACTAGTAAAACTAAAAAACAGCTAAAAAAATCAACAGAATTATACAAAAACTATCACAGAATTTCGCAGAATAAGCGAATGTGCGACAATGACATGTTCATTTCAGAAGAATTGATTGAAAAATTCACTATCAATTAAAAAATTTTTATGTAATTGCAATGTTCGATTTCCTCACCGCTTTTCATCTAACATTGCATAATAGAATTTTCATCACAACAATGAACATTAATGAACATTTATCATTAATGAATAGTAGTTTAAGAACTGCTATAGCATCGAAATTATATCGAAGACCTCGAAAAACACGATTTGTATACATGCTCTTTAATCAAATTGGCGAGGATAAAATCGAAAGATTGAAATCATATAACGCCAATACAATTGCAAGACTAACGCGAGCTCAAATTGATGAGATGTGATTGTGTTGGACAGGTAAAAATTTTCCATACTGTATCCAATTTTCTTAACAAGTTTTTCAGGCGACAATTGGCTAATTTGATTTTATTGGGTGGTCAAATTCAAATATATTATTTGGTTCTTTTTTTAATGATTCATCAGTTAAATTAACAAGCATATGCTATAATCCCTCTCCTCTTAACTCTCTTTTTCTCTCTCGAAGTTGGTTAATTTTGAGACAGAAATACTGGTTTTTAATTCAAGGTTTTGTTTCGTATTCAGAATTCGACTAGTGCTTTGGAAATTTTCTCGTTGCCAAAGCGATAAATTACCAATTTTTTTTAAGCCGCATTGCAGTGAGAAAAAAAACTCTGGGGATCTAAAAAAATTGATCACTGCTCATGTCAAAATAAATGGCTTTCGTTGATTGATTCTATTCAGATACAAACTAACACAAATTTGTGAGAAAAAATATTAAAGATAAAGATAAGAGTAGGAAAAGAATTGGAGAATGATGTGATATTTTGTTCATTATTTGGCTCTGGTTCATCGTGAATGAAAGAGAATGATGATTGGGACTGATAAATGAACATATTTTAGAATGTTTTAATAGTTAGTCACATTAGTGTCAATATTGGGAATATTATCATAAGGAATCATTCGAACAACTAGTAATATTTGGATATTTGAATACCATATAGAACTTGTGACAGTATTTATAGTTTTATTTAATCTAATAGAGTATTCCGTATTGGACTGATGTAAATGGAGCACAAAAAACTAGTATCCATTGGTTTCATTCAGATCACCATTTGCAGGTCTATTGAACTTTATTGGCGATGGAGAAAATTTTATTTCAATCTCATTTCATAACGTTAAATATAAAAAAAATCAGCATTTTTCACAAATTAAAATTTTTAATTAAACATAAACATAATTGCCCTTTTTTTATGGTCACAATTAGTATTAACTATTTTTAAATTCGAAGAATTAATATTGCGAATGAGTTATTGTGCAACAATACTACTTACTTTGATGATTAATTGTGATCCAAAATATGAAAACAATAGATATTATATAAAATATATATTTATGTTTGTATTAATAATTTTGTTAAAACAATTTCTACCACGCTGAATAAAAAAATATGAACTATATGAAAATGGTAGTTTAAAACATTTAATACGATCAATTGTAGCATTGATGACCAACAAAATGATATTAACAAGAATGAAGATATTACGTCTTCAACATTGATCCAATTAGCAAACTTTTATGACATACCTTCACCAGAATTGTTCCCAATCTATTCATCTCCAACAATTCTATCGATCGCTATTCGAAAATTTACATACCCGAGATTACTCTGGCATTCATCAGAAAAATATTTTATTCAAGTGGTATAGATGCCTATCCACGTGTCTACTCAATTGAATCCAAAAAATTAGTTGAAAAATTAAAAGGTCATGTTAAAAATAATGGTGATTCAAAAATTAGTAATTCAGAATCTGATAATGATAAATTAAGTATGTTGTGTGTGAAATGTGGTTTGATGAAGAAAGAGATTTGTTGATTACTTGTGGTTTTGATAAATGCGTGAAAATTTGGGGAAGTGATGAATCATGCAGAGAATTGATGAAAGACTTGATAGAAGAAGGAGAGAAAAAGAGGAATCAAGGGTTTTTTGTGAGAAGGAATACTATTGTTTAATGAATTGTAAATGATTTTGTCGCTTATAGATTCTTGCCCTTAGTGAATATACCAGAAACATCTTATATAGTAATATACAATAATAGCATAAGTGTCCTTTATTTTTTATCAATTTATCAACTTAAATTCAGTCGAAGAACCTGATAAATATTTTTTAAACTCATGAAAAATCAATCTATACGATGTTATACAATTTAAATAGTGAATTATGCGTCATTACAAGACGCAGCAAAAATTTTTACACGACATTATGGGTTTAATTTATCAGAATTCGATATAAGTTTAGTAAATTACTATAGCCATTTTTTGTAAATATAATAAAAAAAAATAAAATTATGCACATAATAAAATCTGCAGATTCCTAAAAATTTTTGCTTGCGGAATTAACTTTCATATAGATTTTAAACACTGCCTATGAATGTGAAGTATTTATTTTCAAACTTAATTACACTGGGGCATAAAGGCTGGTAAACTTTACACCAAAATTTCATATTTCATCATTATAAAAAAAACCAAATAGCTGGCAAATAGAACAAAAACTCAATATTTGTCATTAACAATTAAATTTCTCCGTTTTAATAATATTATCTGGGTCTTTGTTAGACAAATATTCATAAGTTAATGATAATTAAAATAATAAATGATTCTATCAACTAATTGATCGGTGATAAATGATTTTGGCCGGTATTCTAAAAGATTGACAATATTTTTTGTGACAGACTTTTCTAGTAAACGCTGCTCATGATTTGAAGTGCCATCGTATATCTTTTTTGATTGGTTTAACTTATAATTTCGACGTCTTTCGATGTTGAATCTCCGTTTGTAAATATCCAAAAGTTGTTTTACATGATTTAAAGTGATTGAGCAGTCGCAAATGTATTCCATTATATCGTTGGGTTTGTGTTGTTTTCTTATACGCATTACAAATGTGTGATATGGTTCGTATTCGATTAAATAACTTTCATTTTTATAAAGTAGACGAATGTTTGCTTTGATGATAGCCTTTCTGATATCTTCCCTGTGTTCGATGGAAAATAATTCGTACATTGAATTGATTATTTTAATTTTCTCAATATCATATTTTGACAAAAGATCGATTTCCTTGTACAAATTTTTCAATTCTTCCATGAAAATATCATCACTTTTACAATTGCACGTATCATATTTTGCGAAAGACTGATATATGTTAACTATAATAATTAATGAAATTATGCAAATCATTAAGAGTTTTTTCATGTTGTTATTATTTCTTGGTTGTAATTCGATTACTCTCCATACATGTTCCCTCTCCATTTTAACAATAATTTTTGTGATTCGAAAATTTTTAATTTTTCAACATTGAACAGAGCTCCTATTTATAATCTTTTGGAATTGAGAGATAATACATAATTTTACAATCCACAAGTTCAGAATAAACATTCGATCAAAAGAACATATATAGACTCTACTAGGGCAATGATATTTGGAATTCTATTTGTGGAAGTTTTTATAGGCGCGCATTATTACATATTCTGTATAAAGCTTCCTTAAATTGAAACAAAACAAATTCAAACTTGCTTGTAATAATTAGTTGTCGGGTGTATGTCATAGTAATTATTCGAAAATATATTACTAATACTGATTACGTTAACGCGCATAAGAATTTTTGTTTTACGAAGGTTAACTATTCGGATCGCATACCTTCATTCAAGATATAACTGAACCTTAACAATTAAAAATTAATCTCTTAATAATTATAGACGCGTTTTTCACCAAATATTTCACGCATAGTGATGTGTAAGACCCCATTTCTTTGTTTCAACAATGTGGTGATAATAGCATTCACATATTTGCTTAATCTAAGAAAAGCTTCATGAATAGAATTCCAATAATATTTTATTTTAAAATTGCCCTTATTTCGAGAAACATTTAATTAATCTAAATTTATGTATACTATATAGGTCAAAAGACTATATATAGACACTAGTGACAAAGACTTTTATTTCTTTAATGTGCAGCAATAAGAACTCCACATAGTAATGAATAAAGAAATTTTCATTTTATATAATTACGCATATAATTCCATATATCGGTATCGTTGAGAAAGTGGTGCACGTATTTGTATGAGTATTTCCGAATGAATACTGTGGATTTTAGTACAAAAAATTAACCAAACTGTTAGATTAATATTCAATTTAGTTTATTAATTCCAAAATCTTATAAATTTGGGCTCTTTGCAAAAATAATACTTTAACTTCTTTAGATTTTCATTGTAATGCATTTTAGAGAAGCGAGCGCTGTAATTTATTATTAATATCAGCAAATTTTTTAAATATAGTACCGGACAGCAAGATCCAAACTTTGTAATTTATAGTCAAGTATGATTGGCTAATTTTTATGTAACAAATTCTTATTGGTTAAAAAACTTATATGAAAGAGCGTAATATATTAAACGATTACATATAAACTTTAAGCTCTTTAATATATACTTTTAATTTTATAACAAAATTCAAAGCTTACAACTACATTTATCATATTTTGATAATTGTCACAGATCATAATGAAATCGGATTTAAATGACCTATAAAACCCATATAACTCTGGTAAACATAATATTATAAATTTAGTAGAATTATTTCGTAACTCTGGTAATATAATTTTGGTAGAATTAATTAGTAACTCTGATAAACGAATTAATTCGTAACTCTGGTAAACTTAATTTGGGTAGAATTAATTTGTAACTCCTGGTAAGCATAATTTTGTGATAGTTAGTATAACTCTGGTAAACATAATTTTGTGGTTGAATTAATTTGTAACTCTGGTAAAATAATTTTGGTGAATTAATTAGTAATTCTGGTAAATATAGTTTTGGTAGAATTAATTTGTAATTGGTAAGCATAATTTTAGTAAATTAATATGTAACTCTGGTAAGCATTATATTGGTAGAATTAATTAGTTACTTTGATAAGCATAATTTTGGTAGAATTAATTCGTAACTCTGATAAACATAATTTTGTTAGTTAATTCGTAACTTGGTAGATAATTTTGGTAGAATTAATTCGTAACTCTGGTAAGCATAATTTGGTAAAATTAATTTTAATTCTGGTAAGCATAATTTTGGTAGAATTAAGTCGTAACTCTGGTAAGCATAACTTTGGTAAACATGATTTTGTTAGAATTATTATGTAGCTCTGGTAAACATTATCTTGATAGAATTAATTAATAATTCTGGTAAACTTAGTTTTAGTAGAATTAATTCGTAACTTTAGTAAGAATAATTTAGGTAGAATTAATTCGTAACTAATAATCAAATCTAATGATGAATACATGGAAACACTTTTCACTAAAAGTTTTTAAAATACGAGATCATAAGTGTAACATCTATGGGTAGTGAGAATGAATTTTTTTTATTGGTCAGGTCAGATCGATGAAAATTTAAACAACGTAAATTACCATATTGGTCAAAAATGAAATTTTTTTATTGGTCAGATTGATAATATATGTTAAGACATTTTTTTTCAAAAAAATTAATATAAAATGTTATGATTTTATCTAATTTGGAACAAATTAAAGCTGCATTTTAAAGAGAATTTAATATGACCTGCCCATTTATACTTGTTTAATATAAATTCTACTCTAAAACTAACCTTTAAACTTAACCCTAAAAAAATGCGCCCAAAATATTTTATTTTCCAATAGTTTATCAATTTTTTTTTACTATACATATTTTATTTAATCCGATTTCATTTAAACAATCAACCAAAATGATGATTCTATGTATTTCTCCATTACGTTATAAATAAAGAAAAATTTAGGTAGGTTTTAATGAAGAGTCATAAAGTTAGGATTAGATTTATATAAAATAAATTAAAGTTTCACGATAGAGTTGGAGTTAGGGATTGGTTTATAAAAATAATTCTATTTAAATTCGGATCACTTATTTCTAATTATTTAATTAATATGCAAAAAAATTTTATTCTAACAATATCTACCTGCACGGTCTCATAGAAATAATTTTTTATTCTTTGTTCGAAATATATATAACAATTATAATACAGACTCACAACAAAGTTTCAATTATTTCTAGCATCTAAATAGTGTCATAATTTTATTTTTAGATGCTAGAGATAGCTGAGCACTTTTGGTTCGTTATTCGCAATTCTTATATTACAATCATTTGTTTTCAATTTACAATTGTAATAATTGTTATTTAAAATATTTCATTCTTTGATTTGGATTAGAAAATTTAGTCGAAGTTGTACCCCTTCTTTAAATGCGTTTTAATAATCATATATCTAGTTATTCGGAAATTCTATCATTTATTAAGCATTTACTAATTACCTAACTAAATGAGGAATCTTCCACACTACTATATCAGGAAAGTGTTATAGTGCTGAAAAAAGCCATGATTTTACTATCTAACAATTTAAGAATAAACATTCGATCAAAAGACTAGTGATGTATCAATTCCATTTCTTGCTTTAGTAAAATTATTGTGAAAATAAATTTTCACACATATGATTATTTATTTGGAATTCTATTTGTAGAAGTTTTTTTTTGTAAGCGCGGTTATTTTAAATATTTTTTGTTTCTTTAAATTGAAACAAAACAAATTCGGGCTTGCTTGTTACATTGGCACTTTAATTGTCGAAGCATTGAGGAAGTAATTATTCAATATTACAGATTACATTAACGTGTAAGAATTTTTCGTTCATGCTCATCGAAGGCTAACCATTCGGACAAAAGACTGCAGAGGCCTTTCATTCGAGATATAATGACGTTAACAATTAAAAATTTATCTCTTAATAATTATAGAAGCGTTTTTATCCAAATATTTTACGCATAGTTATGGGCAAGACCCTATTTCTTTGTTTCAGCAATGTTCATTGCACCAAGTCACTTCACATCAAATGCACCAAATTTTGGGTATATATAATGCTTTTTAACCAATAAGAATGCGTTATATACTAATTCTGATTGGATAAAAAAAATTATAAACCATAATAGAGATTAAAAATTCCAACCGATAATTTGGATAGTACTGTATAACCCGCAATAGCCACATGCTAAAGTCAGGATTCTATGTGCCTATTGCGAGATTGTGACTAAAGTGTGCAAGAATTTATATATAGTGTATATAGTTAGATAGAAGAATTAAGGTGACTATAACTAGATTGTGACAAATGCGAATGTGACTGTTGCGGGGTTAAACTGTACTAATGAAAAACAATAGTTTTTGTTAATTACCTTTTTTAAAAAAATATTTAAAACTTAAGATTTTATAGATTTATTAAAATATATATGATTTTTAACGAGTCATTTAATTACGCAAAAATTTCTGTCACCTAAATTTATCGTATGCTGCCATAGGTCAAAAGACTATATATAGTGCAAAGACTTTTGATTTCTTTAATGTCATTGAAAAAATTTTAGCGTTTATATTAATCATAGAAAATGCACTAGAATTCAATAAAGAACTTTTCATTTTATATAATTACGCACGTATAGAGTAAAAAAGTTAGCCAAAATTGTAGATTAATATTCAATTTAGTTTATTAATTTCAAAATTTTATAAAATTGGCTCAGCAATGTGGAATTTTTTAAACAACAAAATTTTTAAATGTTCCCTTTACCAAACGAATATCTTATTAAAGTACTTGAATTCTTACTAAATGATTATAGAAGTTATGGAAATTTATTTTCATGTCTTCTTGTAAATCGTCAATGGTGTAGAATCATAATTCCCATATTATGGAGCAAACCTTTACTTAAAAACGTGGAAACTATCCGAATATTTCTTTTAGGATTAAATACTGAAGAACAAGCACTACTGATTCTATTTAAAATTAAATTTTCAAATAATGCAAAAACATTATTTAAATATTCAAGTTATATTAAGAAATTTTATGATTATGATTTAACTATTGGTGTTAAAAATTGGCTCAGACAAGAAGGATTTAAATATACTATTGGCATTAAAAATTGGCTCAGACGAGACGGATTTAAATATAACAAAGATTATATTACGATTTCAATCACAAACACTTTGATAAAAATGATTCTACGAACAAGCAAGAGACTAAGGAATTAAAATTAGCCGGAAGAAGACTTAATTATGTAGGGGCGAATGCATTAATAGGCACTCTTCGCAAAACTAGTACTTTAACATCTTTGATATTATCAGATTATAGGCTTGATATTGAGAGCTCAAAAGAAGTAGTAGATGCTCTTAATAAAAATAATACTTTGATATCTTTGAAACTTTACTATAATCAACTTGGTTTGGAATTTTGGAAAGCATTTGCAAATTTCTTTAGTAAAAATACTTCGATATTTTGTTTAGATCTTTCTTCTAATAAACTTGCTTTTGATGGTGGAAAAATGTTGGCAGATTCTATTTGCAAAAATAAGACTTCAACTTCATTAAATTTAAAAAATAATCAACTTGGTTTAAAGGAAGGAAAAGTATTTTTAACCACTCTTTGCCAAAACACTACTCTAATTATTTGAATCTTGGGCGTAATAATTTTGATTCAGAGGCAGGAAAAATGTTATCAGATACACTTTTAAAGAATAATTGTACATTAGTTTTTTTAGATCTCAAGAATAATCAACTTGGTTCTGAAGGAGGTAAAGCAATAGCAGATGCAATTTGCAAAAATTACACATTAACTTCCTCAAACCTTTGTAAAAATCAACTTGGACCTGAGGTTGGAAAAGCAATAGCAGATGCTCTTCGCAAAAATATTACTTTAACTTCTTTAGACCTTGGCAATAATCAACTTGGACCTGAAGGTGGAAAAGCAATAGCAGATGCTCTTTACAAAAATAGTACTTTAACTTCTTTAGATCTTCGTAGTAATGCATTTGGGAGAGAAGTGAACGCTTTAAGAAGTATTACTAGCAAAAGCAGTGCTGTTATTTATTTTTAATAAATAAAATTTCAGCAAAATACAGTACCGGACAGCAAAAATCATCCTGGTTAAAAAACTTAAATGAACAATTTTATATATAAAACGATTACTTGCAA
The DNA here is from genome assembly GCA_003550325.1 of Gigaspora rosea. NCBI lineage: Eukaryota > Fungi > Glomeromycota > Glomeromycetes > Diversisporales > Gigasporaceae > Gigaspora > Gigaspora rosea. The sequence goes on from QKWP01000039.1 coordinate 487,870, forward strand.
ACTTTAAGCTACAATTTTATATATTGAACGATTACATAAATAAATTTGAATTTTATAATAAAAATTTAAAGTTGTTTTTTTAAATTGAAATTATTCAAGTTGATATTTAAAATTATAAATGAATGAGGTTTAACTTATTCTTTTGATCTTTCGATGTTCATTTTCTGCTTGTTTATATGATCTATAATGAGTGAACTGTCGTCCATTATGTCATTGCGTTTGTCTTGTATTCTTATATTTGATATGGTTAGTATTCGAAAGAACCATAAATTGGTGTGAAACGTAAAATGCCTTATAAAAGTTACTTTAAAACGAACAAAAATTTATCTCTTAACAATTATAGATGCATTTTTATCAACTTTTGTAATGGCTCGAATTAAGCTTAGTTTAGGCCGACATTCGAAATCTTACCCCTCCAGGCATATTTATAACTTGTATAATAATTGTGGGAGATTATAATGAAATCCATAAAAAAATTAACAAAATCTCCGAAAAATTAAATTTTTAGTGTGCATTTTTTAGGGTTAGAGGTTAAGTTTAGAGGTTAGTTTTAGAGTAAGTTTATATTAAACAAACATAAATGAGTTTTAAAGGTCTAATAGAAAACGTAGATTTCATTTTAAATTATGATCTGCAACAATAATTATTTTAAGTTTAAAGCGCAATTAATTTATATCAATTATTAAATAAATATAATAAACAATGAAATAATGTTATTTAAATTAAATTTTACCAATTTATGACCTTTTTATTGGTTGCTAGTAAGTAAAATAGGGTCGCAAAGATAAAAACAACTATATCTATTGGATTTTAATGACTAGGCTATAATGTAAATCAACTTTTGAATAATTACAAACGGAGAACGAACATCAAAAGAGTGCTCAAGAATATTCTTTTCAAAATTGACTTTTCAAGAATTATTACGCGAAAAGTCTGTGTAGCTTTTCAATTATGCATGAGTACTTTTGGAAACCAAATATTGCAAAAAGAAAATTATTTTCATATCAAATCACTAGAAAACATGAATTTCTTCCTATTAGTGTCCTATTATCTTGGGTTTCTTCCTATCAAATATGTGATATTAGAGATTAAAGGTTATATGTAATCGTTCAATTTAATGGTTCATATTAAAGCTTAGTAATCGATTATTATTATAGATATGACTGTTATTTAACTGAATATAAATTTATTAATAAATCTATTGAATATTCACTGAATATAAATTTATTAATAAATCTATTGAATATTCACTGAATATAAATTTATTAATAAATCTATTGAATATTCATTGGATTTTATTAATAAAATTTAGATAACTTATCACATCTCTAAAAACACGAAATGTGTACATTTTACATATTTTTTATATATTTTTACGTATGTTTCTGTGTTCAGCTTTCATGTTTTTCCAAAAATATTTTTCAAAGGATTTGTGACCATTTCTTTTAACATGGGAATATTCAATAATTTGTCTACACTTAATGCATTATTCGTAATGATTAATCGTTTTAATGGTATCTTGAATTATTCTTAAAATTCGTACTTGGAGACCTTTTTAATTTCTTTTTTCTCTTGCTTGATAAGTTTTTTTTTTTCTGTTTGTATTTTATTATTTGGTTTGGCAAACTTATTTTTTGTCGCTTTGAAATTCTTTTGCCATTTAATAACTCTAAGTCAACAAGTTTAACCCACTCATCACAGGTACCTTCTATTTGATAAACAATCAGCTTTATCCTGATCGCGTTTAGCTATTTGGCTTATTTCTAACCCTTTAGGATGTGTATCACCATAAAGGATTACTGTTGGTTTTAATTGACCAATAAAATGTGATCGTCTCCCTTGTTTGACCCTTGTGTTTTTTATTAGTAATTAGAAACATATTATTAAGAATATTGTTTTGGTTGTTTTTATTCAGGAATATACGGTATTTTATGTATTTACCTCTCTCTACACATTTGGGTCAATTTGGCGCTCCACCTTCCTTGAAAATCTCACAATATTGCGGTGTAAATGGACAAATGTTTGTGCAAGCATTACATCGTAATTTTGACAAAGTTCCATGTAATTGGGCTACTTGAGCTTTGCAGCTTTTTACTCTTTCAAATTGCCAATTAACATCAAATCCTACTAATTCTTCAAGATTAACTATATTTTGTGTATACACTCTTTTTAATTTTTTCATATCTGCCAATTTTTTTATAAAAGAATGAGTGGCTGTGGGTTTAGCATTTACATTTAATTCTTTTAATATACCCATGAAAAGATTAAATCCCTTAATAGTATCATGAGTTCTAAGCAATTGAACATCAAATAAATCTTTGCCTGAACGAAAAACACCCGGATATTGACTTTTTATCATATTGTAAAGACCGTCTGAACTTATAAAATCCTTTGGTTATAAGAAAAATATTAATTTTTAAAATTAATGGCTATTGAAATCTCAAGAAGAAAGTGATATTACTTACGGGAATTCCCGCACTACATGATATGCCTGCTCCAGTAATTATAATGCAATTTTTAGCTTTGGCTACGTGTTTATTTACTTCACGGATTAAAAAACAATCATTTTCTGACTTAAGACTTAATTTGACTATCTCCTCTATTTATGCTTTATAGAATCAAAATTTTGAGACATCTTTTTTATATATTTTTATTAAGGTACATTTCTAATATAAATTTTTGTATAAATTATTTTTTGTGCAGATTGCATTAGTAATAACAGTTGAGAAATAAGTAAGTAAAAGTTTATTCACGAAAAATTTTAATGTTACGTAATATATAAAGGTGGAGTCTTTTGTGTAAGACAAAATTTAAATTGAATTACTTCGAAAATTTTCATTGTGAAAATAACTTTTCACATATATTGTAAATTAAACTTACCCTCGTGTGTAGAATTTAAAATTAAATTTAATTTGAAAAGGTATATATAAGTCCTTGTTTCAAGAATCATTTAGAAATCAAATGTTCTTTATTCCCACTTATTTCTTCTGATTAACCATTCGGTTAAAAGACCTGTTGCGGTAAAGTGCAAAGAATTTTTGATACTACAGAGGACTACAAAACAACGCGTCATTAAACATCTTATATTACATATATACTGTATCANACGCGTCATTAAACATCTTATATTACATATATACTGTATCATTACACTAATCGGGTCAAATCCCTTCGCGTATAAAGCACAATTTCTTTGTTTAATATTGTGTTAACCGAAGGATTAGTTTTGCTGAACAACTTGTAATTACGTGTCACTAAATATTATCTTATTCTAGATAAAAATATATTTTTTTAAATTATACTAACGTTAATTGAGTTAGAAATCTTCTTGTTAAAAGTTTAAATTAATCTACTACTCAGAAATGCGTAAAATTTTTGTTCAGACTTGTTCTTGTTTCAGATTACGCGAAAGTTATTAATTAAAATTCCATAAATGGTTGATTTCTATACATAATTGGAATTCTTACGCGGAACTGTCGTAAAGGTTTGCTTATAAAATCTTTAATACTTGACAAAGAATTTTCTTTAACTTGTATTTAATTAATTGAATGTATAATCAGAAATTAAGACATCTTTTTATGTTAAAAGAAAGATGAAGCCTTTCGAGTAAGACAAAATCCAATTGAATTATAATTATTTTGAAAATTTTTATATAGTTCAGTACATTAAATAAACTACACGCGATATTCCGATTAGAAATAGTAACTAACCACGCGTATTTTTCCATTTCTTTGTTTAATAAGATTAATTAAGTTGTTTCATAGAATTTTCAAACAAAATTAGTAATATATTAGAGCAATCGAATACAACAATATAACTATTTTATTCGAAAATACAATTACACGTAAGTGCCAATTTTCTTTGTTCATTCATATGGTTAACCTTAGGGCATATGTTGAGATACGATCCGTAATCTATTAGTTAAATATAAATAAACTGTAGTTTATTGTAAAACTACTGTTAGTTAACTGTAGTTATAAAATAAACTACAGTCACAGTTCACACCTCTAGGTGCAACATTTTGTTTATAAGTATTTATTTCGTAAGTAACAATTTCTTTGTTTCATGCTTATCAACATCTGGATGGCGTATACATATAAGTAACCCTTTTAAAAATAAAAATTGGCATTTAGACATAGACTAGAGATGTGAACTGTGAATTACAGTACATATAAATAACTGTTGATTTATTTTAAAACTACATAAGAAATTATTTAAAATTTTATTACTAATAGAAATTACATTAATGCGCGTAAGTAACTTTGAGTGTTCGGCTTTAACCTTTCTACTTACGTAAACCCGATAAGTACCAATTTTCCTTGTTCATTCATAAGGTTAACTTTCGGCATATATTTTAGTACAAAATTGCGCACAAATAAAATTTATCTCATGATTAAACATTCGGTTAAAAGACTGTTATACAAATTTATAATGTCGCGAAAACTTTTGTTTTATCGCAAAATCTTTTCCGAATGGTGCAGTAATTAGAATTTTTAACCATTATATTTTGTGGAAAAAGTATAAAAGTGCCAAAACGTCCAGTTCTAATTTACTAGTATATACAGGCTAACGTATATTTTATTAATAATATTAATAATAATTTCAAATTTAATAAATAATTCCTTCATTAATCATGGCAATAACCCGGAAGCAAAGCTTTCGTGCCAATAAGAGAAAATCTGAAAAAATGCACAGCTTTACCATTAATGCTTCCGGCCTGACCACTCGGAGACTTTACAANTAATTAGAATTTTTAACCATTATATTTTGTGGAAAAAGTATAAAACTGCCAAAACGTCCAGTTCTAATTTACTAGTATATACAAGCTAACATATATTTTATTAATAATATTAATAATAATTTCAAATTTAATAAAATAATTCCTTCATTAATCATGGCAATAACCCGGAAGCAAAGCTTTCACGCCACACGTTATAAAAGAAGACCTGAAAAAATGCACAGCTTTAACATTAATGCTTCCGGCCCGACCACTCGGAGACTTTACAACTACCTAAAGGCACATGAAAATTCAGTTAAGAAAAGTATACGGTTGTGTTTTCACAGTCCATCCCAATTGCTAACAACATTGGATCTAGATGAATACACCCTTAACTCTAAATAGCAAGTTTGGGCCGCATATGCGCGCATCAATGAAAATATTTTACTTTATGGTGTTACTTATAATCCACAAAATAAAACTGTATTGGCCAAAAAATTTAATGATTATATGACAAATATTACTGAAATAATTTATAAAGGCAGTAAACGGATTTCTGGTATCGGAATGGTTTATAATATTCAAACCCGTATTTATGAATCAGATCAATCTCTCATTTATATATATATTAGTTTTTATTTTGTTTTATTATTTAGAACTATGAATAATTTTAAAAAAATAGATTTGAAGTGACATCGAAGGATAAATCACTTTTTAATTTTTCTTACATTTGTCATATTTGCCATATAAAATTTTGTGAATATTACGGCCCAAATATCTATATTACTAAAAGCATTCGAAATCATAAAAAAATGTTGAGAATATTTTGTGGGTTAAATTTTTGAAGGATAGTTGTAAATTCTTGAATATTATCCGATTGGAATCTTAAATGATATATCATCAAATATATATTTTTTTATTTTTTGTTTTTTATTAGGAGCGTTGGCAGTTGAAGGTGTTTAAATCTTTGGCAAGCAAGCCTATTATCTGAAACAACTCTTTTGTCCAATTGTGCTTTTTTTTGTTTCATATTGATATAGAATTCCAACTAAATTTGTTGGAGCATATTAATTCGTTATAAGAGTTTTTATAGATAAAAACAAAGTAAATAATCTTCGTTGCCTTCATATGCTATTTAGTGACGTGCCTTTTGTATTTAGAATTAGTATTACAAGTTAATAACTATTTTATTTAAAATCGTCCTTGTTTCAAGAACCCTTATACGCGAAAAGTCTATCCATATTTATATTAAGTAATGTTGCTGTTAAACAATAAATGGCGTTTAATTGAATCTAGTAAGTATAATTTAATATTTGTAGCGTTAATATTTTACATTTCATGCTAAATTAATTCTATGTCAACGAATAATAAAAATTATGAATCATATGAAGTACCAGATTTTAATACCCTACCCGAAAAGAAAGAACAAATAATTGTAGAATACAAAGGTCGTAAATTCAATGTTGTGTACAAAATGCAAGAGACTGATAAAAACAATAATAATAATCCTCAACCTGTACCGTACTATCCCTTAGATTGTAGTAGAACACAGGCAAATTTGCCTGCATTTTTGCACTTTTTTAGCTCTAATTTACTTTTTTAAAATACTAAAATAATTAAATAAAACTTTGTATAATTATATTTGAAAATAAGGATTACTTTTTTGCAAAATTAGTTTTTATATTTAAGAAAATAAATTATAGTTACATATAAGCTGAAAATAGATAATTTTAAGAAAAAATTTTTTTAAAAAATTTTATTACAATTTTTCTGCGATCTTATTTAGTTTTAGTTTTAGAACTATAGTTCTTAAGACAATATTGTAGTTTATATAAAGGATGACAACTTTCATTATTGCAACTTTAATGATTTACTTGTAAAAATTAAGACTTGTATTAGAAGTAAAGATTTTTTTTATAGACGGGAACATATAAAATTTGAAAAAATCTAAAGAAAAATTTTAATAGTAAAAATGCCAATACAAGAACTTTAAACATTTATTATATTAAAGTTTTCTAATGATTTTAAAAAAATTTTATAACAAAGTTACTAAAACAAAACTTAAAGAATATTTTTTACTTAGAAAAGATATGGCTAAAATCAATATTTAAAATTTTATTAAAAATTTTAAAATACGCAGGCAAATTTGCCTGTGTTATAATCTAAGGGATAAAGTAGCTCCCGATTCAATGCCTTCTATTTTTTTATCAATCATTAACTATGACTCAAGTCCAAATAGTTTTGATGTGAATGCAATGACAGAATTTATTAATGAAGTAACGCGTTTTTATTTTAAAGCAAAAGAGAAACATCACAGGCGTTCTTGATATAAATATAATGAAGGAAACTGGAACAGAGTTCAATTTTTATCAGACTTAAATGGTTTGGAAACAGTTGTTTTAGATGAACCACAAGAAATATTATTGAAAAAAGAACTGGATTCTTTTGTTAATGACAAAGAATTTTATAAAAGAATCGGTTTCCCTTATCGACGTGGCTTTCTTCTTTACGGAAAACCAGGGACTGGAAAAACTAGTTTAATAAATGCCATATCATCTTATTTATCACGAGATCTCTATTGTCTTAATCTCAAAGAAATTAAAAATGATAATGATATGAGTGCTGCGTTTAGCTCTGTTCCACCGAATCAAATAATTGTTCTTGAAGACGTTGATGCACAATCAAATATTCTTTTTAATCGAGATAGAAGCTCAAATTATTTTAATATTATTTCTGAAGATATTCTAAAAAAAAGAAATGATTTATCAAAATATAAGGAGCTATTTTCATTTATTAGTTTATCAAATTTTCTCGGATGCTTGGATGGCAAATATTATCAGAAGGAACAATAATAATTATGACAACTAATCATGTTGAACATCTTGATCAGGGACTGTCAAAAATTTGGATACAAAATCATAAATCTTTATTTGGATATCGATTAATATTTGGGTAAAATTTGGATAAAAAAATTAAAAATTTGGAAAAATTTGGATATTAAACTTTTTTATTTCATTGATTAAAATATTAATTTTGCCTATAAGACATAGTTGTCGGTTTGGTTTGATTTTAGATATGCTTCACGATTTTTTTTGGTGGATTTTGGAATTTATATATGAAAAAATGAAGGCCTTGTTCTCATATTTGAAAATTCATGTACACGGCTATAGGCAGTAGTTTTTTAGTAGAGCTCATCTTTTTATTATTTGTGTGTTCAACAACATAACTTTCATAGAACAATTTTTTACATCGTATCCACCGATTTAATTTTCAGGGGTTTTTTTGATAATTGTTACACAAACCTTTGCCATTAAGTGACATGACGAAATATTCAATTTTTGGTCATTATATGAGATAAATAAGCAATAAATATTTAAAAAAAACAGTCATAAAAGAAAGCACTATCACTAGCTGTTGAAACGTTCGAGTATTGTCACTGAACGATTGGTTGAATAATGGGTAAGCGTAAATTCGGAAGCAAATTTTCAGGAAAACGGCCTTTTTAACTTACTTTCGGCTAGTAATCAAACATGTAGGTATTAAAATATTCTATACACTTTATTATGGATTTGAAGTAAGTTTAAAAGTCCGTTTTTGTAAGAACACGCTTTATAATAAATTTTAACAACAAATAATTCTCAACCAGGTGGATATGTGTACGTGTTTAAAAAATAAACTATTGAACTATCATTGAACGTTACACATTCCCTGATTGGCTGAACGTAGGTTCCAGATCACATGAATTCTAAAATTGACCAAAATTTGGATATCATTTGGATATTTGGGGGCCAAAATTTGAAAAAATTTGGGATAAATACCAAAATTTGGAAATTTTAAAACCAGAGGCCAAAATTTGGAAAAATTTGGAAAAATTTGGATCCAAATTTTTGACAGTCCCTGATCTTAATCCAGCATGGTTAGTATTTTATAAGAACCCTGTAAATCATTAACTTGAAATTATTATTCAAATCTATTCTACTTCTATTTAGTATTTGCCCTGGTCGTATGGATGTACATTTAAATCTTGAATATTGTACTCATTACCAAATTGAAAGAATGTATCAAAAAGTAGTTCCCAACGCGAAGTTTCCGAATAGTATCTTAAAGAAAATTCCAGAACGATTATTACCCCCTTGCGATGTTATGATAAATATGATTTCTAATAGAAATGAGAGTGAACTTATACCAGAGAAAATTCTTGGACTAGTTAAAAAATACCATCAGACACCTGAAATTTAATGAGCTAATTGGGTCCAAAACTTAGATTTATTTTTTTTATGTATTTTGAAATAATACTAAAGAATTTTAATTTATTTTATTCGTTCGATCTTGATTAGCAAACATTTCGATTATTGTCACGAAAGACAATTTATTTTCTTGAAAAACCATTAACGTAAATAAGCAAACAAAAAATTGCTCAACTGCGCTAAATAATACTCAACATAAAAAAAGAGAAGAAATTCGAAATCAACAACTTTACTAACAATTGAATTATCTTGATTTTGGAGATTTAAAGATATATAAAACTAGTTGACGCAGTATGATAAATTGAGGGACATTTTTCGAAAATCTTTAAATGTAATATTTTTACCAAAATCTTGAAACTAAAGAATTCAAATACATAACATGATTGTGGGAAATGATTTTTAGCCATCCTTTTTGGTCTCAACCAAACGGTTTTGTTGAGTACTCACCCAGAATATCAATATATATATCACATCACTATATCTGATATTCTAAATGTTATATATCGCTTTGTTGCTATATATCAATAATTATCAATCTAAAATATTTGCTAATAGGAAATCAATAAGAAAAAATGAAAACTAGAAACTGGTACTTATCTGGTTAAGTATATACTAGTTCTAGTCCTTTTGGCCAGATCTCTACATTCTATTTCATCTTTCTTAGTAAAAATAAAATCTATAAAAAAAAGCCAATTAGTGAGAAAAATGTAAAACAAGAAAAAACAAAAACTAGAAACTGGCACTTATCTGGTTAAGCATGTACTAGTTCTGACCCTTCACCTGTTCAGATTTTAACATTCTATTTTACCTTCTCTAGTAGAAATAAAACTTATAAAAAAAAAGCCAATTAGTAAGAAAACAACAAGAAAAACAAAAACTAGAAACTGGTACTTATCCAGTTATGCATATACAGTTTTGACGCTTTTCAGTTCAGATCTCTACATTCCATTTCACCTTTTCTGAAAAAAATAAAATAAAAAAAGCTAATTAATAAGAAGAACAGAAAACAACAAGAAAAAATGAAAACTAGAAACTAGTACTTATTTGGTTAATGCGTATACTAGTTATAGTCCTTCCCTAGTCCAGATTTCTATATTCTATTTCACTTTCTCTAGTAGAAATATAACATAAAAAAAAAAAGCCAATTAGTAAGAAAAATGGAAAACAACCAGAAAAAAATGAAAACAAGAAACTAGTACTTATCTAATTACAGTTCTGATCCTTTCTGGATTCCATTTCACCTTTCCTAGTAGAAATAAAATCTATAAAAAAAAGCCAATTAGTAAGAACAATAAAAACAACAAGATAAAATGAAAGCTAGAAACTGGTACTTTTCTGATTACATATATGCTAGTTCTAGTTCTTTTCAGTTCAGATCTCACATTCTATTTTACCTTCCCTAGTAAAAATAAAACCTATAAAAAAAAGCCAATTAGTAAGAAGAATAGAAAACAACAAGCTAAAAACTAGTACTTATCCAGTTACGTGTAAAAGTGCCAATTTGTTGAAACTAAAAAATTATTATATTTTATCAGACAGTTATTCATAGAAGTTTTAGATTGAGATAAAATTAATATTGAATAATAATTAGCATCTATTCTAATATTTTTTGTGTACAAGTTCTGGCCCTTTTTCAGTCTGAATCTTTACATTTTATTTTACCTTTCCTTTCCTAATAGAAATAAAACTTATAAAAAAAAGCCAATTAGTAAAAAGAACAGAAAACAAAAAAAAATAAAAACTAGAAACTAGTACTTATCTAGCAAATACATATGATCATGGCGCAGCAACAGCTTGATATTATTAACTGATTTTAGAACAGTGTTTTGATTTTTGGACTAATCCAGAATTTACTACTAGTAAATTTAGCCTTGCCAAATCTCCAGATTATTTGCTTTAATTTTTAGACTGATCTGGAATTAGTTAAATTTTACTATCAGGTAATCTCATAATGTGTTAGAGGCCTTGCCGAATATCAAATTTTTGAACCAAACTTCAAAATTGTAATACAGTTTTAATGACAATAAAATTGTATGGGCCAGAACAAAGTACTTAAATTTGTATAAGCAATTAATTACATTTTTTCAATAGTAGGCAATTAAAAATAAAAAGTGCAATTATTAAATGTTTTTCTGCAAAAAATTTCTTTATTTTGAGGATTTCAATTTTTATATTTACTAGTATTAACTGGTACAGGTTTTAAATAAAAATTCTTAATCATTATAATTGGATATTTAATAAATAAATTTTTTTTTAAAAAAAAAATACCAAAAAAAAAAGAAAATTATCTTTGGAGCAGCTTTTTTCGCAATACATTATTATTAATCATACTTAGCTCAGAAATGTCATTTTTCTTCATTATACTAGTCCCAGATGAAATTGCATTCGTTTTGAGATTACTATTCAAGCTCTTGATTTGGGCATTAAAAAAAATTTTTGAAGTATACTTTTATAATATGTATAAAGTAAAAGAAAGTTCGTTTTTTAAAAAAAATAACACCCAAAGAATTTTTTTCACTTATTTAAAAAAGTAAGAAAAAAAATTTTTTTTATTGGATTATCTTTGTTTTGATCTAAAGTCTATATAGAGGGGGGATGATTGGTCCATGATCATAAATTGCCAATATTGGGCAAATTGATGATTGATGAACACCATGAATTTGGCTCAAACAGTCAAATAATTAGTGGACACGTGCCGCTTTGTGGACATGTCCACCAATTATTTGCCTGTTTGAGCTAAATTTATGATATTCATCAATTTTTGTCCAATATTGTATACTTATCTGGTTACACATGTACCAGTTTTGGCCCTTTCTGGTTCAGTTCTTTATATTCCATTTCACCTTCTCTAGTAAAATTAAAATCTGAAATTACAATAAACTAATTAGTAAGAGCAAAAAAAGAAGATAAAAGCTAGAACCTAATACTTATCTTAATCAAAATACTGTATAAAAAATTAAAAAAAAAGATTGAAAAAATTAATGAGTTGATCGCTATGTAATTTAATAAGATCAAGTGATTACAATAAAGCTAAAATATCAATATATATTATATACAGAACTTAATTTGATGATCTGTTATCTGCGATTTGCTATATAATGATTAATAACTTATAATCATTATTTATCAATTCAAATATATATGATAATAATCAATTAGCAGATATATAACAATTTATATTTAACTACAATATATATTGATTATAGATATATATCGAGATTTATCTAGTTTATCAATATATAACGTTATTTTTAATTAATATAAAATGATTGATTAAGTTATATATTGATTGGTATCTTTCTAAAAAATTTCTCAATGATATGTGAAACAAAAAAAAAGAAAAAAGCCAATAAAACCTTATAATGAAATAATATTCTTTTTAAACAATTTAAGGTTTAGTATATTTAAAAATAATTATATAAAAGTTTGTTGTTTAATTACTAGCTAAATTAGTTGCCAATATTTCAACAATTGTTAGAGGTTTTATATTAAGGCTTCATCGTCATTAACTTTGTCAATTTATCAAAAGTTTCATCAATTCATCATAGGTTTTGTCAATTGTCAAAGTTTTATCAATCATCATCATCATAAGGGTGGTGACAGATATTATGTAATATTTTAGGGAGGAGGGGGTTTCTAAAATCTTACATTAAATATAGAAGTTCATAATAGCCAATCAAATTTTTCTTATGTAGGGGGAGGGGGGTAGGGGGTATAGTAAAATTATATTATGTAATATATGTCACCACCCTAATGAAACTATAACGAAACTATTCATTATTGCAAACATAATTTTGTTAGACATCTTTAGTAAGTAAGTACTATAACAGAATTTTTTATAGCAACTAACAATAAAAATCTTGTTAATTCTAATACAAACTCAATCTCATATAGAAGTTACTGAAAATTACTATGTAATTAATATATAATAAGTTTATATCAGTAATGTAATACAATATAGCATACTCTATTCTAACTCCCTTTAAGCAATTCAAGCGCCTGGTTAATTATATACATTTTTAAAAAATATTTATATTTATTTATATATATGATAATTGAATAATTGCTTTAAAAATCATAAAATTTTCTAACTAGAAAAAACTTATCTAACCAAAAAAAACTAATTATAAAAAAATATTTTTAGAAAAATAAAAGCTTAATAATAAAAAATAAAAACAATATACAATACTTTTTAAAAATATTAAATAATATTATCCCTTAAACTGTAAGCAAATCCAGGCAAATTTGGCTGGAAAATTGCTATAAATATGCTTATAATCTATATTTTTAAAACTTAAGATATTTAATTAAAAATTTTTTTTGATAATATTTGAAAATAAGAATTATATTATAGTAGTATTTAATTTTATATTATAAGAAAAAAAGTTTAAGTTGCTAATAAGCTAAAAATAGACAAATTTTAAAAAATTTTTTATCCAAAAAAATTATCTACTTTTTCTTGGCGAACTCTATAAATATTAGCTCTAGCTTCCTGATTTAATAGAATGATATAGTTTATAAAAAGGATTACAACTTTTATTATTGCAACTTTTGTAATTTACTTGTAAAAATTAGGACTTGTATTAGAAGTGAAAATTTTTTTTATAGACGGGAACATATAAAATTTAAGAAAACCTAAAGAAAAATTTTATAGTAAAAATTTTAAAATAAAAACTTTAAACTTTTATTGCTTTAAAGTTTATTAATAATTTTAAAAAATTTTCATAATAAAGTTTATAAAATATATTTTAAAGAAAAGATTCTATAAATAAAGTATACCCCATATGCTTAATAAATTTTTATTTTATTTAAAAAAATATAATATTTCTAAAAAAATCCAGGCAAATTTGCCTGGATTATAGTTTAAGGGATAAAAATAATAAAAAAATATATTAATAAAATTTAAAATTTACAATTTTTACAAGTAGTTTTACTATAATATTTTTAGTACAATAAGTTTCATTTTTTACATGTGCATCTATTTGTATCATATAATGTTTTACATTTGCAACCTTTGTTTTTACTGTCAATCTAGCTAATAGCTGATCTTACTAATATTTTAATATTCAGAATCTCTTTTAAACTTGGCAAATCCTTGCATTTAACTAGATAAAGTTCTTTATCATAATAATAACAATCCAATACTTTAGCAAAGCATTCAAGTTTATACGATCCTTTAGTTACTACTTTTAAAATTTTAATAAATAAAAAATTTGCTAAAAGACTTGATACTCAGTCTTTTTTGGAATACTTATTTTAGCAATTTTGCTTTCTTTACAATTTTTCTTATTTTTATGAATTTTTTTTAGTATTTCTTTTTTAGTTATTTTTTTATAATTTTCATTGAACTTTCTAGCTCTTTTTTAAATTTTCTCGATAATTCTTTTTATGATTTTCTAATAATTTAATGCTATTACTATTTGAATTATTTTTCTCTGGATCACTAATAGCTTTATCATTTTTAGTAGCTCTATCATTTTCAGAATTTCTGATAGTTTTTTCACTATTTGTACTATTATTATTGTCTTCTGTATAATTATAAAAAATCATCATTTTTATCGTCTTCTGCATAATTATAAAAATTATCATTTTTGTCATTTTCTGCATAATTATAAAATTATTATTATTGGATAATATCATAATTATCATTATTTATCTGTTTATTTTTTCTGGTTCTTCAAAAATGATATACTTTATATATATTACATGTAACAAATTTGCTTGCAATAATCATTTTGCCAATTAGGTTTCAGCTTTAAGAATAATCTTTAGTAGCTCTAATCTTGTTGTCTAGTAATAATATTAGGACAATTTTTAGCTCATTGAAATCATCTTGTCAAAATGATTTAAATGGTAGTAGTTGCATGCGATTTTTATCACTAGATCAAAAGTTATGATCACTTTGTAATAATTTCTTATATATTAACACTATTAAAAAAAATATTAATACAACAAAGATATTAATAATACAACAAAAAGCTATAAAATAAAGTTTCAAAAGATTCAAACTTATTACTTAATTCATTATTCTTCTTATCATTAATTTATACATTTGATTAGAATTCTTTTTAAGTTCAAAATATGAACTAACAAAATTATTGAGTTCAATCAAATTTGTAACTATATAGTTTAACTTGAATTTATGAGTTTTAAAGAGAAGCTTCTTACTTAATTTGTTTACTTGACTAGCAACAATATTTTTATTACAATTGACCAGAATTAAGTGTTTTGATATATACGAAAAATATATAATATCAATTTATTATTACTACAAAAAAAAAAGAAAATAATTATAAGTTCATCATAATTATTAGTATAACCTATTCACTACAGGCTTCCATGCAAAGCTAGATCAAGTATTTTAGATTAAACATAATAGAAAAAAATGTTAATCTATATTTCTGTAGCTATGATGTGCTTCTAGTTCTTTAATCCTAGAGGCAATATAACTACAGATACAATAATAACTAGAATTTACTATTGATATCTTATTAAAAACTTGAGAACTATTGCTTGTTGAATAATACTACATATAATAATAATTAATAAAGCAAAGTTAAGAAAAACTTTCTGTATTTTTGCAAAATAATATGCATAGGTGTAATTATGTATTTTGACCTAAGTTACATTTAATTTAGATCAAATTTTAAAATAATGTCTCTGTATATTATTTTGTGAAAATATAGCAAATTCAAAAATCAAACAATTATTTATCATATTTGATAAACTTTTTTAATATTATTTAGAGTCAAAAAAAAATTTACTTCTTACAGATTATTTAAAATTCTAGGAGCCTTGCTGAAATATTTCTATTTTGTTATTTTTATAGTGTAGAAATTTTTAAACTAACAATTTTTTTAAATGTGGCAAACTTTGAGGACAAATATTAAATTTTGATTGTTAATAACAAATAATTATGATATAAAGATTTTTATATGCTTAATTGATTTTTTCAATTATCACTTAGTTGGATCAATGATTATTTTGAAGTATTTTGTCTAGGTTTATAAATAAATTTGTCCAGAATTATATTTAAATTTTTTGAAAACATATTTTAAATTTTGTCTTTATTATACAAAGCATAGTGCATTATTTCAAATTTTGGTTTAAATTAAACCTAATTTAAACCAAATTCAAAGTTAAGTTATTTTGTACTTGTTGAGTAATAAGATATTAATTTTGTTTAGAATTTTACATTTTAATTATACAGTATATTGTATTTTGAGGTATTAAAATTATAGTAATTATATATATACTTAGTATATTGAAATTTATATAATTGTAATTATGAATTCAAATAGTTAGTTTTTTGAAATTTATATTTTTGGTATATTAATTTGAGCAAAATTAAATATATTTTTTATCAATTATTATAAAACGCACTTATGGTGTTTTACCACCATAGGTAAATTAGATTTACAAATCTGTGTAACAAAAACAAAAAATAAACTTTTATAAAACAAAAAATAAAATTTTATTAACTAAGGGTTAGGGTGAGACTTGGGATGGTCAGGAGGCATAGTTTATACCAAAATTAGCAAGGAATTTTTTTTATTAGAGCTCCAAAAGTGGTTTTATAAGCAAACTTTAGAGATATGAATGTTTTTTTAAAAATAAACAAAAAAACTGAAATTTTATGTTACACCTGATCTTAAATTTTGATTGGCTATTCTAATGGTTTTGTGTAACATGGTGTAAAAACCATAGGTGCGTTTTAGTAAAACTCTTTTATATTAAACATTTATGAACTAGGACAACTAAACAAATTTATTAATATAATTATTATAATTAATAAAATTAAAGTTTTGCTTTGATTATTATTGTTATATTCATCACTTTGGATTAAAATATTTTTTTTTTCTAGACAATTTTTTTTTGTTTTTTTTATTAAATTGACCTTCTTATTTAATAAATCAACCTATTTTAATTTTAACTAAAATGTGTTTAGCAACTAAAAAATATACTAAATATTTTTTAAACAAAATTAAAAAAGGTTTTGGACAGCCAAAATATACAATACTGAGTGTAACTATTTCTTTTAATTTACAATAAAAATTATATAATATTGTTATCAAAATTAGTGTTACTTAATAAATTTGGTTCTGTAAAGACTGGCAAAAAATATTTTCTATACTTTGTACCCGATAAAATGAATAAAGTTATAATCTATAATTGAAAGTATTATTGTAATCTAAAAACTTTATTGTAACAAAGTAAAAAATAAAATAAATAATATAGCAAGCTAATATTTATATACTGTAGAATTGTAGAAAAAAATTAACATTGTCATTAAAAGATCTTTTATTTAAGTTATATTTTTATTTAAAATAAAACTTAAAGGATGTATTACTAATTTTTATTAATCAAAATTTAATTTTTCTTTATGTGCATTGTATTATTTGGTCTATTTGGGCCATATGAAGTTTCTCCAAAAAGAAGTTCATTAATAATTTGATAACTAGGTATAGTAACAATAAAAGTATCTTTTTTTTGCAGATCCCTTTCATATAAAGTAGATAATATTGTGCAATTGTTATACAAAAAATAAGAAGAATTAACTTACTAATTTATAAAACATTCTAGTATAATATACAAACTACTACAATTAATAAAATTACTATTAATAGGTTAATATATTAATATTATAAAGTAAAAATTTAATTATTGGATTAATTATTTGGTAATTTAATGTTCTTTCAAAAATATTATTATTATTTATAGCATAAGACCTTCTAGATTAATAAAAATTACTTTTAAATATATAAAAAAGATAACATATACATTTTTATTTTATGACTTGCAAAGAAACCAATTGAAACAATTGTATGGTCTTGAAGAGATGTTAGATTCAACAGGTGGAGTTTGTAGAACTTCTAATATTTATTCTTGTTTCAATTACTGTAATTTAACAAGTAACTTGACACTTATTTTTGCTAGCATAACTTATATCCAAAAGCACACTAGCCATGCAATATCTAATATGATTTTTTCTTATGCTCAAAACATTTAAGTTTAGCTGTTTAGCTGTTCAAATATTTTTGGTTATTTGTATTAGTAAAGAATCCTAAACGATCACTCATTTATAGTTACTAGTCTCCAATTAATCATTCTGATAAACAGCTAAAATTCTTGATTGTGAATAGTATCATGGAATAAAATATTAAATATAGCAATATAGCAAACAAATACAAAGAAAAACAAGATAAAAACTTACCAAAATCTTGCCTATAGTAATTTGAAAATGTTTTATAATTATTTTCATAATTCCTTTTTTATACATAAGTATTATAACTAATTATACCCAAGTTACATTTTTAATGTCATTTGCATATTTGAGAGTAAAAAATTTTTGATTAATTTCATTAATTTTATTTTTGCCCTTTTTTTACTGCTAATAAAAAGTTCATATAATTTTGTTTCTATTTGACCAATCCTGTTTTTAAAAATTATATTATATTATATATTGTTACAAAACAGGTTTTTAGGATAGCGTAGTAATATAGACAAAATAGATTTAGTACTTAAGTTATAAAATTCAACCATCTTAAAGTGTTTATAAAAAAGTTTTCTGCTTTTAGAAATATGATGAAGGGGATCATTAAGCAATCTAATGCCAACTCTTTAATTCTGCAAATTTTCATCAATTCCTCAACATTGGTTTTATATTCAAGAGCAAATTGCTTGTATAGCATAGATCAAAAAGCAGTCTAACCTATGTGACCCATATCCCTTAAATAGGGGTAGTTAAATATTTTTTAGCTACAGTATCACTTTGGTAATATCTGAAAGCTATGTGATGTAGTAAAATTGCATCAATGTCATTAATAATCATAAAACAGGGATGAGCTTCTAAAGTGAGTAATTTGATAAATTGGGATCTTGCATTATGCAAGGCTTTTATGAAAGTGTCTAATATGCCCCTTTCAAAAGAGTATCTGTATAAATATAAAGCACGAGACCCTAAATATTGGATTTGTTCTATGTCATTAGAAATATCAAAGTCTATATGTTGTATTTTCCATACTTCTTTTAAGACGTTCTAAATCTATGTTTTAGATCAAGTGTTATACCAATGGAATCATTGCCAAAATTGTAAAGAATATTATTTTGATAAAATTCATCAGAATGTTTTAACCAACCATAATATTCACACCAACCGGCAACAAAGTCAATGTGAAAACCTTTCGTATTATACTACTAGTCTAGTTCCACTATCTCTATTTTTATAATGTAAATAGTTTATAACATCTTTATATAAATTCTAAAATTTGCTTTTCTAAACTAATATAATCATTAAAAAATAACATAGGTTCATAGAAGGGACCCTTATGTTGTTTGAGTAAGGTAACATGGTATGGACAATCCTTAGTAATAAATCATTCCTTTGATAAGATTATTTTATTTAAAGAATTAGTGTATTCTGTAAATTTATCTGGATGCATCTTTATTAATTTTAAATGTAAATCATCTTGAGGTATTTTAATTGAGAATGTTGGATACTGTTCCTCTGTAAGACCGAAGATTGGACAGTTTTGTAAATGGTATTGTGGCCTTGGGAGAGACTTTTTAAACTCGTATGCCAATTTAGCTACTGGGCCACAATCATTAAGGGTTCGGAAATTTATAAATGAATGTATTTTATTAAATATTTTTGGAGAGCGTTTTATTAGATTTATTTGGGAGAGCGATTTATATACATGTGTGTGTGTAAAATAATTAATAAACTATCTAAATTTAAAGAGAATACTAACTGTTCCTTCTCTTTTTAAAGCGATTCTTTTATATTCCCACCAGAATTACCCAATTACCAAATATGAGATAAGAGCTACAAATATTTACAGAAATGTAGTAATGGAAATTTACTACACAGAAATGTAGTAATGGGAAAAAAATGAAGTAATGGTTCACGAAAAAATATAGTCACTGAATCGGGTAACGTATGATCATCAAAATGTAGTAATCGATGCAGGTAATCATTAGTCTCATGATTAAAAGCCGGTATAAAATTGATCCCTATTGGCATAGACAAAAATTTCGAACAACAATGGGCATGCTGTCCATATTTAAAATATTTATAGATCTTATCTTCAACTTCACTACCATACCTTGTATAACCTAGGGCATTTAACTAGAATATGGCTTTAGCTTGGAAATACCCTATTCTACTATCAAATTCATAGGCATCAGCTTCAAAATAAAAACCACTTTGTTGTTGCTTAAATCTTTTCAAATTTTTAAATAAGATCTGCATATTTTGATTGAGCGACATACCTGTTCTGTCACCAGTAACAGGATAGATGATATGCTTTATTTTTTCATTTGTATAACCATATCTAAGTAATAAGAAGCAATATCTTGTGCGACAACAGAACGTATAGGTTTTTCTTGTAATATATTGGTTAAACTTAATATTGAAAGATCTAAATCAATTAATCCAAATTTTTCTGCATTAACGACTTGTGATTTCAAAAAACTATAAAAACCTATAAAGCCATATTTTTCTTCCATAAAATGTTGGTTAACATTTTGTACAAAAACTTTATCCTATCCTGCAGCATAAAGTTCTTGTCGAGTTTTAAAAAGTTGTGAAGGGAATAGAAGTGATATAACACATTCATTTATCTTAATAATTTTGATTATTTGTAGTAGTATTATTTGTACATCAGCCACCACTTCTGGAACCTACAATAATAGGCTTCTGCTAAAATGTGGGCCTGTTTTTTCATGTCAGATAATAAGGGACCAAACTTTAGAGCATACTTTGAATAGATAAATCTATTTCGTAGAGGTTCATTAAACTCTTTAAGAAGGTTGAATTTTATAACTTAAGTACTAAATCTATTTTGTGCTACATCACTACGCTATCCTAAAAACCTGTTTTGTAACAATATGATTGTATTATAAAACTATATAATTTAATCTTAAATTATATAAATTTACTTACAAGATGTACCTTGATATCATTTTCCAAAAATGTTAAGCCCGAGTCCAGCATGCTCAAAATCTAATATTATACAAAAAAACAAATATCAGTACACCTTTTTTATTTAATAATAAAGAAATATATAATAAGTTAAACCAAAAAAAAGAATACAATTTGTTTATTTCCTCACAAGTATTTTAATCTTTTTATAGGCTGTACTTAAAATCTATAACTTTTATTATATGTTTTGAAGTAATAATATTTCAGTATTATATTCATGGGATTTAAGTTTATTAGGATTTTGCATGTCCAGATTTTGTACTAACCTGCAATGACTGTACAAAAAAATATATAGATTTGCCATATATTAAATGCTAAACCAAGATTTGCAATATTGATAGTAACATTTTTGCAAATTCCATTATACATATTTTTAGTTTTTCTTCGGGTAAGTCTGTAAAGCAATATAAGGAAAGAAATTAGAATTTGTAAATTACCAATAAACTCCAAAATTTGTGTGTAAAATTCAATTTTTGTAATTTCAATACTAGTAATAAAGATTCTTTTCAAATTTGTATAATTTACTAATTCAAAATTTAATCGTTATAGTAATATGCCAGACTTTTCAAAAATTAATACTATAGTCAATATATAAATCTAATAATTAGCAATCTCTAAATACTAATTTTATAATTAATATACTCAGCAGTTTTATATTGCAATATTTGACATGAATAATTTCATATTCTTTACAATTTTTCATTATTTTGAACTCTGAATTAAAAAAACAAATTGCAATTATAACTTCTTGTAATTAATAAGTTTTTTTGACACTCTAAGCTGAATAATACCTCTAACTAAGCAAAGCAGCCTATGTTGCTTTTGTGATATAATAGGACCCCAGACATATAGTACAGAAGTTATATATTATGCATTTTAGCAAAAGCTCCTGAAATTTAAGAAGTAGAAAAATAGTTTTTGGCAATTATCTTGGCATCTAATAGTCCAATTTGAATGAAGTTTTTTAAAATAAAGCTCTTACAGTGGCCTACCATAGTAATGTAGACACTTTTTAAAAATTTGTATAAAGCTAAATAAAAAAGTTAAGAAGATAAAAATAAAATTATAAATTTATTAAATAAAAAAAAGATTAAAAAATTCTATGTAGTACTTTTTGAAATAGATAAGATTAATTAATATTGTATAATGTTACACAAAGATGAAATTAGTAATTTTTAAAAAACTAGTTATTATATTTACTATATAATAAAAAATTTTTTTATTAAGTAAATTAAACTTAATAATTAAGTAAAATTTGTTCAGTATAACAAATTACATATAATACTAAATTTTTAGAGATTTTTAAAAAATATTAAGCAAAATATTTTTATTAAATATAAAAGCTAAATTATTAAATAAAAATTGAAAAATTGCTAAATATGGTAATTTTATTACTATATATAGCAATTTAATGAAAAAATTTCAAAAAATTCTGAAATTTTTACAATATGTATAATTTGTTATACTGAACAAATTTTATTTAATAATTAGATTTAGTTTACTTAATAAAAAAAATAATTTTTATATATACTAAAAATTAGTATTCAATTTATACTAAATCTCTATTAAAAACTGGAAATCGACACAATTAAAAATTTAAAAATTTTTTTAAATTTAATTATCTTAAAAAGTTTTGCATAGAATTTTATAATTTTTTTTATTTAAAAGATATAGATTTAATAAGTTTATAACTTTATTTTTAGCTTTTTACCTTTTATATTTAGCCTAATACAAATTTTTAAAAAGTGTCCACAATACCTTGGTAGGCCACTGTAGTAAGGCATATCTAACAAAAAAAAGTTCACAATTCTGATTACTGGATTAGAAGTTATTTAAGTAAATATAGTTTTTTTTTAGCAAATTTAGGTCAAAATTGGCCAAAATCCAGTTATGACCTATATAAGAGATATCTGGGGTCCTAATACAATAATGTATATAAGGCATGAAATAGTGTTGCTCATATCCCCAAAAAATCTTTTAAAATATTATTTTGTAGAATTTTTTTACAATTCTTAATAATATAGTAGTAATTTCAATGCTTAAGAATTATGCTATATCTAAAAATAAATATTGGTGTTAAATATTTTGAGTTTAATTTTAGGGAAATAAAAAAATATAAAATCAATCTATACAAAGCTGCACCACTTTTGATATATAATATAAATAATAAATTAGTTATAAATTTACTGATAGATTATAAGATAATGTTGAATTAACAAGCTTGAGATTGAACAATTTTTTAACTTACAAATAAAGATAGATGTGATCTGTAAATCTTACATGAATCCTATATTCTTTTAAAGTGATTGTGTAGTTTTTGCCAAGAAGCGAAAAATATTTAAAAATAATGAAAAGCATTATTTTTGAATAAAAATAGATCTTGTTAAAGAATAAGAATTGATGCTTGCACTGATATATATATATGAGTATAAGGGCATATCACCCATAAATATTTTTGATGTTACATAGAGTTAAATTTATGTCAATTACTATAATTCAAGTTGACGGATTGAAAAGCTTGTGAGCTAAATTCAGCTATTTTAATATTTTTAAACTCTAGATTAAGTTAAAAACTACTGATTAATGCTATACATCATGAAGTTATCTAATGACGCAGTAATTACTATTTTTGGGTACATTTCCTGTATGTATATACTTATATATGTATATACGTTTATTGCAAATACCACATAATAAAGTTTAATATTAGGCCAGATACCTTATTATCTAAATATATCACATGCGTGTAATACTTTTTGATAAATTCTAGAATTGTATTACAGAAAGTTATCATTTTTTATAATAGCTAATCTTAAAATTTTGCTTTAAATTTCTTTAATATTTGTAAAACTTGATATGAATTAAATGCAAATAAAAAAGAATGGTTCCTGTTTATAATTTATATTTTACAAAAGGCTAAAGCCTTATTTGATAATGATACAAATGCGCTTTTTTTATTTTATAATATTTGACAAAATATGAAATAACAGATATAATAGAATCTGGCTATACTAAAAATTACGCATTAGTAATCTTTTATTGAAATTGAATTTAAAACTACCACAAAATTATTTCAGCTAATTTGAAATTTAAAATTTTATTGTATATAGTGAAAAAACCCTAAATGCAAATTCTTATCTAAAAAATTTACATTTAGGAAGTTATAAATAACCTTGCACTATCTGACTATTTAGAATTTTCATTTTTACTATATAGACTCGGGTAGCATAATTATAGTAATTTTAAATAGAAAATATTTTTAAAAATTTAATTAATAATTTTTATTCCTTATACTTGTGAGTTGATATTAGTGCAAAATATCAATTCTTATTCTTTGGCAAGATCCATTTTCATTCAAGTAAAGGCCTTTATTCATTTCTAGATTCTGTTCATCTCTTGACAGCTGTTTATATATTAACCAAATATTTGTTCTAAGAAATACAATATTCAATAATAATAAATGTAGATATTTTGATTATTTGAACTTTATCAAAGCTCTTTTTTGCTAATTTTCTTTGGTTTCTTTATGTATTATAATTCTATATTTTTTAATAAAGTATAAATTAACCTTTTAAAAAACTCACAAAAAACTAGTAAATTAATTCATAATAATTTTTAAGGTATTTGGTTTACAATCTTTTTTTTTATTTATAATATAATTGCTAAGGTAATCCACACTATTTCCACAAACTTTTTTTTGCTATATAAAATTTTTTGAAAAATAAATATGTTTTATAAAATTATAATTTAAAATCTATAACTAATTTATTATTTAAATATATAAATTTAAACCAAATTTATATGTATAATTTTTTTTAATTAATAAAAAAATATCCTATAAATTTTATAAAAATTTAATAGTTGTTACCTATTTCTACAAATAGTAAATAGCTTTTATCCATTGGCCTATTTTGAATGATTTAACTACCAAAATGTTCATTTCAATAAGACAAATCCCATGAGCCTAAAATCATCAAAATCTAATTACAGGATCCCAAGATTGTTCAACTTTTGTGTAATCTTATTAGTATTATTTAAAAATTATAAAAATTACTGTTAAAATCGTGCAAAAGTTGAACGATCTCGGGATCCTGTGATTGGATTTTAACAATTTTGAGTTTTTCAGAATTGCCTCATTGAGATAAACATTTTGGTAGTAAATCATCCAAATGGGCAAGTAGGTCAAAAGTTATTAGCAATTCTATAAATCTATTTATGTACTAAAATATCTAAATTGAGAACAAACCATTAATAATCTTGGAATTCTGTGATCAAATTTTAGCAGTAATGGGCTTGTTTAGAATGTTTAACTGAGGCAATTGTTTTAATAGTAAAATCATCTTAAATAAGCTAGTGAATTAAAGATATTCACTGTTTGTGAAAATAGAGTAGTTTGCAGAAATAGGGTGGATTACCTTATACATGTTTTTTTAACTTCATAGCCCATTTCATCTTTATTAGAGCATTATGCAGAAGCTACATATATACAACCTAACAGTAATAATAGACAATAATCTGGCTTTCTACAAACAAGTACCCAAGATAGCTATTGCTAGGGTTCCTACAAACCCGGATCAAATCAAACTTTAGGTCAGATTTGGGTTTGATTTGATTTGAAATCAAACCCAAACCCAAACTATGATTAAAAATTAAAAAAAATATTTGAGTTTGATTTGAAGCAAACTTTTTAGTTAAATTTGAGTTTGGTTTGAATTTGAGTTTGAAGTTTGCAAACTAGTTTGAGTTTGAATAATATAAATATATTTTTATATTTTAATTGATAATCTGCCAGTCAACTAGAGAGTGATCATATGAAAATCACTATAGGCGAAATGTGGCATGCTTCCATCTAAAACTTTTTCTTAATAAGTTAACGATACATGCCCACTAATTGAAAATTGTAGAGCTAGTTGAGACGCATCTAACGGTGGTTAGATCATCCAAATCGGCCCAGTTGATGGCGAGATATCATCGAAAAACGATTGGTAAAATCTCTATATGTTTATATAGAGATTTTATATAGTCGGCCAATCGTTTTTCAATGATATCTCGCCATCCACTGGGCCGATTTGGATTATCTAACCACCGTTAGGTGCGTCCCGACGAGCTCTACGACTTTCAATTAGTGGACAAGTATCATTAACTTAGTAAGAAAAAAAATTTTAGATGGAAGTACGCCACATTTCGCCTATAGTGATTTTGCATCTTTTGAGTTTTATATAGTCGGCCAATCGTTTTTTGACGATATCTCGCCATCCACTGGGCTGATTTGGATGATCTAACCACCGTTAGATGCGATTCGATGAGCTCTACAACTTTCAATTAGTGGACATGTATTGTTAACTTAGTAAGAAAAAATGTTTTAGATGGAAGAACGTCACATTTCGCCTATAGTGATTTTCATATGTAATCTGATCACTAAGTTTTATATAGTCAGCCAATCATTTTTTGACGATATCTCGCCATCCACAAGTCCGATTTAGATGATCTAACCACTGTTAGATGCGTCTCGACGAGCTCTACAACTTTCAATTAGTGGACATGTATCATTAACTTAGTAAGAAAAAATGTTGTAAATGGAAGCACGCCACATTTCGCCAATGATCACTCTCTAGTTGACAGGCTGATTATCATTTAAAATATAAATATATATATATGTCATTCAAACTCAAACTAGTTTGCAACTTCAAATCAAACTCAAATCAAACTTAGTATAGTATTTGGGTTTGGTTTGAATTTGATTATTTTTTATTTGAATTTGGGTTTGATCTCAAACTTTATAAAATTTATAGTTTGAGTTTGGTTTGATTTGGGGTTTGATCAAACTCAAATCAAACCCGGATCAAACTTCGGAACCCTAGCTATTGACTGAAAATGGTTTGCTCATACCCATGTATGGTTTTTCCAACAATATGAGTATAGCACCATCTGGTTTCTGCTATCAACCACAATTTCTCTCTACCTAAAAACTTCTTCTCTAAGCTTCTTATAAAAAGAATAAAAAAGAGAAACAGATTAAGGGGACAAAATAATAATACCTAAACAAATAACCAAAAAACCAACCAAATATACAACCAAAAGAAAAAAGAAAAAAAAGAAAACCCAAAAAAAAAGCAAAGAAAGAATAGAAACTGTAGATGCTAACACGTCTAGCAGCATAAATGATAAAAATGATATAACACTACAAGACTGAAGCCTATTAAAGTGTTATATGTACATATAAAAAAAAAGAAAATAAAACTAAAACAACAAACAAAGATAAGAATTTTTTCATGTGCCCTCCTAGATTTCTAATATGAAATTTATTGTTTATTTATATATAGCACCCAAAATTAACTTGTAATTCTGTCAGTTCCAGACTGGGAATATTCCCAATTTGGAAGGAATAAATACTGCTGATCTTTTGGAAGGGATAAACTAGGATTCTTACTTTTTGGTAAAAATTTTAAAAAAACCCAAAGGAAAGTAAAATGATACTCATAAGAAATTTAAAGGAGAGGGTGAAATCAGAAAAACTCTTTTTTTTGTTGTTCCCCATTGTTTTACCACAGAATACTTCATCAATGGAAGAAAGCTCTTTAATCCCCACCAAAATTCTTGTACAAGGGCTCCACATTCTGCCAGTTATCTTGTAAAAGTATGCTTTTAGCTTGCATGTTGAATATACAAAGGAGTCCCTAGTGCATTAGTTGACCTTTATAAAAACTGTTTTCCTGTGTTAGCCTACTATACATCAAGTATAGGCAACTCTACAACAAAAAACTTCTTGTTTTTCTTCTGTTGGCAATTTGGTCCAAGTAATTGTCAGAAAGAGTTCTGTTTATAAAATTTTAATTGCTATACTTTAATTTCTAATGCTTTACTAATTTTTAATTGTATTTATTATAATTAAATTAATATAATATTGTTTTTAAATAAGTAAGTTTAAGTAAACTCTTAGCTTATTGTTATGTTTAATATTATATGAAAAAGGCAATTTATTGTTTTGTTTACTTCTTTCAAAAAATATCTACTCTCTAAATTAAAGATCTAAAGCTAAAATAAGGGTGTCAAATCATGTAAGAAATTCTACTTAGGCTAAGCAAACCGCCAAAGTTGACCTCTTTTTTTTTTTTTTTTTTTTACCCAGTAATAAGAACTGCTCGTCGTATGACGATATTGTATTATTATATTGATTCAATTGTATAAATTACATTGTATAAAGCATCATTATAATTTAATACATGGGAATTATGTGAGGTTGCCGTGTGGATATCTATTCATTCTCCGTATTAATTGTGCTTTTTTCGATTGTCGTATGAACGGTAAAGTTAACTCCGATTTTTCCCCTCATTTTACATTAATGAGCCAATACCATAGTTCATAAATCACATTAAAATGAAGCAATACCATGAACTTGTGGCTCCGGGAGACCCAATTTATTTGCTGTAACTCTTTTCTCCACTTGGTCGGTGTGTCATCCTGTGGTATGCTGAAATTACAATACGAGTTGCCTTTGTGATTTAATAATGGATATAAGTGCATTAATCTGATCATCATTATAATCAATATATTCAAATCCATGTTCTAAAGCACTAATTTTCGTAGTATTTTTTGACAAAGTCCTTAATAATGCAGTAGCTCTTTCACCTGAGGAATGTTAAGATATCATGAGAAAAATTGCCCACTTTGTACCAGTGAGAAAAGGATTTCTGGTTTAAATGCAAGAAATCAAGAACCTTTAGAAATCTTGCAAATCCAAGTAGCGTTTTGGAAATTGTTATTTATCCTACATTCTTTTAAACCGAATTTTTCGTATTCACCAAGAATAAAAACTTTCAATCGAATGGTAATGATCTTGCAACAGTGTCGATTAAAGTGCACATGTTTTAAGGAAGAAATTCATTATTCATATTCTTGAGTATAATCTCCATTAATTCGTGGATATCGCCCATAAGTATTTTCGAGGCCATGAGTTAGTTTTGTGTTAATAATGGAAATAAAAAGGAAGTTTAGGGAAAGATGTTAAAATTCTTCGTCAATATCTATACTATTACGGTATCTATCCGTTTTAAAAAACCTGGTCGGCTCACTTATAAAATGTGAGTTGCTAACAAGAATAAACCGGGCTTGGGGCTTTTGAGTTTATCGTTAGAACTCAGCCTCTGAAAAATATAGTCAACCGATGCACAATTACTACAATTCATAATCTAATTTTTCAGGGGCTGAGCCCATTAAGTACTAAACGCAAAAGCCCAAATTTCTATTTAACTACCAACATTTGTTAATATATTATTGATTTATAATGTTGTCTATATTCAAATTTATATATTAATCGGTATGAATAATGCCATATATTAAACGTATGTATTATCTGATCTAAGCCAACGTTAGAGGCGAAACGAAACTTACCCGAATCTAGCTTCGGAAGGGTTCTAATCCGAAACTAGTTTCGGATTTTTTTAAAAAAGTTGAACTCCGAAACGCATGAAATAAAATTCTATGCCGGGTTTTGTCGATCATTATGGCGCAGATCTTCCATCTGCAAATCACATTTCAGAGATCACGTGTAACATATCAACGATCAGGAAAGCTCAAAACGGTTTGAAAATTAAATTTAGCGTTCTAACAAAAAGTTTTCCTTGAACGATTTTACTATATAACTATACAGTCTCTAACCTTATTCTAAACGCTAACCCTAACATTAATGGATTAAAAATTTTGTTGCGCTATAATGATCGACAAAACCCGGCACAGAATTTTTTCATGTCCCCAAAACTATAATCCGAAACTCAAAAATATAATATTGAACTTTTAAAATTTATTTATAAAGTTTACTCATTTTAATGAAATAGACCCAAAAATGTAAAGCTATTTTTGAATAAATTATCACATTATATAGATACTTTTTTTTAATTATGTTTTGGCTACTTTTTTCACTGACTCGGTTTGTTCGGGTTTTTTTAAAGCTGTCAACTTTATTTTTAATATCATACCGTTATTACAACTGATTTCAAAATTCTAGGACGATAGAAAACATTGCCAATGAAGATCGATAAAGTATTTGATGCATGTTGATATCGACAATTTATTTAATTCTGCGGCAACTTATCAATTCGATCATTAGTAGATATGGACGTACTATTACTTAAATTATATCCAGTCTTTACATAGTATCTAAAAAAAACTTAAGCGTGCAAAAGCACCCTTGATTGTTAGAATATATTATGCCTTTCATGTTAAAAGGACTGCACGCAATAAATTGTTGGATGAATTCCAGCCCAAATAGCGCTGGATATTCCAATTTTATTGAATTCTTTAAGGAAATATATAACATCCCTATGAAAACTCGATACACGGGAATGCATGTAAAAATACGAAATTGTATGCGGGTAAGCACGGGTTTCATAATCACTGCACGGAAACTGCACGGAAACTGATCATCCAAAAAATTTAATACACGTTATCACACGAAATATTGAAATCCGTGCACTATCGTGCATAGTATTATAACCATTTATTGACGTGTATTAATCTTAATGATCACATAATTTCCGTGCACTAACGTGACAATTGTTAAGATTCTTAACGATCATAAATTTCGTGCACTAACGTGCACAATCGTTAAGATTCTTAACGATCATAATTTTCGTGCACTGACATGCATAATCGTTAAGATTCTTAACGATCATAATCATAATTTTCGTGCTTTGACGTGCACAATCGTTAAGATTCTTAACGAAAGTTTCAGTTCACTGACGTAACGATCATCACAATCGTTAAGGTTCTTAACGATCATTTCTGTACAAAATGTATGATCATCACAATCGTTAAGACTCCTTAACGATCATAATTTCAGTGCATTAATATCGTGATCGTCACAATCGTTAAGATTCTTAACGATCATAATTTTTGTGCATGATATCACAATTGTCACAATTGTTAAGATCCTTAACGATCATAATTTCATGTACTAACATGATGATCATTAAGATCCTTAACGATCATAATTCCGTGCATTAACGTGATGATCGTTAAGATTCTTAATGATTATAAATTCCGTGCATTGACGCGCACAAAAACATTTATTTTGTTATTTTTTTTTTTGTTTTTTTTTTTGCACTTATCAATAATAATTTCCGTGCATTGACACGCACAAATTACATTTGATTTGTAAGCAAATAAATATTTTTTTTTTTTTTGTTTACTCTTATCATTTTTATCATCTTATATTTTTTTATAATTTTTTTTTTTACAACTCATTAATTTTTATATAATTTTTTTTAGTTATTGTCATTGTTTAAACCATCCTTTAGAGTTATTGCCTTGGAAGCTACTCTTTTGGAATCACTATCATTTTTGGTGTATGTTTTTCATCATTTTTGGTGGTATCGCAGCTTTATTTTTTTTTACTATTATTTTTTTCTTTTATTTTTTATCTCTCTGTATATTATTGCATTTTAGCCTCTCCCTTGAGTTACTGCCATTGGAGTTGCCACAATCGGAGTTGTCCCTATTGGAGTTATTTCTAGAGTAGTCATTTCGATTTTTTTTAAACCTTTCATTTTGGTACTATTACTTTGTTTTTTTTACGATATTATTAGTTGCTGGGTTATTTTTAAAGTCGGTAGTTTTAGTAATTAGAAGTATTTTCTATTCGCATGTAAATTATTAAATTAAACTATTTGTATTATAAAATTTAATTAATAAAATAATTAAATAAATTAAGTTATTTAATAAAATACAAAATTTAGTTAATAAAACTTATAAAATTTAGTTAATAAAATAATAAAATTTAGTTAATAAAATAATGCATATACGATATATGTTATTATGTATGACAATGCACGAGAAAACACATAAAATTGCACGTAAGTACGTGCAGCGTTGCACGGAATCCGCGCCCTTTTACGTGCCATGAACTTGCTTTCCTGTGCATTGTCCTGTGTATATTTACGTGCAGGTTTGTGTGGTCACGTATTCAAACTTTTCCGTGTATTTCAGTATTATTCCGTGCTGTAATTTCTCATAGGGCATACATCAGTGCGATTGATGCATAATGAAGAGATACATTGCATATATCAGTGCATTTGATGTATAATTGAAAGAGATATATAATGCATTTAATGCAATCAATGTATATGGAAGTTTAGGTAGTTTTTGGTATTCAGGTGAGGTTTACTAAGAAATATGCGAGCACACAAGTTCGTTAACACAAAGTTATTTATTACCAGAAGAGAAGCTAGGCTCTTTCCCTTTAGGATCGATGCCTTATTTATTAATTACTAATACGCTTGCATCATACTATACTCATCGCTCATGCAATCATTATACTAATTTCTAATGAATCACGATTACCCGATCATAACATTCGATCACATGCGTACCCGATCACTGATCACATGGGTACCGAAAACTACATGACATAAACCATAAAATAACGTCATAATCTGACAAACGTCACCATTTTAATGGTTTATAGGATAATCTAATTGGCCAAAAAAATCGTTCATTCAAGTCAAAATCCGACACAAATCACATTTTGAACTACGAAAAACATCGCATTACACATATTTTCGTTGGGCTATGCCGGCGATTAATTTAGGCCTGAGGCGAATTTTTATTAAAGCAATAGAAATGAAGTCTAGTACATGAAGACAATTAAGCGACCGAAATTGGCCTGAACGGCAATGACAGGGAAGTTTGCAACCGTTGCGCTGGGAGTTGCCGCAGGAATGAGCAGAGAAATAGTAGAATTACGTAGTTATCTGCTCTGGGTAAGATAGGGTGGGTTGCGAGGAATTCTTTTGTTCTGGACTGATACCACTGTGCCCGTATTCTTCTTTGTTTTTAAATACAATTTCTTCCGGCATTATGATTTGTTCGAATCTTGTTTCTTTACGTGGCATTGTCATATGCCGTTGTATTCCTTGCATATGAGTTTCAATCTTCAATCAGTTTCCTTATTAGCGTCATGCGATCGGCATCCAGAGCATGTGGCGCGGACGTGTGCTGCCTCGCTTTTCGATCACGTGATCTACCATTACTTTTGCATGAATTTTTGTAATCACTAACAAATCTCATTGGATCAAGGTTATCCTGAAATTCCGAGTTAGAAATTATTGAAGCTGTGCTGGTATTAAACAATACTAGCCAACCAAGTCTACAGCAAAGTTATCAGTTGGTCATTTTACTAAATAAATTGGATGTTACTTATTGGTAAAATTTTAGTTATCTTGAGCAAAATTTATTAATACTAGCCCGTCAGACCAGAGCTTGATGCATTCCAACCAGAATTGGCTATTTTTAAATAAGGATTTATTTTTTTTATTCATTGATTTGGTAGACGATTACGTCTCCGTAAGGACTGCAATGAAGATCAACTAATCAAATCTACGTATGTACGTTGAGAGAGGGAAAATAGGACCCTTCGTCTAAATATCACTACTATATACTACTAACACTAACTAAACTACTCTAACTCTACCCTAACAACGTTAAGACTTCGATTGAGGGTGGATAGACTTGGTCCGAGTACCCCCCCCACATCTCTAAAATTAGCTTTTTTTATACGATGTATAATATCACTTTAAAACAAGATATTATTTTACTAATTTTATATAAAATAACTCTAAATCATGTATAAAGTGATTGGTATTTTGTATAACAAAATTTTGATTAGTTAAAAATACATATATATAAATGAATTTTTTTATATAATAAGTGCCAAATTTTGGTTTTTATATATAAACTATAGAAACTTTAAGATTTAATAGCATTTTAATATTATAAGAAAATAAAAATCTATTTTTGCAGAATTATAGTTTAGACTAAAAATAACAAATCCATAAGATAAATTTTTTAAAGTAATCAGTTTTTAAGTTATAAGTATTTTTATATTTATTTATGGATAAATGATTTTTGTGCCCCTGCACAATTGTATATCCTATAGTAACAAATATATGTAATGATTAAGGTTAGGTTTAGAGTTAGGGTTAGGGTCAGGTTAGAGTTAGAGTTAGAGTTAGAGTTAGAATTAGGGTTAGAATTATAATTAGATTTAGGATTTAAAATAACTTTGTGAGATGAGTATTTTTTGTTAAAAGTATAACATGAATTGTTTTAGTTAAATTTTGAGAAACATAAAGTGGTACACAATTGTGCAGGTACACAAAATTATTAATTCCTTTATTTATAATAGAGATAGGCAAATTGTAGTTTTTTCAAAAATCTCACGCATGATGCAGATTCCGCATAGGATTGGATTACAAATTTCTGAGCTTCTTAATTTTTGTCTAATAAAAAAAACCTTGCAGAATTTATTATTAAAATTAATTTTCTTGTCCAAATTAGTTATTTTTTATAAATCTTATTTATTCTAAATAAAACACTTAAATGAATTTTTCTTATATATAAATGGATAAAATTTACATAAAAAAATTCTTATAATATTTAAGCATACTATATATGTTAATGCAGGCCAGATAATATGGTAATGCCAGCTAGATAATTTTATTTTGGGATCATATTAAAAATTCTGCATGGGCTTTGAAATCCCATGTGTGACACATGGGATCCCACATAGATCACATGCATGCCCATCTCTAATTTATAATGAGTGGATGCTTTTTGTTGTCCAGTACTGTATAAAAACTATTTTATTTTTTTATTTTGGTATTGGTAGCTTATATTTGACAATAGTTCAATTTTTCTCATGATTATTCTATAATATTAATATATTTGATATACGTATCAAAAGTAGCATATAAGAAATCATATCTGATAGATACCAAAATTATTGTTATATATACTATTTATATACCAATTGAAAAATTATTGTACTCTAAAAACTGGCAATATCCCTATCCATTTAACTATAATAAGTTAAACTTAAGGTACTCTCATTTATAAGTAAAATTTTTTTATTTTGAGTATTTCTAGTTTTTAACTGTTTTCAATTGCTTTTCCCAGAAAGTTTTTATTAGAACAGCTTCTACTACATTTAAATTATGTAAATTGTTAAACCCTGAGTATTATACTAACATAAAACTTTATACATTTATTCACAGGCTACACAATATAAATACTTTACCCTATAAGAAAAGAACATATGCAAAGATATGTAAATACATGTAGCAAAACATGGAGATATACAGACATACACAGAATAGACACGGAACCAGCATGTAAAATAAAATCATGAACTTCACTAAATATTTGTACACATCGGAAATCAGTATGTAAAAGCCAGTAAGTCTGCAAAAACACAGAAAGTTGCAGGTAAAATCATGTATACTGTATTAGATATATAGCAAAAGATGAATTCGTTTTTTGCTATCTGAAAAAATTTTTTATAAAGGAGAATAATATATATCATTTTTACTTATTATATTATTATTTGAATTTGAACTGTAATTATTCCCACATGCATCTTCGTCATATCATGTTTAAGAGCAAGAATAAGTAATGCATTCTATAATTAGTAGCCAATCATATTTAATTTATTAAACACGTTGAAATTTCGTGTTGATCAAAATATAAATAAATATAAATATTGAAAATTTTATTTCCTTTTTAATTTTTAGATCTTTAAGGGTAGGGTATCTCATATGATCTGCAATATAGCAAAATAACGGACATGCTGCATATTGTAGATCATTCGTGTAACTAATCTAAAAATAGTAATTTATTATTTATTAGCCAATCAAATTATTTTATACCTACGAATGTATGAAGACTAAAAATCTTTGATTTTTTATTTTATACAATCTTACTCATATTATAATAAAAAATTTTATTTGCAATAAGTTTTAAATACTTGTTACAAACACTTGCGCACAAAAAATCCAATCTTCCGAATAGTTTATATGCTATATTTAATATGGTTCTAAATATTGTCTAATCTATAAATAGATCTCTTAATAAATACGAAAGGTTTCTAATAAGCTTTCAAAAAATTCTTAATTACAAATAATTTTTATAATATCATTGGATGTAAACAAGTGACTGAAGTTATATCCTGTAAAAGTTAAAGAAAAAAAACTGTTTGTTAAAAAAGTTTACTTGACATGCGCATTTTTGAAGCCACATGCGCAAAGTTAATACTATATTGTTTCTAAACAA
Source organism: Gigaspora rosea (assembly GCA_003550325.1). Lineage (NCBI taxonomy): Eukaryota > Fungi > Glomeromycota > Glomeromycetes > Diversisporales > Gigasporaceae > Gigaspora > Gigaspora rosea. The sequence continues at coordinate 523,919 of QKWP01000039.1, forward strand.
ACCTCTTTTTAAACAGTTCGTTTAATAAAAAACTGTTTACTAGCAAATACACAACCTTTAAACAACTGAAAAAACTTCGTTTTAACAATATTAGACCGTGGGTTAAAATTCTTTAGCAGTCACGAGTTTGCATAATCTTTTATAGGGGCTGAATCCATGATCTGCATAAAATTACATATGTGTAACATCATATGAGATACCCTAGCCTTAATAATGACACCACAGGAAGAAATCCAAAATTCCTTGCAGAAACTGTCCAAAAAATTTCTGTAATAAAAGCTAAATATAAAAACCCTTCTGGACTTCCAATAATTTCTAAACCAAAAGTATCAAAAGATAAAAAACAAACAAAAATTTCATTAAGCAAAGTTTTTTCTTTAAATGAAACCGAAATTTCTGAAGTATAAAAATAGCAGAAATTATTTTAGATAACTATAGAATTTTACATGATACAACAATTTCTAGAGTTAAACCAACACTTGTTAATAACTGGATCGATATGGTAAAAATTTATAAATATTTATATATACAGATCTAAAAAATTTTTTAGTTAAAAAAAGAATATTTGAAATATTTTTGGGAAAATAACTGGGCCTATTACGAAGCTATAAAACAAGTTATACAGGATAGAAGTAAAATTTAATTTTAATTTATTATTATTTAATAAATATTTAAACTACTAAATTTTTTAATTTAAAAAACTTAATATTTTAAGAGTATATTTATTATTTTAATTTTAATTTTTTAAGGCTCTTATGAAAGACGAAAAAAAAGAAGCAAAAGGTTCAAGAAAAAATGCCTAATGTAAATATTGCAAATTGAAACAATTCGGTTGTTGAAGAAATAATAAGTGAAAGTGAAAATGAAATTGAAAATGAAATTGAAAATGCAAATGAGATTGAAAATGAAAATGAATTTCAAACAAATAAAGGTAAAATTAAAAATTTATAAAAAGCAAAATTTTATAATATCTATATAATTTAATTAAATAATTTAATTATTTTATAATATTATAAATATGAATTTAGAAAATATTAAACAACGACCAAAAAGAAAAAGAAATCAACCTATATCTTATCGAACCTAAATAGTAGTATTAAACTATTATATATATATATTGCCTTTTAATAAATTCATTTTGATATAACTAGTTAAAATAATTTATTAGTATTAAAATTTTTTAAATAAATAAAACCTATTAAATCATTTTTAATAAAAAAAATATCGTATATTAATTAATTTAATTTATTAAATATAAAATATTAATAATAAATATAATAATTATATATTATTTTTCTATATAAAATTACATGTTTCAAATACACATAAATGGTACATTTTCCGTGTTTTGAATATAGAATTTTGCATGTAAAAAGACCATTAAAAAAGTGTAAAATTACCTGTAAATTACATACGAATTCCTGGTTATTTTACATATTTTTCCTGGTTATTTTTCCGTGTATTTTTCCATATTTTTCCATATTAAATTTTTTTATAGGGTTAACATAATTTAATTTACTCAAACTATGACAAATTATCTCTAATATGTAGTATAATAAATACAACAATGTGATTTAATTACAGTAGTATAACTAACAAGCCAATACTTAAAATTATCTATGATTTTCTAAATCTACCAATCCATTTTAAGTGGAACAATCATCTTATTCCTTTTAAAATATGTACTTTTATTAAAAATATATATACTATACAAGAACTATACTCCTGGACTGCTCTTAAAATATTTAAAAACATGTCTGAAATTAATCGGACACTATATGTTTTGCTGTTCTAAATACACTTGAATACATCATTCTAAATATTCTTTTAGAATTAAAATCTTAACTAACAATCTCCCAACAATGGAAAACCTTCATATTCGCTACCCATACCTATATCCTACTTCAAAATGTTCTCGCTGTTCAGATACTGAAGATACTTTATATATACTTTTCTGCTCAAATAACAACAATAATATTCAAATCTATAATTAGTATAATTACTGAGAACCTTACTTCCCTCAAAATTACTACTATATCTCCAGTTACAGTTTTTAACATTCTTCTCCAATTCACACTTAACACACCTAGCCCAAAATATAACCTTCTCTTATATTATATTATTGGAATCTATTCTTTTAATGTTTTTGAAAATATTAAAATACTCACCACTAAACAAACTAAATTATTCTTTACTACTTTGTCTAACAATCTCTTGGATTGGTTTCAAAATACTATTTGGTCTTCTCAAAATATCTCTTAACATCAATGGGACATGCTCGCAATATAACTTCAAAAACAAAAAAACGAAAATATTTTTTCCAAGTACACCCTATACAACAATTACATCATCATCAAATATATCTCATATAGATTTCTCTTCTTTTATAGAAAAATGGTTTCTACAAGGGTTTTCTCTAACAAACTGTGTACAATAATGTTATGGCATATGCCAGAGGTCTCCTCCAACCTATTCTAGCTAGTCAATTAATTTGAAACAATTAATCATAGCACATAGATAATAGGGGTATAATGTCACATTGGTGCCTGTTTACAGTAACACAAAAATCTTTGAATGTAAATGTATTATTCTTTTTACTTAAATAAAGTTTCAACTATGGTATTTTAAAAAATAAAAAAAAAATTACAGTAGTATAGGCTACAGGACTAGTGATTTGAACTGGTTGGGCTATAATCAGTTAACTGACCTGAACTGAATAAATTTTGGGTAACCAGTTGAGTAAATGCTTAATCAGCTGACCCATACAACCAGTTGAGAATCAGTTGGCAAAATGTAAAAGGCATTATAAACCCTGAAAAGTTCTGAAAGGAAATGAATGAACATAGTAGACAAGTAAGGCTGGGACAAAAATTTGAGTAAAGGCTTGAGAATTCCTGAAAGTAAAACGTGAAGTAATCTTAACTGGTTGCAATCAGTTGACACCAAATATTTCAGTTCAGTTGACCAATTAAGGAAAATTTTTTCAGTTCAAATCACTATACAGGACTATAGAGTAGTAACATGTTAGATGTAACGCATTTGTAAAATCTAATGGTTGGAAAAATAGAATAAAACTACTTTAGTATTAAAATGCTTTCTTTTGTTAAAAATAAATTCATTTTTTCGCATATTTCGCTTTAATAATCATGTTTGGAACTACATCAATTAACCAATCACACAAATGGTATAACCCGTGATTTCCGTAAAATTACGAGTTTCTTATGTATTATCAAAAATATGGTATTTTTTAAAGAACCTTACTTACTATAACTGGTGGTGATCATCACCAGGGCGCTTATATCGAAAAACATACTAAGTAAACGGGATCAGGTACTCTAAGTAAAAATGTTAAGGACTTTAAAAACCTCACAAAAACTGAAATCGGGACCTTATATCCAATCAACATTATATTATAAAAAAAAACAAAATCTCTATAACTGTACCCTAAAAATATCTAGGGGTGGTGATGATCACCACTGGTATATTTCTTTTTTAAAAACTTCAAAACTTTTTTGCAAACAATTTTTTTAAAAAAGTCGATCGATAACTTCATATATAGGGCTTTGCTCTATAAAGTTAACGGCCAGCTTTTTTTTTTTAAAAAAAAAAAAAATTCTTCGTGATATTAAATTTGGTTATTTTTCGAATCAATATAACTTTAAATAGAAGAATTTTTTTAAACTATGACCATTAACTTTGATGAGCTCAATCCTTTATATAATGTGTTTGTTTTTTTTAAAAAAAAAAGCGTTTTAAAAAATACAATATTTTAACGCAGTTATCAAATACGTACATTCATTTTATTGGTCAACCACGATCACGAGAAAATTGAAATTTATAGAAATGTTTTTTTTTGTTTTTGTTTAATATATATATCGGGATCCGTTAAAGTCAGGTACTATCACGTGACTTACAGCCAATCGAATTGTAATTTTGATCGTCACGACGAGACAAAAACAAAGAAAAAAAGTGAAAAAAACACCAAAAATACAAGAAACGAGTGCCTAAACCGGTCTCGGAGCATTAATAAAAAATGTCGGGAAGGCAATTTTACCTATAAGACACACCTAAACCTAACCCCTAACTAACCCTTACCCTAATTTTAATTAAATAATAAAAAACATATAAAGGTACCTGGCTTTAACGGTCCCCTATATATCGATATATCAAATTAAGAATATTATTTAATTAATATAATATGCTCTATTCAGTTTCAAATCTTATCGTAATACTACTAAATTGCGATTGTCAGATTATGAATAGGATGCTATAGTAAATGCTTTAACAGTTTTATTGGTAGTATGCTTAAATGTGTGAAAACTCATAATAATGTTTTCGTCTGTCACGAGTATCCTGTACATTTTACCAATAATTTTGATCATGTGAAAATAAGGTATAAATTTTTGATTTACTTATTTTGAATCACTGTACAGAATTTGAGTCTCATGACTACGGGAGAATCTCACGTTTCAGGATAGAATGAAATTCAATTAGTAGATCAAGTCAGTTAATAAAATTATTAGCAACAATTTTTTGGGTAATTATGAACGGTAGTTGTATTATTCCTTTTAAAGAATGTTTTTCATACCGTATTTACTTTTTTTGTATAACGTTCGTACGTACGTACGTACGTACGTATGTATGTGCGTGTGTGAGAGAATCTATACTATAATTAGTGACATGCGGTAGGCTTGTGATATATCTTAGCATCACGTTTTGATTACCCTAAAAGACTTGAATGATAAGCAGGAAGTTCCATCACTAATGGCGATCAGTATAAAATAAATCCCTATTCGGAAAATCCGAATAATATAGAACGAAATTTTTATAGGCTAATTTATCACCAAATTACGATGGCCAGACCAATATGGAATGGAGCATAAAGTGCCCCTATTTTAACATTTGTATCATATCGATACAGTGTTATATATAGTTATTATACCCTATACTGACGTACATTCTGGTTATTATACCATACTGATCTTCTATCTCATTTATCAGAATATGCGCTAATCTTAATTATAAATAGCGAATAGAAATTTAGGATTTAAAACTTTTTCCATTTTTCGTTGATTTCTTATTTTGATTTATTTAGTTTGTATAATAAATAGTAGGGGGTTTCATAATTAAAATCTGAGAATCTTATTTTATTTTTCCGATTTATAATTCAACATAGTAAAAATACTATTTAAAAAATCCTACTTTTTTTTTTTTTTTTTTTAACCCGGAAGTGACCCAGGACGCCGTTGGCGTACTTTTATTAATGTATACTATTCAATGGGGCCTTTCCTAAACCAGAAAGGTCCCTACATCCTTAATGATCTACGTACATTTTTGACTATTTCAATCGGTATCTAAATACTTATTGTTCCAACCAGATATACCGGCTGACCTATTTTCAACCGGAGGGTTTAACCGGCACAGTTCGTCCATCGGAATTTCACCGAAGGTAATTAATTTCGGCCATCGGAATGCACCGAAGGTATTAACCTTTTTTCAACCGGAATTTCACCGGAAGATTACTTTAGAGGATTCCCAATTCGGAGGTGTGTGGCTGAATTTTTCCAAACGTGGTCCTAGTTTCTTGTTCAGTCCATCCATCTCGTGATCGAGTATAGTTTTTCTTGTCCGTTAGTGGGAGTTGAACCGGCGACCTTGCGTTTAGCGACCTGGGAGCGCAACCACTACGCTATCGACCCGCAGGTTCCCTACTTACTTTCAAATACGTCACTTATTTGTTAATGGTGAAACCCCTAGTAAGTGCATTTGAAATAAACTATTTTTTTCATATTTATATTAATTGATTATCCGTTTCCAAATAAGGGAACCATATATAGTAAACTGTAAGGTAAAATGCTATTTCGTTGTTTACTATACAATCGGCAATAGTTTTTAGTAATATCTCGGCATTGATAGGGTAATTTTTGATCATATAACCACATTTAGATTCGTTTCAACGAGCTCTATAACTTCTAATAATCTACATGAGCTGTTAACTTAGTAAAAAAATGACTTCGCTTTGTGGTGAAATGGCATTTGTGATTTAGCATATTGTTATAGTAAAACTTATGAACTAATGCATCGATAATTATAGCCTAAAGTAAAAGAAAAGCTTTTATTATAGATTATTCGCTATTTTAGAAATTATAATTCGTAATTCATGCATACGCTTATTATATTCATATTTATTTTTATTTATCTAATCAATAGGCCACTTAAAATTAAGTCATTTTTTTAGGTTGGTTTAATTTAACTGGCAAGCATAGCAATAATTTATTAATCAATGCTAAAGTGTCCAGAGTATGCGTTGCATAATTCTGCTCCATTAAAAATATTTTTTTTTTATTTTGTTCTTATAGGAGATATGTGATTTAAATCATTTTTAAAAACAATTACAATGTAAAAAAAATATGCCAATAGGTACAACAGTGTAACAATTATTTAATAATTAATTAATTGAAAATATTCAAAATAATCTAGATTATTACAAATTTGTTATTTATGCTTATTTAATTGATAAATCACGTCATTTAAGTTTTTTATTAAGATTAATTTATCTGCTATCCGTTTTATTAGGTATAAGTGAGCAAATTTTTGACAACTCCAGACAGCTCAAAACGCCTTAATGGCCAATACATACTAGTTGATAATACAACAATAGTAATTTATGCCAAATTTTGAATGTAGGAATAAAACTCCCAAAGAATCTAACTTGTTATTATATAACGTGCGGTGGTGATTTTTTAAATAATGTTTGGGAATAGAATAATCCGTATTTATAGAGGTGCACCTACGTTTTAATAATAAGACTTCTAAATTTTTAATTTATTTAATAATAAAAAAATTAATAGTTAATTATTGTCACGGCTGATGCTGAAGTTGGCTGATGCTGAAGCTTTGACTTATTTTGATATAAAATTTTAAATTTTTTTTGGATGTTTTTTTCGCTTTTGTCTTATAGGGTTAGGGTAGGGTTTGGGTGTAGATTTTATATTTATAGAGTATATGTTGATTTTAGCAGGGCTTATAGTTTCCAATAGAGACCCCTGAGCTTCAGCATCAGCCAACTTCAGCATCAGCCGTGACAATTATTAATGTTATTAATAGTTTTGATCGTTAAAAATTTGACAATTATTAACAGTTCGCGTATAATGCATTAATAATTGCATATTAATAATTGTTAATAATAATTTTTAATCATAATTCAAGAGGTACAAATCTACTTAAATATAAATGATGTAGTCAAAAAAGTAAATGTGTATATAAATGATGTAATCAAAAAAGGAAATTTGTATATAAATGCATATTATTTTATTTTTTACTATCAATACCACGTGGATTTTGTTATTTAAAGAAAAAGTCCCTTAATAAAATAATTTTTTAAAAAGTTTCCTTAAGGAAAATATAAATTTTTTTATTCATATTGTTGCTGTGATGAATTTGGAAAATTCAAAAGAAAATAAAATTCCTAGTATAGCAAACGAGGAATTAACACCGATTAAAAAAGAATTTATAGGATGGTATATTCTTTGTGCAGCAGTAAGTTTCCTAACATATAACCTTAAATAAAAATATTTCACTTATTTGTGTCAATATATAATTTAGAAATTTAATATAATTTTTTTCTTCATAGAACGGAATTTATGGTGGTGCACCGATAGGAGGTGAATTCTTTTCTGTTCGATATAAAATCATTGGGCATATTGTACAGTATCTTATATATATATATTGTTGTGATTTTATAGTGCTTATTCCTTTATTCTTCGAAACTATTGCTGGCCAGGCTGGATATGAGCTTGATTTGGTAACTCCATGCAACACGGCAAGTATTTCATATTATACACTATTATATGCGTATTTTCTTTATAATAAAAGATATTTTAATTATTTTAATTAATTAATTAATTATTAATTAATAGAAAGTTGCCAATTATAATTGTGTTGTACATTTTGGATCAGGCTTTATCAGTACTGAATCATACTCATTATACATAATTTCTATCTCAGTAATTGTACAAACGGTTTTATTCATTAGTTGCGGTTCTTTAGCAGATCATGGAAGTAAGTAATATCAATAAATAATAATATGTATTTAAAAAAAGTAACAAAGTTTATACGTTATTTTACATGTAGAATTGCAAAAACTGTTCGCCTTGCTCTATGCTTTTATAGGAGCCATTACGACAATTTGTTTGCGACTGTTACTAGTCCTCGTAAGCATCATTTATTTTTCTACTTGGTGCCATTACATCTGAGACCATCATAGAATATAAAATTATGAAAAAATTGTGTTTACTTATTTGCCTATTTATTTATGGACAGTTTTTTTTAAAAAAAATTCCAATAGAATTATATTTATTAGCAGGAGTCTTTGCTATTATATTGTAAGCATTTAATCAAAATACCTTTTTTATAAAATTTATGTTCTCACAATAATTAAAAAAACTATTCAGAAATAGTTGTTTTGGAGCAACAAACATCTTTTCGGGAGCATATATTCCAATATTTTCTCGAAATCATCCAAAAATTATAGAAGCAAGAGATTCAAATTTTCCTATCGCTGAAATTAAAAAGTCGGAAGATACGGATTCGTATTATTTCACCGACAATCACTTCACAGACATAACATTATACCGACACCCATTTTACCGACAAGCTTTTTTTACCGACAAATAACTCGCCGACACTCGATTTGCTGACAAGCATGCTTTCACCGACATGTTGATTTTACCGACACACACTTCACCGACAGTTAATTTTACCGACAAAATCAACTTACCGACAAGCTCATTTTACCGACAATAAAATCATCGACAAACAATTCGCCGACAAACAATTCGCCAGATGCCTTAAGTATCACGGTTGATGCTGAAGTTATAGGGTCTCGATTTGAAACTATAAGCCCTGCTAAAATCCACATATACTCTATAAATATGAAATCTATACCCAAACCTTACCCTAACCCTATAAGACAAAGACGAAAAAACATCCAAAGAAAATTTTAAAATTTTATATCAAAATAGGTCATAACTTCAGCATCAGCCGTGACAATAATTATTATACGATAGGGTGAAACCTGAGTTGTGAAATAGTGAAACCTGCTATGATCATCACGTGAGGGTGAAATCCGCTTTTATATAATAAAAAACATAATAAAACGCGGATTTCACCCTAACCCGATCTACAAAGCGGATTTCACTATTTCGTAACTCAGGTTTCACCCTGTTCTATTATTATTATCGTCATTACTGTAATAAAATGTGCAATTTTTATTGTCATTATTAATAAATTGCATAATACATAATTATTCTTAGTAGTTTATTACATTGCTGTGGTCTCATATATCAACGAGTTGCATTGTCAGTAATTGTATTGTCGGCAAATCATATTGTCGACGAATTGTATTGTCGTAGAATAAGCTTGTCGGTATATTCTTTTTTCGGTAAAATGAGCTTGTCGGTAAGTTGATTTTGTCGGTAAATGTAACTGTCGGTAAGTGTGTGTCGGTAAAATCAACTTGTCGGTGAAAAGGAACTTGTCGGTAAATCAAGTGTCGGCGAATTTTGTGTCGGTAAAAAAAGCTGGTCGGTAAAATGATTGTCGGTGTAGGTTGATGTCTGTGAAGTGATTGTCGGCGATTTGATTGCCACTCGGAAGGGACAATAAATGTCAATTTATCAGCAAATTCATTTGTTGCAGCACTTTTTGCTGCTATATTAGTAATATTTTCATCGGGTGTAATTCTTTTATTGACAAATGGCTCATCGTATGGCATTCAGATGGCATTAGCATTTGCAGGGTCCTGCTGGCTGGTATGTTAAATATCAAACTTATTGAATTTATTGGTCGAAATATATATATATATATATATATATATATATGGGAACATTAAAAAGACTAAATGAATTTTTAGATCCTATTAATATTTCCAATAATATGGTTAACTAATAGGCCAAAACCTCCTTTACCAGAGTATTTAATCTTTATTTTATTTTTTTTAATAATAAATGTTTAATTATACTTTTTTATTTTCTAATACATATTTTCCCAAACATGTTTCTTGGAAACGTGTGGGGAAAACATTATTATCAACTCGTTCACTCTGGGAAACAATGAAATTTCTTTTTGGCTGGTTTTTAATATCCGATGGTACAAGCACGTTCATAGTAGTCGGCATTTTATTTGGTAAAAAACATCTTCAATTGACCGACAACGAACTATTCTAATGGCAGCACTAGTCCCTATATTTGAAATCATGGGCATATATTTATTTTACTTTTTACAAAAATTATTTCATTTAACTGGTAAGACTATTGTTATAATTACTTCTGTATTCTCAAGTATGTTACTACTATATGTGATATTGGGCTATTGGTTACTTTTCGGAGGAAATAATAAATGGGAGGTTTGGTTATATTTGGTATGGTTCGGGATTTCTATTGGTACAATATTTAATTATTGTCGAGCCCTCTTTTCTATTATATTACCCATAGGGCATTAAAATGAATTTTTTCTTTGTTTCAGATTACTACAAAGGTAATTAATTTTGTAAGAAATTTTCATTTAGCTTGTTACTACAGTACTATGTATATTTATTAAAATTTATTCATTTTTAATACGAAACAGGGTTCGAGTTGGATAGGTAAAAAATTATTTTCATTTTTTTTTTTTAAAAAAAAAATTTTAAATTTTAAACCTATATAATCATAATATTTTAATTCTTATAATGATGTAGGAACTATTGCATCAGGAATTATCATAAACTATACTCATGATATAAGAAGTCCTTTTTGGTTTTTACTCGTTGTGACTGCTTTACCTGTTTTAATATTTTGTACGGTTAATATTGAGAAAAGTAGAGAGGATGCTGAAATGTATTCCAATAGAGAAAGGAAAATCGATAAATCTTATTTTTATTGTCATGCATAATTTTATAAATACTTTTATATAAATCGTTCTTAAGTAAAATTCCCTGCAATGTGTCTTAAATTATTCTTTATCTCTGAAATATTAGTTAGCTTATTATAACATACTTCTTTAAATATAACTTTCTGTGAATTTAAATTTATACAATTGAGTTTAGGGGTATTGATTTGGTATATTCGATGTCATTTGTATAATTTAATTCAAGTTTTGCAGTTCATTTTAAATCTGTTCGCAATTATTATTTAATAATTAAATTTAGAACAAGTTTAACTTAACTATTTATTCTTGTCTAATGGTAGTGGTTTCATCTCTTAGAAAACAATTAGGCGGTTCGAAGTTAATTACTCAGTTAACATCACCCCAAACATATAAAAAAAAAAGTAAAACAAACATATTGTTCATATGAATACAGTATAAAATTTTGTTTATTTCGAATCATAACTTATTTTAACGAGAGTCTCGTGACCATCAGAGAAGATTTTATGTTTCACAATAGAATGAAATTCAATTGGTTATATAAGTTAGATAATGAAATTATTAGAAAATAATTGTGGCAGCTTATGCTGAAATTGGCTTATGCTGAAAATTTAAGTTATTTTATTATGAAATTATAAAATTTTAGAGGGCTTTTTCAGGGGTGTTTCTGTTTATAGTTTGGTTAGGTTTAGGGTTAGGGTTATTAATAACAGAGTATATGTGGATTTTAGTAGATATTATAGATTTAAATAGAGACCCCGGATTTCAGCATAAGCCAATTTCAGTATAAGCCGCCACAATAATTTTTTGGTTAAGCTATGTATATTTATCCCTATTGAAACTTTATTGATTATCAACCAAATTATGGGTAAAATACCCTATTTAGCGCTTAGAAACATTTGGCAGCGTTTGGTGCTACGCTAAATTACCTTTTTTGGGAAGGTTTGGTTGTATTATCAGTTAATTTTGGAAATAGATTTTTATAAGTTAACTTTTTTTGGTAATTTTGGGTTTCACCAAATTCAACCGATTGTATAAAAAGCGCTCTATCTAGCTCAAGCGCATGCTATGCGAAAGAGCTGAGCTAGCTGTATTGCGCTCAAAATATTTTCGCTTACGGACATCAGTTGTATATATACGTTAATTAATTACGAATAATAATCAAATGCAAAATTGTTGCCCCTGATCGGTAGAGTGATGATCATCATTCAACAATCGTTATAATGATTGATTATACATTGTTTACCATTTATAAGAAAGTATTATCGTAAATCATTCTTCTTATAATAAAATTATCATCCGTCATGAGCGTCCTGTACATTTTACCAATTTTGTTCATTTGATGAAATAAAAGATTGTTAGAATATTGATATGACATGTACTGTGGTAAGTATGAGCGAGTAAACAAAATTTAACTTTTTAAGGTATATGTTCATAAAAATTTAATGATAATAAAAAACAAAATTTAATTGCACTTTGCCATTTTTGATTTGCTATATCTATTGATGAGAAATTAATTGTTAAAATAAAATTTTTAATAAATCATTTTTAACGATTAATAATTGAATTATTCAATATGCATAGAAAGTAGCGATAGCATGATTTAATCAGTGATTAATCATTGTTTTTATGTTCTCTAGAATAAAAATTTTATAGCGATAAAAGATCATGCATTTTCTGCAGAAATCCATAACAGCAATAGAAATCTCCCACTACCGTTACAAGTACATTATCTATATGTGAAGAAAGTAACAAAATCTTCTATCACCAACAAAGATAAAGGCAAGTTTTGCAGTATAGAGTAATTCAGCTCAATATAATTGTTTAGATCAAATATTCTTATGCATATTTATTAATTATCCCTTATAAACGAACATTGATGTAATCAATGATTTGATTAAATTATCAATTGGATCATTTTCTATGAAGATGTTCTATTGGGGTGTGTGGTGTACTATTTAAATCAAAAATATATGTGGATTACTTATTTTTTAAAAATCGATGGTTTTAAGTGATTATTAATTGATGAACTATGTAATATATTTTTTTTATATATAAATTGCAATTTATTTCTTTAGATGCATTGGTCGGTTATCTTTTCTTAGCTTGAAATTTTACCACTAAGCGATATTTATACATAGTTTTTATAAAGTTATGAGATTTTTTTTCGCATTTATTGGAAGCAAACTTTTTTTCTACCTCTTTTTAAGCGAGCAAATTTTTACTTAAATTAATCAAACAAAATTGAATAAACTGGCAATTCTTTCAACTAAAATATAAATTTTGCTTCGAAACTTTGTTCTTTGGAGTTTAATACAAACATGTACAAAATTTGAATTTGAAGCAATAAATTTTAAAGGTTGTGCATCTAAATAAAGGTTTGAACTTGTGTTTAAAGAATAAACGTTGGTTCCAATTAAAGAATACAGAATACTTCATATTCAATATTGTTACACATCTCAAAAAAAATTAGTAAATTTTTATATGATACTATGTATAGTTTTGATATACATAATATACGCGCACCCAATATTTTATGCATATTGAATAATTCATTTATTAATTTAATAATACTAATTCTAATGAATCATGATTACTCGACATAACATTCAATCATTATATGCGTACCTAAAAAAAAAAAAAAAATAAATAAATAGAAAAAAATAAATAAATAGAAATAAAAAAAGAGTTTAAATATTTGTCGTAATGTATGTATTCGTTGCTCAAATAAAATTTTTTATTTTTCAGTACTTCATTGAGCACACTAACTTTCTACTAATGAACTTTCGAGACAGTCAAATATAATCAACTCTAAAGGCTTACTATAATGAACAGCTGTTCTATATAAATGTTGACCATATTATGACATTTTGACTTGCTCTAACTGAAAATATAAAATATAAATAGCCTAAAATATGTGTTTTTAATTAATTAATAAAATAACAAAGTATAATAGATACTTTAATATTCGAAAAATTTATTTAATGCTTTATGATTGTTAACATGCTATAGTTATTATTGTATTTATTAAAAATTTGAAGAGATGCTAAAAAGAGAGCCCTCAAAATGTTTTATTGTAAAGAGTTGCTAAGTTCAAAAAAATTGCCAAATGTTATTATTAAAAAAGTAAAAAGTAATAATTACGAAGCAATTGTTTGATGACTTATATTATTAGCCACCTGATCAGTTATTTATCAATAAAAAATAATATTTGTATTCAACCAATAATAACTTGGGGAGAAATTAGCGAACCTACAATATTTCAGATTTTAGATCATATTGATTACTGTAGTATCGTTTCAAAATTTTCTTATATAGCTTTTTCATAATTTCAGGAATTCATCATCTTTTTGGTATTTCTCAGTAGAATATGTCTGATCAGGCAGTCAGACTAATCGCATTGATCATTTGATGAAAATGATCAATATAGTTTATATAGATACGTATATCAGTTTTATTGTATGGGTTTTATGTGACAACCCATGCTTTTTTCATTTACTTATTGGCATGGGATTGTTACGTCAGACACCGTGCAATAAGATAGTTATTATATGGGTATGTTGAATAACCCGTTACATACAAGGGTTCATATTTAAATCCCGTGCCTTCAGCACGGAATATGAACCCGTGTGTAACTGGGTTATTCACTACAACCCATACAATAACTATTATGAATTAGTTAGATCTATTTTTTCCTGCATCTATTGTTCTTTTTTCTAATTTTTTTTAATTTTTTATAAATAAAAGGAATCTTGCCAAAAGACAACCAGTATCAAGTCTTAGGGCTGATTGCCTTAATATACTAATCACCCACTCCCAAGGTGTAAACAGTTCTCTTTTAGAAATGACCAACCTTTGCTCTGCCACTAGTCAAATTAAATGGTTTCTTCAATAGGTTGCCTATGTTTGTTAGGTTTTGTGGTTGAAATAGATTAGTTCCAAAGTCTACTTTTCTAGTCAGTCTTTCATAATTTTAGATTATATAATTATCAACTTACCAATGAATATGCCTATTTTTAACTAACTATTATCATAGTTGAATTTTTAAACTTCTAGCTAAGTATGTATATACATACATTGTTAAAGTAGTGGCAATCAGGTCTATAGCTAAAACTACTGCAACACTACTATCTAACTAATACAATGTCCTTTAATCATGCAAAACTACTGAATCTTGAACTGGCAGGCAAAAAGAGGTGTGAAAGATTTGGCCTGACTTTAAAGGTTCCTAGGGTCTTGCTATGGCAAAATTGGAGACTAAAATAAGTTGTTCTCTTATTCTTCTTTTTTTTAGTATTTAGTTTAATACTAATGTCTTAGTTTTTTAGCTTTAGTATATTAGTATTCGAATTAATTATTAAAGCTTTTAATAATATCAAATTAGGCTGATACAAATTTGATTATTGGGAATTATTAATTTATAATCCTAATTACGAAGGTTATACTCAATAAAATTGAACTCTATTTGAGTTATTTCTATTTTGAACTTTCTGTAAGTTAGAAACAAAAAGGTGAGTTTTATATACATTTTCTTACTTAATATATTCAATTTAGGCTAATGCTATTGAATTACTAGTCTTTCACTATGTTCAAAAATTTAAAGTGGCTCCTTGTACTAGAGGCTAGAAGTGAATATGCTATAGTGCAAAAACTGGAATATAAAGGTATATAACTAGATTGTATACATTGTTTGGCAAAAAAGGAGAATAAAAACCAATATGTGTATCTTGCATGCACAGTTGCTAGGTACAAAAACCAGAAATTATACCAAATTGCGTGGTACCTTTCTACTCTTTTTGGGGTTATACCAATTTATCTAAATGAAGCTAAAAATAAAAAGGCTAAAATTATTGTATCAATGTAAATAATAAAAAAAATACTAGAGTAAACAACTAAAAAAAAAGACACAAGCAGAGCACTTTACAACATATAGTGCAGGAATATTAAAACCCACATAATCTTTATATAGAGATAATGCATAAATTAGTAGCACATCAAATCTCAATAAAATAACGAATCACGAATTCTCAACCTTATTGCATAAATATAATGCACAAATAATAATATGCATTAATTAGCAACTATTATATATATACTAAATAAATATTGAAATAATTTATTTTAGTTTAGCACTTTTAAAGCAATTGTTAGCATTTGGTGCTATGCTAAGTTACTTTTCTAGAAGTTTTGGTAGTATTAACATTTAATTTTGGTAATAAAAAAAGTAATATACAGCAATAAAAATTAATTCTATTATAATAAATAAAAACAAGATTGATTAAAATAACATGTAGCACCAAAAAACTATATAAATTTAATATATTTATTATCAATATTAATAAAAATATAATTATTATTAAAAATTAAATCAAGTCATTTTTCAATCAAAAATTAAGTAAATTAAAAAATAAAATATAACATTAATATTATTATTAACAATAGCAATAGTAATTTATATGGCATAGTGCAATCAGTTTTTTTATATAGAACTGTATACTAAATAAAATGCTATACCTTATAAAATCAATTTTTATATTTAAAATTAAATATAAAATATATTATATACTACTAAATTTAACTTAAAATGCATTAAATTCTAATACAATACTGATTTGAACATTTGAGTATCTTTTATTTATTTTGACCCTCAACATGAACCCATTGTTTTCTCTATTGCCTAACCTTAAGCTCCTTTGCTCTGCTTAAGAAATAAACTAACCCACTTAATCCTATTATTGTGTATTACTATAACTAAAAATTTCTTTAACAGAAATTTTTTATAATAACAATAATAGAAATTATGATAATTCCAGTATAAACAAACTCAAATTTGACCACAAATTGTCTGTTATTACAATAATTTGAAAGTTCTATATTAAATTTTACATAGGAAATCACAATATAAATCTTATAATTCAAATATAGCTGTATAATACCACAATATTCAGTAAGTTGTGTTTATTAATAAATAAAGTTACCAAAATTCCAAACTAATTTGCCTATATACTATTTACAACTATAGCTAATAAGTTCTATAATAGATAAAATCATAATAGCCCCAAATACAAATAACTAAACTTTAACTATATATGAATTTTTATAGTACTTCATAATGAAAATCTAATAATACAAACCAGCCCAATCTTACTATAAACTATATATCACCAAATAATTAGTAAATGTTATAGAAACATTTTAGCAGCAAATCATTATAAAAACTATTATAATTCTTAATACAAACCAATTTAGCTACATTATTATGTATTACAAAAATGATAGCTTATAAATTTGCAAAAATAAATAGAACAAACATTAGTGTAAATAATTTTTTTAATATGATTGGTTGATATAACTACATTTGATCTAAGTCTATACCTATTTAAGCCCTATTTTACAAGACTATTATGTAATAAACTATTCCAAATTGCTTCATCTTTATTTAATTATCTACAATAATTCTAGTAAAAATATTGAAATAATTAAATTGTGTAAATCCAGAACTTTGATAAAACTGCACTGATTAATTACCACTATTAATTGTAATTCATAAAATTCATCATCGAAAAACAATATCACTGATTATTAAAACTTAATTACTGCTACTACTGTCTTTGACTTATCTTTTGAATTTGACCTAAAAAAAGCTCCCAGCGCATTAGCAGGCGCATAACTTGTTAAAATTTGTACAATACTGATCTAGTGTTACATATAGGATAGTAAGGGGCGGTAGGGTTTTTATAAAATATATACCGTACATCGCTGCAAATAGTACCTCCGGAGTAGTATCACCCTTTTTTTGATAAGCGATTTATAGCCAATTTTCATAATTAACAGTGCAATTTTTGATATATCTAATATATAGATCAATAACGATTATTTGTATTATCCTCCCATCCCCAATGTCTGGGGTTAGAGTTCTTAATGGCTCATTTGAAGCCGGCTTCAGCTGCATAATAGAGCCAAGCCGGTCCAAGCCGAGGAGCTATAGTGATTGAGCCGAATCTTGAGATATAACTTAGAGCCGCAGCTTAACTGTAGCTCAGCTTAAGCTGCAGCTCATGATTATACTGTTCGCATAATATCTGGGACAACTGATAAAAATTTGGCCGAAATTAAGTCGGCCGAAGTCGATAAGTTATTGATTTCGTGATATACGTAATTTACAGCTGTTTTCATAATTTCTGGACCACCTAAAAATTTTTTCGTTTCCCGAAACCTCTTCGATCCCGTTCTAAGAATCACCTACTTTTCGGAAACTACTTCGCTGTCTCGTATCGAAGTTACGCAATAGTTTCGAAAAGGTAGGTGATTCTTAGAACGGGATCGAAGAGGTTTCGGGAAACGAAAAAATTTTTAGGTGGTCCATAAATTATGAAAACAGCTGTAATAAGATGAGGTGACTAATATATACTACAATACAGCAATAAGACTAAATATCGACATGCATACTTGTCGCACTTGTAAATCATAAACTTTCAATTCCTACCTTTGACAAGATCCATTTTCATTCAAATGAAGCCTTTATTCATTTCTAATTATTTTTTGACGACATTTTGTTTTTTAAAAAATTGTGTAAAATTCAATAAAAGATTGTATAAAACTTCACATGTTCGTTCAAACGAAGTCTTATTCATTTCTAATTATTTTTCGACGAAATTTTGGTTTTAAAAAATTATTTAAAATTTCAATTCCTATCCTTTGACAAGATCCATTTTCATTCAAATGAAGCCTTTATTCATTTCTAATTATTTTTTGACGACATTTTGTTTTTTAAAAAATTGTGTAAAATTCAATAAAAGATTGTATAAAACTTCAATTCCTATTCTTTGGCAAGATCCATATTCGTTCAAATGAAGGCATCTATTCATTTCCAATTATTTTTCGTTTCTTGTCGAAGAAGAAAAATTCGGGTTTAAAAAAGTTAAACTAAATTTCGATCCTATTCTTTGGCAAGCCATTTTCGTTCAAACGAAGGCATTTATTCATTTCTAATTATTTTTCGTTTTTTGTCGAAGACGAAAAATTCGTTTTTAAAAAAAACTAAACTAAATTTCGATTCTTATTCTTTTGTAAGATCCAATTTCGAACATTTCAATAACTTATCGAATTCGGCCGAATTAATTTCGGCAAAATTTTTATCAGTTGTCCCAGAATTTTTGAGAAAAGCTGTAATACTGACGCAGATCAATAATTACTGGAGCCATGGTTTGAGCCATGGCTTGAGCCTGAGCCATGGCTTAAGCCGTGACTTCAATAGCCATGGCTCAAGCCGGAGCCACGGCTTTTAAAAGCCAAGCCAAGTCGCTCAAGCCATTAACAGCTCTATCTGGGGTATATTATTCAATCTAGACCGGCTTTCTTGAAATATACCTGGGATACTATATGCAGCACCTTATAAATTTTACTTATTTGCGCGGTAACACAAACCAAAAAAGGAAATCCGATGTTGTAAATAAACCAAGTGCTAAATGCATGAGATAAAAATTTAGGGTTAAGGTCTTAACGTTAGAGGCTATAGGGTCAGAGTGATGATTAATATAAGTAAAATTTCATTCCCGTCATTTTTAATTACCGTAGTGCTCCAAGATCGATTTAAACATTAGTTTTTGCGTATTTTCCGCGTGTTCGAATTCTTCGTCGGGCTGATCCGGAATAGTCAAAATTTGCACTCTCCGATTGTCCATGCCGATCTTATGTAATCTCATTTATCATCAATACGAAGACAGTGATCGAAATGAAATCTTAACTATAAATGGAAATTTAGGATTTATCCCATGGGTACTATGTAACAACCCGTGCTTTTTTTCCTAGGTTATTTTCACCGGTCTATATGAAAATCATGTGACACATGATTTTCATATAGACCGGTTGATTAACGTTAATTCACGATTATATAATCAACAAGACTAAGTATTTCTTTACGGGTCTTAAAATAGTCATATTTACTAGGACGTAGGTTTTAAAATTGCGAAAGACTATTAGATCTGGTGGGTTTTGAGATCCAGTGGGTTTTAAAATTGTCATAGGAAGACAAATGACTATAATAGATTCGAAGAGTTCTAAATTGTTATAGACAGACGAAAGACTTTATTAGGTTCGAAGGGTTTAAAATTGTTGTAAGCAGGTGAAGGACTTTACTAAATACTAAAGGTTTTAAAATTGATATAGGCAGATGAAGAATTTTAATGTAGTTTATTAATTTTTCATTCAATAAAAAAAAGTTTATTTAAATATTTAAAATATTATTTATTTTTTTATTTTTATATTATTATCACGTTTTTTAATGTTCTAAAAGGTTAAAAGTGAGTAACGTTTAAAAATATCATTTAAGAGTAGTCTTGAATGTGCAGAAGGTTCCAAAGATAATAGGAGATCTTGAGCTTGAAGAATTAAATTCTTAAATTCGTTTTTCATACTTGATAGCTTATGAAACTGGTTGAGCACAGCCATTTAATACACTTGTTATTGTAGTATTCTTTACACGAGATTCTCTGCAATTTGAAAATTTCTTCGGTTATTGTGATGTTACTGTTTTTTGCATTCGATTTTATTTTATTTTTTTAAATAAAAAAAATAAGTAGGTCAATTATTGAAATAAAGTTTAAATTACTACAGTAGCTGAGTTCATTGAAATGACGTGTTGCACGGGTTGTTACATAGTACCCATGGGATAAACTTGTTATTTAATGGATATCGGTGAATATGGTGCATTCCACAGAATAATAGTAAACCACGTGGCCTTCGGCCACGTGATTTTACTATTAATCTGTGGAATACACCTTATTCACCGATATCCATTAAATAACAAGTATTTATCACTTCTGCATTTATTTCTGTATTTACTTAATTTGTGATGATTATAATAGTAATTGCATTAGAAATACCCATAAGTCATTTCTTCGTATTTTATTAATTTAATTGAACTAATGTACATCACTTTGGTTTACTAGAGGTGTGTACAAATCCGAGTATCTGATTGGATGATTGAAACTTGTGACTTTGGATTACTATATTAGTTCATGTAGATATATTTCTATAGTGCGATGGATTTAATTTCTTTGACCGATAATTGAATAAAAAACAAAAAAGTAAATAATACAACAATATCCTCTGTTAGTATTATTAAGAGTTCTCTTATCTGCTGTACGGGAGTTTGTGAATCTCGGTATCTGAACATTGCGTGTGATCAGCACTTTTGAGAGGCGCAATGTCCAAAAAAACTTGTAGATTGATCCATTCTGGACCTTGCCGAGCGTACTCTTTAATTAGTTCCTTCAACTATATAGTGTAATATGAATAACAAACTACGTATCAAGCCCTTGAGCCCTAATATATCGATACTAATCCTGCCATATGATCATCATTATTTTTCCTTATATTATTATTAAATTGATCATGTCTCCGATCATCCTTGTATCGTCCTACCTACCTTATCTCTATTTTTATCATTCGCCCTTTCCTAATTTGATAAATAGAGAAATCAACCGGGGTTTAATCGCTATTCAAAAATTTTCAGATCACGTGACTTTGCATGATTAATGATATGAAATCGAACTTTTTTATTGATTAAGTGAACAATAATTAGGGATGCTAAAATGCTTATATAAACTCTGCTCAAGCAGGTTCAAAGCACAGCTTTTACAGTTTGCTTATAAATTTTTTAAGCACTGCTTAAAAACAAATGTGCTTTTAACTGCTCAAAGCAAATATGATTTAAATTTGCTCAAAAGCAAATATGTTTTAAATCAGCTCGATTTAAATTTGTTTAAAGCAAATATGCTTTAAATAAATTCTAGGATACATTTTTATTGGCTTCATCTTTTAATAATAATTCTTGTTGCAACAGCTATACAAAGTTAATTAAATGGTTCTAAAAATTTTTATAAAAAATTTTTATATGTTTTAATAACTCACAAATAATTATAATCCTGAAAACTTCATTCTATAAATACATAATCCTAAATATAATATAAATATTAAATATTAAATTAAAATCAAAATAACTATATTACTGCTATTATCTACTTTTACACTAACTTAGAATTTTATTCAAAATAATATTATACATACAGTCACACCCCTAAGTGCACATACCCTAAGTACAATCTTTCTCTATATGCTTAGTCCCAAGCTTGGGACTTAGTCACCCTCCATATACTGCATATGCATAAGATTTTGGAGTTCTATATGCTTCCCCATAATGCATGCATGTAATTAATTTTAATCTAGCCAATAATAATACTAGATTTTTTTTATAGCGTATTTTCAGATATAATTGATTTTGGCTAATTACAAATAGTTTTTATATAGTAAAGTCTAAATTTTACTTTGCAAATCAAATATTATTACTTAAGTAAACTTTGTTTGGAAGATCAAAATACATATATATTAAATTTTTATCAAAATCAGAATACTTTTTATTATTTGACTTTTAATTTTTTAATTAAATAAACCTATTTTTTAAATTTTAATTTTTTGTTGAATGCAAAAATTAAAAACAAAATAATAAAAAGCTCTCTAGTATCAATAAAAATTCAGAATATGTATATTTTGATCTTCTAGACAAGTTTACTTAAGCAATTATAATCAATTTATATAATAATCTTTGGACTTAACTATATAATAACCATTATTGATTATAGGGATAGCACATTTTTGGATAAAAGGTTTTAAAGAGTTAATCATATGTTTGATTTTACTTTTGATTAGCTATCTAAATTAATTCTATAAATTCATACTCTCTTTAAGTGCACACTTATACCTTGTTCTAAGATCATGCACTTAGAGGAGTATGAATATAAAGATTTTAATTCTTTGAAATTAGAGTTTTTTTAAAATTTAAATTTTGAAATAATAATAATATTTTATATATTGGTTATAGTACTTTTAAATTTCGGTTTATTGATATTTTAAACACTTCTAATAAAACTAATTTAATTTGTTTTAGTATCAAAATAAGAATACATTAAGTATAATCTAAATTGTTTGAGTTATTTAATATTTTTATTATACAAATTGCTTATATAAAGCATTCGTATAAATTTGCTTATATAAGCATACTTATATAAGCTAGTTTATAAAAACCAGTTCAGTTTGTTTTAATATTCAAGCAGGTATGCTTCAAGCATAAACCAAACTGCTTGAACAAATTAATATCACTAATAATAATAATAAATATAACAATAATAAGTATAAAATTTAATATATATTATATAATTTGAAAATTTTTTAGATAGTAATTTAAATCAGTTGAGAAATCTTTTGTTTATAATTCTGGCCAAACTTGTAATACCAATTTTAATTCTAATTAAATAATCTGCAATTTGACCAGCAATTATTGTGGTTTGCAAAATTATATGATTCAGATAATATTACTTCACTTTTTGTACAGCTTTAATATCTAATACTTATTTAGTAATAAATGAATTATTTTGCAAGAAACATGTACAGTTGCTACCACAAAAAGCCATCAACTTTTAACTATAAAATTTTTAAACTTTATAATTTTTTAAAATAAAATAAACTAAAAAAATATTTTTATAAATTTTTGATTAAACTATTAAATCACAAAATAAATTTTTAGTATCTTTTATTTTAAGAAGTTTAAATCAATTTAAAATCATATATAGTTTAAAATTTGGTAGATATATATAAAAAATCATAACAAAATTTAAATTATTAACAAATTTTTAAAATTTATTAATAAAATTTACATTTATATTAAATTTTTCTGCATTTCATTGATCAATCATATTATACTACATCTTTATATATAAAATTTTTGACTTTAGGTGGTACTAACTATACAGTAGTAATTTTTATAAAATTAAATAAGTATAAGTTTTAATTTCTTTTTACTTATAATGCAATAGTAAATTTTATCAGTCTAAGCCTATCTGAAGTTAATTTTTTTGGGTAACATTACTTTTCAGAACTTTCAGAAAAGAAAAAAAATAAAAATAAAATGAATATATAAAACAAATAAACTACTTTTAAAGTAGTAAATCTATTATCATGAAATTATTTAAATTTAGTCTAGAGATTTAGTTAAATTGCTAATTAGATCAAATAAATTTGATTCATGAGTTAATATTATTTCTCATACAAAAAAAAAAAAGCAAAAAAGGTGTAACAATTTAGGGAGGTTGGTAAGTTGTTACTCCAAGCAGCAGGCCTAGAGTTCAAATTCTACTAGCAATATTTTGAAAAATAGGCCTGTGTTCTGGTACCTGTTATCTTATCAATTGGTTGGATATATTACCTGTAGCATTGGTTTCACTATTACCAGTATAGAAGTTTTAGGCATAGTTGTGTGCCCATTATACAGACAAATCCAAGAAACTAAAGAAAACAAAAACCTATTTGGCAAGTTCCAAGTAAAGAGATAGCAAAGATCTTTAACAGTGCTACTGAAACCAATATACCAAAAACCAGAGCCAGAGAACTAAATGACAATAATCTTCAAAGGAAAGGGTCCACCAACCTGACTGCCAAAGATGCACTTAAGGAAAAGGATCTATGTTTTAGAAGTAGATCCAAGAGAAAAAAAATTATAATAGCACCTAATGCCAGATAGATCAACCTATCTAGGCTAACTGGTTTAAAAGTTTGGGAATACTAGAGAAGAACTAGAAGGAAGGAGGAAATAGATACTAGGGTTAGAGCAAACCGTAAAGGACAGAAATAGGTATTGATAAGAGGACAGCAGTGTTGGGCAATATGGACATTTGGACTTATTAAAAATAATATAGACAAATATGGACATAGTAATTTATAGACATGGACATATAGGTTTGGATATAGTCCAAATTTTTTAAAAAATATAGACATATACCAAGTGCCAACACTGGAGGACAAGGGTAACTTTGTTTTGCAAATGTTGGTCTCAGCAAAAGCAGCAATTACTGAAATGTAGGTAATACCTATATGAAACAAAAAAGGCTCTACCAAGTAGAGTTTTTCAAAGTCAAATCAAATTGAATTTGAATTTGATCAAATCAAATAAGCTCTTAATTTAAATTTGATTTGATCAAACCAAATCAAATCAAATTTATTTGTAAATTTTAAAAAAGTTTTAATTTTGGTTGCTTTTCAAAATTTTCAATTTACACAAAATTTTATTAAGTTAATTAATTTCTGTATTAAATGAAAAATGTTTCTTTAATTAAAATAGCTCTAGTTTTATAGACTAAAATAGTAGTTGTTTTACTATATTTACTCAAAATAATGTGCACTTGTGCATTATTTTGAGGGAATACACATTCTTTCAAGTACGTGCATGGGTATTATTTTAGTATAAAGGTCTAATTTCTAAAAAATTGTGTATTATATATGTGTAATGCATAACAAACCTGTATTTCTTAATTTTATATATACCGGTAGCCTTTTCGATCTAAGTCACTAAAAATTTCTTATTTCTGCTTGTTATTTGAATTCATTATTTAGCAGATTATTAATTTAGCATTTGGAGTGTGCATTATATTGGGATGCATATGAGCGTTATTTTAAAACCAACATGCTATTTTAAGAAAATTAAAATTTTGAAATAATGCCTATGTGCATTATTTGAGTAAATATAGTAATAAAATTTTGTATAAATAGCTATCATATCTATAGTTTCAATAAAAATTTTATATATTTGTCGAATTAAATCAAATATTTTCTCAATTTTAATAGGACTCTTAAAATACCCAAGGTAGTGATATGAATTAAAAATTGAAAATTAATTAAAATCAATTAGTTGACAAAGTTGACAACTAATTGTATATTAAAATCAAATAAAAATTAAACAAACAAAATAGAATAAAAATCAAATAATTGAAAAGCTAACAACTAATTGATTGCAAAATTTTTGGCAATTTGTATCACTACACAAAGGTACCATCTGGCTTATCCTCAACAAGAAACTTGGTAAGACAGTACCTGCCCTACTAGGTATTCATCTATACTCACTTCTAAAACATAGATTCTTTTTTTCTAGCATGTTTTTGTGGCCAGGTTGGTGGTCCTTTTTCTCTGAAAGTCTTTGTTATCTGGTTCTCTGGCTCTAGTTTCTGATACTCAGTTTTTGGTAGCACAATTAAAAACCTTTGATGCCTTCTTACTCGGGACTTGCTAAATAGGTTTTTGCCGTACCAGTTCCTTGAATTTGTCTGTATAACAAAATGCAACTATGTCTAAATGCTTCTATTTGAAATAGTGAACCAAGGCTACAGGTAATATACCCAACCAATCAATAAAAAGCAGTTAATAAAATACAGATCTATTTTTTGCAAAGTATTACTAGTGGGATTTGAACCCTTACTGCCACTTGGAGATAATGTACCAACTTCTCTAAGTTGCCACATTTTTGCTTGTTTTTGTAATTGTTATTCTATAAAACTTATATATTTATTTAAATATTTAGTTCTCAAGCTTTTCACAATTAAATAAAAAACATTTTGGAAGCTTAGTTTTTCTTAAAATGTTTTATTGCAACTAAAATAAACATATATAAGAGGACAGCCAAGTAAAGTTAGAAATTAAGCAAAGATTCAAAATTATTATAAAAAAAATGAATAAATATAAAAGATATAAAAGGTTAAACAAAAGTTTGAATAAATTGTCCAATATTTTTAAAATAAAAAATTTAAAAAAATACAGTCATATCTCTTTATAATCACCAAGTCTGTCACATCCTATTTTGGTAATTGTAAAGGTATGACTAAATGTAAACTACCTTGTCATGGTCATATGACCAAAGTCCAATAAGTAATATATTTGCACATATTTGAAATACTATTAAAAACTTTAATCCAGTGGCCCAATTTGAATAAAACAGCTACCAGAGTGTTTGACTCAATAAGATAATTCTAAAGAGTCCAAAATTATCCAAATTTAATTACAAATACTAAGATCATTAAGGATGTTTACTCAGATGTTTAAATTTAATCAATTCTTAAACATGTAAAGTGATACAAATCTTTAACAATCTCAGGAGTATGTGATTCAATTTAATGATTTTGGGCTCAATAGAATCATCTCATTGAGACAAACAGTTTGTTAGTTATTTATCCAAATCAAATTATTGGATCAAAAGTTATTTGCTGTCAAATCTTTAAAAGCTTTAATAGATAATATTAAATATACAGTACATGAATATGAATATTGGCCAATCAGATTTTAATGTGTATTTAGTTAAAAATTGGTGACTATAATGAGCGTTTTTTATTAATAAAATTGTTAAAAAATCAAATTTTATAATGATAGTGATTATAAGTGATTTGTGATTATAATGAGGTTTTTTTACTATATTTTAAGTCTGTCATACAAAATTGAGTGCTTAAATAGAGGTGTAACTATGGATGTAACTATAGGGAGGTCTGACTGTAGTAAAATAAGTAAAGTTTATTCTTGAAAATATAAATAAATTTTTGAGAACATTACTGTAAATTAAATAAATTTGTTCTTATGAAAATATAAATCTTAAACATATTTCCAATACTAGATAAGGCTGTCTTTATAATTAATATTAATAAAGTTTTTTTATGGGTACTAGTCAAAATCCTAACAAATAGAATCCCAACAGGTCATAATCCCGACAAAAAAATCCCAACAGTAAAAATCCTGACAATCCTGACAACAAAAAATTATTAAGTTATTTAAGTTAAATTGGGGTTAGAGTGAGAACTTAGGTTAGGGTTAGAGTAAGCGCCTAGGTTAGGGTTTGATTTGGGTGATTTTATAGTAATTTTGCTCAAGAAAAGCTTTTTTTAATTGTTGGGATGTTTGATTATTGGGATTTTTTTGTTAGGATTATGACCTGTCAGAATTTTGTTTGTCAGAATTTTGACCCATCCCTATTTTTTTATAGTTAATTAATAAAAATATGTAGCTAATTCATATAGTTCTTTATTCTACTGCCTAATTAATGATCATGTATTACCAAACTTAGAAATCTATTAAATATAAGAATATCAAATTTGTATAACTATATAACAATAGTATATATCAGATATATATTTAAACCAGATCTTAATATGTTTTTATTGAGCTTATATTTTAGATATTTTAATGCTGTTTAATAGATATAGTGCTGTTTATACATGCACTTATATTCCTGGTTATCACACATCTTTATATTTATTGACTGTCTAACTTCCAATAATGTTGACCAATCAGATATGATATACAGTATATATTACATAACAAGAGCATGCTGCACCTACTTTTTTGATACTAATTGATATAAAAATTCTAGTAAAAATAAAAATTTTCAACCCATTAAATAAAGATATCTGGACAACTAGAATACTTGGTTAATCTTTTTATTTGAATTCTATAGATTCATAGAATTTAAATAAAAAATTTATCAAATTTAGTCAAGTTATCTTACTCAAAGTCAGAAAAAAATCCAAATGCCTATTAAAAGCTATTTCAATTTTTTATCTAACTTTGAACAAAGATATCTTGATAACTATCTAACCAAATTTGATAAAACTTTTTTATTTGAATTCTATAACTTCATAAAATTCAAATAAATTTTTTATTGAATTTAGTCAGGTAGTTGTCAAGATATCTTTGCTCAAAGCCAGAGAAAATCAAAACTACCAAAAATAGAAGCTGTACCAATTTTTTAATTTGAACAATGTTATCTTAACAATTATCTAATTAAATTCAATAAAACTTTTTTATTTAAACTTTATAAAGTCATAAAGTCAAAGAATTCAAATAAAACAAGTTTTATTAAATTTGGTTAGATGGTTGTCAAGATATCTTTGTTCAAATTTAGAATAAAATTTGGTGTGGATAGCTGTTTTGATTTTTCTGACTTTGAGCAAAGATATTTTGATAGCCACCTGACTAAGGCCATTTGAAATTAATTTTTCAATTAATATCACTTCTTCCTTTTTTCATTTAATGCCCAGTAAAATAAACATATACATACAAATTTCTTTTTCTCAGATGAATACGTTATATAATTTTTATTTTTTTATTTATTTATTTATTTATTTTTGCTCCTCTCTTTTATAAGAGGAATGTAATGTTAACTACTGTATCAAATTTATCTGACTAATTAGCAACTCAACTAGAATCTTTAGACTAAATTTAACCCGAAGTCAATTCGTTATAATAAATTTACTACATTAAAAATAGTTTGTTCATTTGTATGTTCATTTCATTTGCCCCCTTCTGAAAGTCCTGAAAACTTATGTTAACTGAAAAATTCACTTCAAGCGACCTAAATTTGATAAAAAAAATTTTTTATTTGAATTTTATGAAGCTATAGAATTCAAATAAAAAAGTTTTATCAGATTTGGTCAGATAGTTGAGGTATCTTTGCTCAAAGTTAGATAAAAAATTTGCGCAGCTTCCATTTTGATAGATGATTTGATTTTTCTCAGACTTTGAATAAGATAACTTGACAACCACTTGACTAAATTCAATGATTTTTTTTTATTAAAATTCTATGAAGCGATATCTTCGCTCAAAGTTTTGAACATTCTAATTTTTACTGGGATTTTCATGTCCAGTATCAAAAAGTAGGCGCAGGGGTATCAAAAACGAATGTTTTGCACTCCTACATGTCTTATCCAATAGCGAGTCTCATTTTGATGTAACGTAACGCAATCAGGAAGATCAAAACAAAACGTTCGCTTTTTCAGAAATCGCTCATATCACGAAAATTTGCATAAGAAATCACTTTTCACGCTCTGACCAAAAATTTACCTTGAGCAACTTTACTTAAAGAATCTCTTAACTCTAGCTCTAGCATAGGTCCCAACCTTAACTTATAGAATTCAAGTGTGTTGTAAACACCATCACGTGACAGTGAAGATATGCCAATGATCTAGTGGCATGGCCTCTAAAGCATGCCCAAAAGGCATGCCGTGCCCCTGTGCCTCGAACCCTACCTCTGTAGCAGTTAAAAAATGTCAATGGCCATTGATCATAATTAATAAAGTTATATCTTAAGCTTTTGCAAGCTATTTAAACCGATTACATTAAGTTAGTTTGAATTAGTTAATTAGAGGGAAACATTACTGATATATATAAACAAATAATTTATTTATTCTATACACGATGATATATACGAAATTATAATAAAGGGATGCAAAATAATTGGAAAGGTTCTACTTTCTAATCTTTTTGAAAATAAAATACACGCCAATATTAACACAGAATTACGATGATTAGGCCGTTTGCAGTTAAAGCTTCGCTATTAACGTTATTTTTTTGAAATTTGCACGGGGGCGGGGAAAAAATTAAACAAACATTAAAATTAAACGAGGTTCAAATGAACCTAAATCAGGTTCGAATGACCCTAAATCATGTTCAAATGAACCTAATCCAGGTTCATATAAACCTAAATTAGTTTAATTGAGCAAAATTAATTTAAAGTTTTATATAATCTAATTAGCGTTCAAACATAAAAATTTATTTAAAATTTTTTAATACATAGGCCGCTTGCAGTTGAAATTCGTTTAACGTTATTATTTTTTTTCTTATTTCACGGGGGGAGGGGGAAAAATTAAACATAAATAGTAAACATATAGTATACCGAAAAATCCCGATCATAACCGAAAAATTCCGATCACCGTGCCGACCTAATTTGTCACCTCTATTTGTTTAATTTTAGGGGGGAGCTCAGGGTGGAGGGGGGGGGGGTAACGTTAAACGAAAGTTTACTTCAAGCGGCCTTACTATGGCAAATGCTTTAAACAAAAATTCAAACTACAAATTTACTAAAAATAAAGAATAATGCCCAACTTAAAATTAAACCTATAACGAAAATTGTAATATAAACCCAATTTCGTTTTGAAGGATGTATAAACCTTGTATTTGCATCTTGAAAATATTCCCTTCTTTTGTCTTCTTTCATGTCTATTATTCCATCATACCGCGTTCTTGCCACTATTGACAACAATATAGCAACGAGAACAGCAATAATACTAGTAACTAAATACAATTGCATAACCCGATTGTAACTACCGCCATCTAAGTCTTGCAATACACCGCCAGTAATGTCGAATAAGGTTGAGCCAATATTTGAACATGATTTTACAATTCCCAATCCTGTACCAACATAATCTAATGGTAATATAATTGGAATCGATGAAAGGGTAGTTACTGGTCCAAGTGAAAGGGATATTGAAAATAACAACATTCCTATAACTGGAGTTAAAAGAGTATATCCTAGAAGACATATTGAGGTAGTTAGGAAAACCGCCGAACTTATCACTATATAAATTAAATTATATAATCGATTAAATAAATAAGTTAGAAGCTGAATAACCAAGACAAGGAAAGAGTATTAGACAGCGTGACTTACATATGATAGAACGTCTGCCAAACCTGTCCAAAAAATAGCCAAGAAAAGGGGTTATAAATATTGGCAAAAATTGAGCAAAACTTGAACGATTAGCAGCCTCTTCATTCGAAAGATGCCAGCGGGTTTTTATTAGATCACTGATTATAAGTAATAAAAGTTAATTGTAATTGATAAAAAGCAACGTTTATCGGAAATGCGCTAGGTTTGTGGCGCAGTAAAAATCCTTTAAAGCTCGTTAAAGGTAGGGTTAGGTGTACTAAAGGTAGCTTTCCTATACAGATTTTCGAGAAATAGGCGATTTTTGACAAACGAACGTTTGTTTTGAATCCCTGATCGTGAAATCTGATTCGTAGTTTAAGCAATCGGCGCCACAAACCTGGCACATTCCGAGATGCAAAAACATCTATATAGTTATTGTGACAAATAACAAAATTATGCATCAAACGTAGACTGGCCAAAATTATAGTTAGGGCCAGTTTTATAACGCATAAACACCTGAGGGCGTTAGTTGGCACTTTAAATAAAGATGCCTAAAGTTGAAAAATGCATACGAGTTTATATGTAAAAATGAAGTCCAGGAACTACCAAATTCAAATTCAAGCAATACGAAAATCCAATAAATCGTTGGCAAATACAATAATATTCTGGGATTAAATGATTTTTTTTGTTTAAGTTTTTTGATTTCCTGCTCCGAGAGATTTTCATTAATTAACTTCATAACATATATATAAACTACATTGATCACTAAGGAAACCACACATAAAAGTGCTGCAAACTAAAATAAACAACTGTGATAAATATAATATACAGTAATAAAGCTTGAAAAAGACGTTCATATTTTAAAAAATTTTACCCAAAATGCCCAACCGTAAAATCCAGCAGCTCTTTTTATTGGAACAACAGTCAAATTTGCTAAGAATGACGCCTTTGAGAGAATGAAAAATAATTATATCAAACATAAGCTAGCCACCAATTTACATAACGTTAATGTGCATTTTTGCTAGGTTGTGGAAAAAAGCTCGTTTCATTTCGGAATTTTAAACTATGTTACACAATTGGTGCTTAAGCCGAAATTAGTATGATAATCTCGCACCAATTGAGTAATATTGTTTTTTAACCTTCAAAAAAAAATTAAAGAATAAACCAGGCTTTTTTCCGCACCCTAATTCTTACCAATCTTGCCGTAGCGATTTGTATTCCAAGTGCTATTGATAATCCTTTCCCTTTAAACCAATGACTAAGAATAGTAGTTTGAACAGTGACAATAGTTCCACTTCCGATGCCATAAAGTATTCTACCGCTCACCATCATGGGAAATGATCTTAAATTAGTGGATAATGCCACTATAATATTTCCCAAAGCAATAAGTGATGTGGCCAATATTGATCCAATCGATGTTCCAAATGTATCAATAAAGACACCGCCAAGGATTGGTAAAATTGTATTAACTAGTGATACAGAAGACTGTATTATACCGTATTGAGAATTCGTGATGCCTAATTCCTAAAATTATATGAGTAATGTTAATTATAAAAATTAATTGGAAAAAAACGAATGACCAGAGAGATAAATTACATCTTTAACGATAGATTTCAAGGCTCCTAATGTATGAGCAGCAAAATGACTTCCAACTACATTAGATAAATTATTAAAAACCATGTTTGATTTATTATTGTTTGATGTTGAACGTACGTACTAGATAAAAACAAGGTGCAAACTAATGCAAAGACTTTATATTTCCATGGTCGATTAAGTTCTTCTTCTATGATATCAAACTTATTGTCATCGTCATTAGATAGCGAATTATTCTCATTATTTTCATCATTCTCAGGCCTGTCAACTAAATTTACTGAGCAAACAGGTAAAGCAGTGCATCCCTGCTCATTCGTAGAAAAAGGACGATTGTTTTCTGATGCATTAAATGGATTTGAAGACATTATTTTGCTTTTGATTAAGTGATTAATGTATGGAAAGTGGAAGAACCAGCTTTTTTAAAGAAAATCTGATAAAGCATAAGCTATCCTAAATTGGTTAAATTAGTAATTAATACTTTATGATTTCTGACTAAATATAAATTTGTATTACTCATGTGTTAAAATCTGATAATTCAAAAGGGATATCTGATTTGATTATCAGCGGATCCTATTGTTTTCCCAACAACACTTTCCCGACAAGTTAGCCCGCATTATTCGCCGTTAAAATTATTAATTACAGTAAATACATGTCATTTGTGATCTTTCGATTTTTAACGAAATCGTGTTACACCGGGCAGCGCTCTACGCAGTACAGTGAAAAGAAATTGAATTAAATTGATTAATTGCATGGTGGACAGGTTTTGTATCAGTATTGAGAGGTTATCGGATTTGAAAACACTATACTTAAACTATATATCAGGTATCGACTTTGTAGATTAATTTTTTATCAGATTTGGCAGATTATCGATTTTGGCAGGATCGGTTTTGGGAGGTTTAACAGTATTAAAAAAAGTATTTTAGAGAAATAATAAGTGTAGATCGGCCCATCTATAATAAAATTGCAGATCATTTGACCAGCTTTAAAATTGGGTTGTTCTAGTTCTGGTCAAATGATCCTCAAATTTGAGTTATAAACGATGGGGGTTTTCTTTTTATCAGATTGCAGATCTTCCACCCATCCCTAATCAAGATCCAAACTTGTTGATTTTCAATTAGCAAGAATGTGATCATTATGTAATGAAATCATTCGATTAATGTATCCAATCGGAATTAAGGTTTTGTGATCGAACGCAAAATACCATACACTCTGTTTCACTACCCGCGCTAAATAACATTAGAATTTGAGATATGGGGTCGATTTGATATATTTTAGCTTTTGATTTTTGAATTTTTATAGTTTGGTCGGCTTAACCACATTAACGATAATAAGTATAAAATAACATAAGGCTTGTTGGCCGACAGATAAAAGGAATTAATATATATCATACTTGTTATTTAATGGATATCGGTGAATACGGTGTATTCCACAGATTAATAGTAAACCACGTGACCGAAGGCCACGTGATTTTACTATTAATCTGTGGAATGCACCGTGTTCACCGATATCCATTAAATAACTAGTTTATCCCATGGGTACGACGTAACAACCCGTGCAACACGTCATTTAACAAACTTCAACTACTGTAGTAATTTAAACTTAATTTCAATAATTGATCTATTATTATTTATTTAAAAAAAAATAAAATAAAAATCGAATGCAAGAAACAGTAACATCACAATAACCAAAGAAATTTTCAAATTGCAGAGAATCTCTCGCGTAAAGAATCAATTGTGTTAAATGGCTGTGCCTCAACCATTTTCATAAAGCTATCAAGTATGAAAAATGAATTTAAAGAATTTAATTCTTCAAGCTTAAGATCTCCTATTATTTTGGAACCTTCGGCACATTTAATACTACTTTTAAATGATATTTTTAATCGTTACTCGCTTTTAACCTTTTAGAACATTAAAAAACGTGATAATAACATAAAATAAAAAACTAACTTAATATTTTAAATATTTAAATAAAAATTTTTTTTAATGAATAAAAAGTTAATAAAGTACATTAAAACTGCCTATAACAATTTTAAAACCTTTAGCATTTAGTAAAGCCTTTCACCTGCTTGCAACAATTTTAAAACCTTCGAACCTAATAAAGTCTTTCGTCTGTCTATAACAATTTTTAAAACTCTTCGAACCTAGTATAATCATTTGTCTTCCTATGACAATTTTAAAACCTACTGGACCTCAAAACCCACCAGATCTAATAGTCTTTCGCTTGTCTATGACAGTTTTAAAACCTTCGCTCTAGTAAATATGACTATTTTAAGACCCATAAAGAAATACTAAGTCAGTGATTACATAATCTTGAACTTAGTTCACGATCTTTAACTTTTAATTAGGATTTACTGTAAACAAAAAGTTTAAAAGATCAATTAATCACACTGGTCTATATGAATATCATGTGACACATGTTTTCATATAGACCGGTGTGAATAACTTAGAAAAAAAAGCACTGGTTATTACATAGTACCCATGGAATAAGGTATCTAGTCACATCACAAAATAATTGCTTGCACTAAAAGTTTAATAACTTTTTATCTAATAACAATTATTAAAAAAACTTTCTATATTAATATTCTTTGAAACTTAAATATAATATAGAGAGTTTTTTTTTTAAAAAAACTTTCTATATTAATATTCTTTGAAACCTAAAGAATATAACTATAGAGAGTTTTTTTTTTTAAAAAAGCAGCCTTTTTATTGAAAAGTTATTTTAGTTTAAAAATCTTTAATTTTTATAATAAATTTAAAAATTTCATCGCTTTATTTACTAAAATTCAGCACTTATATTATATATTTTGCTAAATTAAAATTATATTTTACTAAATTCAGCACTCATTTGTCTTTTTTTTCTTTTCTTTTTTTTTTTTTATTCGCACTCTAAAAATTTCAGCACTACTATATAAAGGTTTAAAATTCAGCACTTTATTCTAAAATTCAGCGCTACTATATATATTTATATATATATTTTAAATTTCAGCGGTTTGATGCGACTAGATGTCCTGTACCATAGAAATTAGCAATTAACAATAATATCTTCATATCGCACTAATTCGACATGAGCTTCCACTTCCTTTCTAGTATTATCATCTAAATCCAAATAATTGAATACACCCAAGTAATTTAAAGTTTTGTTTCGCATGCAGAATTCGACTAACGCTTTGGAAATTTTCTCATTTTTAAGACGATAAATTAATATTTTTTTTAAAGGTGCATTGCAATGATTGAACAAAACATCTGTATATGGTTCTAGCCAAGTATCTCCTAAGTTAAAATATTGCAGTGTTGACGGCAATATTTCTGAAAACTGCATAACTCGTATTTTCAGTACTTCTTCTGGTATGTCATCAACATCATCGCACCATAACGAGAGAAATTGAAGTTTTTGTAAATCACCAATACGCTTTACGAGTTGTGGAGAAAACACAATACCC
This sequence comes from Gigaspora rosea, assembly GCA_003550325.1. Classification (NCBI taxonomy): domain Eukaryota; kingdom Fungi; phylum Glomeromycota; class Glomeromycetes; order Diversisporales; family Gigasporaceae; genus Gigaspora; species Gigaspora rosea. The sequence continues at coordinate 560,143 of QKWP01000039.1, forward strand.
TGAATACTGAGGTATGTAATGTTTGGACAGGATTTAAGTGCACCTAGTAGCAAAGATTCTTCCTGAATTTTATCATTCGATTCAAGTATTAATCGTTGTAGTAATGTCCCAGACTTTTCTAACATTAACGCTATAGGTTTGCCATCAATCGGGCAACCAACTATCTCTAAAGTCCCGATTTTATAATCTAATAACTTCGACAGTTTCGGCAAGCCTTTATTGCAATACTTTATACGAAGTATTTCTAAGTTTTTGCAATTATTCAGTACCTCGAACTCTATATTATAGTCAAAATTAAACATTATAATTTCTTGTAATGAATTTTTTTGACTCTCTAAAGCTGCAATGATGCCGTGGAATTCTGTTAAATATTCTTCTCCAACTATACTAAACAGCCTAATTTGCTCTTGTGATTTAATAATATATATAATAGCATGATATATTTGCGGTTCATAATCGGAAATAAATTGGTAAAGTTTCAAAATTCTAATTTTTATTGTATGATTTGCCACGGTCCTTAACAATTTAATAGCACTTTCAATGTTGGAGGATGTTATTTCGGCTAAATATAATTGTCGGAGTCGTGAGAAAAATTGCTTATTTTGTTCTAACGAGCAAAAGATCTCTGGCTTAAGTTTAAGAGAATTAGGAAAAGTTATAGCTAATTTATCTATTGTAGCGCCGCTTTCAATAAATAATTTTAATAGTAAATTAATTACGGAATTTGATATATCACAATATGGATTCGAGTTGACAGATTCCAGATCAATCCATTTTTTAACTTTATCTACTAAATAACCTATACAAAGAACCTTTAGAAATCTTGCATAATCAAATTGTGTTTTGGGAAATTCCTTATTTATTCCACATTCTCTTAAAACGAATTTTTCGTCTTCGCCAAGTGAAGACAAGTATCTAGTAATAAATAATGGATTTTGATTTAATGATGAAAACGGATCTCGCCAAAGTATAGGAATTGAAATTTTGCACCAATGTCGGCTCACAAGTGCACACGAGTATAAAGAATAAAGTTTATCATTCAAATTATTAAGAATATTCACCATTAATTCGGGCATATCGCCCCGAAATATTTTTGATGCCATGAATTATTTTGTTTTGATTTGAAATCAAAATCCGTTACTGTTATATTCATTATAAATAGTATTTAGAACCACCAATCAGATGATTTACTCAATCAAAATGCCAAGGCCTGAATGTGTTACAAGTTATGACTAATTAATTAATATTGGCCTATATTAAATTGATTTTAGCGTTAAGGTTAGATTGGAAAGATTTAGGAAGAAGATTTAGGTAAACTTTATACCAAAATTATGAATAGGGGTTTTTTTTCTTAACGCGTCATGAGCAGTTTCATAGAATGTCACACATTCAGGAAGTGCTTAAAAAAATAGCTGATCAGTATTATATAGGTTTTAAATATTGTTGATCTGCTCATTTATACCATGCTGATCTGCTATAATTTACATCGAGCACCCAACTGTCATAGAAGGACTTTCGTCTGATTGCTGATGTAAATCAATTGCCCGGGTAATTTATTTATACACTTAGAGCACTTTTTAAGAACGTAACGTTTCACTAATAAAAAATCGGCGTAAAAATCATTCTTAGCTTTGAACGAACGTTAATATATACTATTCAAAAGAATCCAAAAAGAATCCACCTCCTGACCTACTTTACTAAGAAAACCAGTGATGGCAAATGACCCGAAATGACCCAAATGACTCAAATGACCAATGACCGGTCATTGAGTCATTTCAAGAACGAAATGACCGATTGGATCATTTGAATTTTATTGGTGGAAATAACATTTATCTTTTAAGTCCATTTACTCCAGTTCTCGAAAGTAATATTTACCTTTAAACAAAAGCCGAGTTGCCTATGCTAAATTACCGTGATTGATTTCAGAGACTCTGTAATCACATAACATCGTTAAAAATCTTAACCATAGATTTTAATCCCTGACCTCATATTAGAGCCTTGTGATATAATCTAGAGCTCTATTCGAGTTACTCTATCCACGCCTATACTTGCTGGCAAAACACGGACAAATCCCAAATTCAAAAAAAACAATTGCTATTTTGTAAAAGATTAAATCAAAAAAATAGACTTAAAATTTTGCAAACATATTATCTATAACAATAAGAATATCTACTATTTGTTTAGACAAAAATTATTAATAAAGTTTTTGAGAAATTAATTTGGGATGTATTTGGGATTTGGGCGCGGACAAATCCCAAACTATAGTAATTTGGGATTTTGCCAACATGTATATCCACGCCTCAATAAAGCCTTACCATTGTTAGAGTAGTTTAGTTGATTTTAGTTAGTCTTACTAGTGTATTGCGATACGTATTCACAACGTACATACATAATGAGGTTTATGATACGTATCAAAACTATGTCAGGTATTGTGCAAATTTATACCAAAAAAAGATTTTTAATTAATTAAAATTAAATTAGTAAAACCTTCCCGTTTGAAGTCAAATTCATTCGTTTATACACATTCGAATTTAATATATGACACGTTAACGTGCTTTCTAACACTACTAAGCCCAAGCATTTTACTTATTTTGCGTGGGTAATACAAACCAAAAAAGGAGCTCAGATTTTGTAAATAAACTAAGTGTGTGAGATAAAAATTTAGGGTTAGGGTCTTAAGGTTAGAGACTATAAGGTTAGAGTGATGCTTCAATATGTAAAATTTCATTCCCGTCATTTGCACCAAGATCGATTTAAGTATTAGTTTTCGCTTTTTTCTTCTTTTGCGCGTGTTCGGATTCTTCGTCGGGCTGATCTGGAATATTCAAATTTTGCACTCTCCGATCGGTTATTTCCTCTCCAGGAATTTATAATACCCGCGAGATAAGTAGATGCCACGTTGACGTGCTATCTATAATTTTATAATTCTTACCCTTAAACACGTATCGTACTAAAACGTTAACTTGCGATAATATGTCAATCATCAAGTTTACACAGATTTTGATTACCATATCATTACTAATAACCCAAATGACCTTCAAATGACCCCGGTCATTTGCAAATGACCATGGTCATTTGGTCACGAGTCATTTGCAAATGACCCAAAATTCAAATGACCTATAATGACCGGTCATTTCAGGGTCATTTGAGGTCATTAGTCATTTGAGCAAATGACCCGGTCATTTAACATCACTGAAGAAGACACCGTCTATTGGACCGTTCGAAATTATACTGTAGAGGGGAGATAACTGGAAATGTTATTGTCAAAACTACTTTATTTCGTTAGATTCAAATAAATTTTTTTTACTGCTAACTGTTTGCTTTGAATAGGCATAAGCGCTTTAATATAGAAGACCTGAGTTTAATGTTTAAATTTGGTCGGTTCTTGTAGTATGTTTGGGTTTGTCACCCGTAAATTAAAGCTTTGGTTTATATCTATCTAGTATATTCTTTAATGAGTTTGGGTTTATTAGTAATTAATATCACTGTACGCGTTCCTATCTATTCTATAAAATATACTGTATGTGATAATTCTTTTGCGTGTATTTATTAATTTGTTAACTTCCTTATTGAAGTTTTTTTTTTTCGTTTTCTATTAGTATTACTGTATTAAACCTTTTTTAAAAATTACGCATTTTGATTGGCTAATTATCACGGGAAATCACGGGCAGATTTACAAAAATTAACCAATCATATGAATGTCTTACTATGACCTCAACTGTATATTTTGATGATGCACTTCTGGAATGTGTGACAGGTTGAGACAAGATTTTGCCTATGAACTGTTCATAGCGCTTTAAGAAAAAAAGACTCTGATCATAATTTTGGTATAAAGTTTACCTAACTAATCCTCCTAAATCTTTCCAATCTAACCTTACGTTAAATTTTTTAATATAGGCTAATATTAATCAATTAGCCATAACCTGTTACACATTCCGATCTTGCTATTTTTAACCCTAAAGCTAAGACATATGACACCGGATCAGTATGGTTCAGATTTAAAAAATCGACCTGTACTACATATTTTGATCTCTTCATCTATACCATACTTGATTGGCGAAAATACTCGTTTGATGTACTGCGAAGATCTAATATATGTATAATTTGGTAAGCACGTCCGTACGTACATAACTGCACGACATTGTCGCGCTTAACCAAGGACAAATGAATATAAACCTGATTTAGAAATGTTAGACAACTCTAATACACAATGGTATATATAGTTTCGGATTCAAATAAATAAATATCGGATCCACAACCAAATACAGATAACTATATTGATATGACACTATAATTTACAGGTTTCGCATACCTAGTTTGTACAAACTGACAAATAAATTCGCAAATAAATTCATATAAATTGACTTTAATACATATAGACAGTCAATTATTATAAGTTATGCAAACTAGTATACTGATTAATTTATGAAATCTAATTATCTAGTAATCAGCTGTGTGTTATAATAATATGAAAATCATGTAATTTTAATTCTAAATCATGAGATATCACGAATTAATCAATACGTTAATCTGCATAACCTGAATTAATTGACTGTTCTGTCTAAATGTACTAATTTGATTGTCAGCTTGTACAAAAATTGATTGGTTTTTTATGTTTATTTGATTTGCCAGTCCTGTAAATAAAAAAGAAATTTCATAAAATTTTAAACGGAGTTGTTTAAAATCTCGAAGAACTTAATCCCGATGGTACTATAATTCGACACATGAAATATCAAATAACAACATACCAACATATCATTAACCCGAATCTAATCTCGAAAAAAAATACCGAATGTTTATAATTCCGAAGAAATAAAATCTCGTATAAATATAATCTCGAATGTAATAATCCGAACTTATTAGGTTAGGGTGAAACCTATGTTACTGTAAGCAGGGATGGTAAATGACCTGGTCATTTGACAATTTTTCAAATGACCTCAAATGACCTCAAAATAACCGCTCATTTGAGGTCATTCAAATTTTGGGTCAAACTACTATGGTCATTTCCAAATGACTGGGGTCATTTGGTCATTAGGTCATTTTGCATAGAGTTGACATCCTACCGATCACGTATAATGCATGTTATAATTAATACATATGTTCGCATCATCTCTCAATTCACGTCGATTATTAATTAACATGCCATTTGCAAATTCGAAAATGATTATATCATTTACAATCGGTAAATTATTATTCAAGAACTTTTTTTTATTTATTTAAAAAAAGTAAATGCATTATTATTTTGTCTAGTGTTTTTTTTTAATCACTTCATACCTGATCTAATGATTCGATTAGAATGTCGTTTTACAACCGGTCTGGAAATGACTAGTCATTTAGCCAAAATACAAATGGCAATCATTCATCAAATGATTCAGTTATTTATCATGTGTAATAATTTTTATTAGAAAGCATCTAGCAACATTTTATTTTACAAAGAACAATAATCAATTTTGATTGGCTAAAAGTATTTGATAATCGATTAACCAGAGTTAAATGACCTTCTTAAGTCATTTGGACCGTGAAATGACCAATGACTGTCAGTTGGGTCATTTAAAGTCATTTACTATCCCTGACTGTAAGGGTATTTTGATCTGACGCAATTTTTAATTTGACATTCGACATTTATATTACATTCGGGTTTACGGGATTATTATTCTTCGAGATTATGATTATTCGGGATTTTTTTTTCTAGATTTAGATCTTGGGTTATTGACAGTGTATAAAATAGCATGATAAAAATCCGGATCTACCGTTTTTTATATTGCATACACCGGTATTTTAAAATTGGGCCGGTGCAACAAACAGTGCATAATCCGGAATTTTTTGAAGTAACCGGTGCATATATAAGTTACTAGGAACGTAGTATAACGTAGTATATGATTTCATAGAGAGTGAAGTGTCAGGATAGAATTTAATAACCTGATGCATGATTAGGTTATTATCACGAGGATCATCGCATGTCAGAGGAAAAAAAGGAATAATGGGAAAAATCATTGTTGTAAAAGGCATTGTGCTATTTGGGTTAGATTTGAAAAAAAAATCAACTAATGCAAATTGGCTACAAATATTTACAGGTTTTATTTCTCTATAACCGGTATTTTTTATATAACAGGTGCATGTACCGGTAAAATAAATTTTCTATTTTAAACACTGGTTATTGATATGCGGTATATCGATTCAATATTTTATGTGTCGGATTTAGTACCATCTGAATTCAGTTCTTCGGCATTTTGTACCAAACCCATTTAAGATCAGTATATTATGGATATTATGGAATATAAAAAAATGTAAAAAAATATTGCTAACTTGTCCCCCTGTTGATGTTAACCATTATCACAGTAATTTTTGAGTAGTACGTAAAAGTTTGTCATAATCATGTGGTGGGAACATTCCATGACTACATATGTTGTAATATTTTATTGTATAATTATTGTCGCAGAATGAAATAAACGTTTCTATTTAACCTTCTAAAATCCACTTATACTTGTTTAATATAAACTCTATTCTAAAACTAATCTCTAACCTTAACCACTAACCATAAAAAATGCGGACAAAACAATTTATTTTTTAGTGATGTGTCAATTTTTTTGTACTATCCCTATAGAAAAATGGACCGTAAAGGTACGGGTTGGCTGAGTAAAGGCACGGGTTTTGGTGGCACGGATTAAACCCGTATTTGGTACGTAGGAGGCTTGGATTGGCACGGATTTATGGCCCGTGGTGGACCGTATGCCCGTACAAAATGGACCGTTAATGGCTCGGGTTTTGCAACACTTTACTAGTCCAAATGGCACGGGATTTGGCCAGGTAATTAACGTGAATTAACGTGTGATAAAAAAAAAATATACATACAAGTAGATTACATAAATTTATATCAACAATCAATACAATATAAACAAACTAACAACTGCTCATGTATCAAAATTTTGCAAGGAATTTTTTAGTTAAGAACCCAGAGCAGTTTCATTAGTGAAATTATGAGATATCGCAATTTTTTTTAAAAAAAATCGTATATTGATCTTTCGCTCTTCGTGAAACGAGCCAACACGTACCACCTTCGACACGTATCATTCCGTGAAATGAAGGTGCCATTACGTATGACGTGTCATAACGTGCCACCTCCCCCGTACCACTTTTTACCGTGATATTCCGTCAACAGCTCTATACGTACCACTCCGACCGTGCCATTCCGTGGATTCCAGACACAACCCGTACCACACCCCGGACCACTTTTTTTATAGGGTATATAATTCATTTTAATCTGATTTCATTATGATCTGTCACAATTATTACCTAAATTTCCAATTGTATCTAAATCGGGTGTAGAATGTAGTGCGAAGATAAAATGGGAGGAGAAGGAAGATTAATAGAAAGGATTTAGATTTACGAATTAAAGGAATAGCATATAAAATTCGATAAACATAACAATTAAAATCAAACTATCATTAATCCCGAATCCCTTAGTAAAAACACTCATCGTACATGTCTTATGTAGTGCAAAAGCTAAGCTGCACAAGCTCTTTTATCGCTCTCCCAATTCTTTACGTTACACCACCCTATGATTTTCCAATCAGATCGAGGACCTTTGTGTAGCATAATAAATTTTTAAAAAAATTTCGAAAAATTAATTTATTATAAAAACTTAGAATTTTAAGTAAAAGATTTTAGCATCTAATTTTGTGTAAATATATTCTCAACTTAATTCGGCCTGTACCTAACACTAATCTCTAAAGAATAATTTATTTATTTTAAAAATTAGGCTCTTAAAAATTGTTTAAAGGAAGTTAGATATGAGTGTACTGTATTGTATTGTACTATTATATAGTTTATGAAGTCATGAGTAGCCTTTTTTGTTATGAAGTTAGACTCAAGTTTATTCACCTGAACAAAGATGTGTATTAGGTAACTCTATGTTTGTTGATGTTATGATGCGTGATTAGATAGAGTATATAGCGAGTAATAATTTTTGTTTATTTTTTGCTTAGCTGTTGCTCAACTTAAGTGAGTCCAGTTTTATAAAGATGTAAAAATGCTATATATTATAAAAATATTTCTTAAATTTCAAGTAGAATTTTGTGTATCTAAAAGAAATAAAAGTTAATTAAAAATAGTTTAAACATACTGCCTCAGTGGCATTTCTAAAAAAAATAATAATAATAATAATAAGGTTGTGAAAGCATTTAGAATACACTATAAATAATAATTCTAGAGGCTATTCAAAAGGCTGAATTATATATGAGCTCTAAAGAAGAAAAGAATATGTTTGAGTAAAATTTGGAATCTACAAAAATGATTTTCATATAGAAAAGTTCTAAAAGCCATGAGAGTAACTATTGAAATTAGTGAAAATAGATAGTACAAATTAGAATATGCGACCTTAGTTGCTAAGATTAGAATAAATTGGTAATAAATGGCCAAAGTTGTGCATTTATTCATTATTAAAATTCTATAAAGCTTTTAAATTTTATCAAATACAATCTTTCTTCTCTATAATCACCTCCTATATAATCACAACACCCATACAATCACATTAATTTTTGAGACAATTTATTAAAAAACTTATAAAAAAAAACTTCTATATAATCACACTCTTTTATAATCACCAATAGTCTTAATACAAACTGTGTGATTGTAGAGGAGGAAGACTGTATTTGTAAAAATAAATAATGCTTGCAATGCATTGGATTGGATTTTGCTATAAAAAAAATTAAAAAGTTATAATAAAATAAACACAAGTATTAGAATATTATTAGAAATTTACTGCTATGGATAATGCTAATATGGTATAGTGCATAAAAATTTGGGCCTTACCAAAAATAAGAATAATTTATAATAAAAAGAATAGTAAGTAAATATACAGTATATAACAGTATAAAATTTATATATTTAGTAGAATATAACCAAGTATACCTGTAGTATAAATTATTTACTATGCTTCTTTTTATTTAAAACGAAATAGTGCACTACTAACAGAGAATAAAAAGTCAATAATAATCAATATTTATAATTATTTTCTGGAGCTAGCCTATTTGGATATCCTAAATTTCAACTTAATAAAGATGTTTCAGAACTTTTGTGCATTAAAACCTTAAGTGCCAACAAAGTAAATAAACAACTTTCTCAAATATTCTCTGCCAGTTCCTTTTTGGACATATATGTACACTTTCTAAATAGAACCTTTTTAGAATCTTGTATCATTTGAAATTTTCTTCATGAGTCACCTTATAAGGTTGCATTCATTACTACTATTTTGCATTTATTTTACAAATTTAGAAGACAAAAGTAATATTTTCACTATCTAGAGAAATCTAACTAACTCCAATATATGATAGTTCAACAATTAGTCCAACAAATAATACTAACAAAATGACAGCTCCAACAAAATAATAACTTTAACAAAATAACAACTCCAACAAACAATGGTTCCAATAAACAATTGCTTTATTATTTTAAAAAATAAAGCTTTTCTTGAAAAGATTAAATTATATTAGTTTACTATATCAGCAAATTTAAAAGTGCAAAATATTTTGAAATAATTTATGAAATATAAAAAAGCTATAATATTATGTAAGAAATTTTGAAGTATTGCAAAATATCAAAATTATGAAATACTATGTAAGATATTTTAAAATATTTCAAAATATTTATGTAATATTAGCTTTTTTATTAAGCAAATAAGTTTGAAATAATTCGCATACATGCAAATAAGGCCAAAAACTTTATATTTTTTTAGTTTTTGTATTACCAACTGACCTTCTATGATCAACCAATCTGAATTTAAATCTTGTATCATTTTTGAATTTAACTACAAATCACTAGTATAATCATTACAAGTTACATAGAGCTAATATAAAAAGATAGGTTATTTGACATTTTTTTTGCTTTTGTTATATTTTTTATATATTTGTATATTATAGTATTAGTACTAATACTTATATTTATTTTTTTTAAATAGTGGATTCATCATTGGTGCCATCCAGTTCAGTTCTTCTTTTGTTAGCTGGTGTCTTTTAATTTTTGTTGGTTGGTACCTTTTGTTGTTATCCAGTTGGTACTTCTTTTACTAGTTGGTGCCTTGTTTTATTGGTATCATTCTGTTTGGTGTTTTTATTATTTGATAGTGCTTTGTATCACTAGTATCATTAATTATTGTATTTTTCTTTTATCTGAGGTTGGTATCTTGCATTGTTGGTGACATTGGTGTCATCCAATTTAGTAATTTACTGAAGTTACTCTTGTTTGTTATCATTTTATGGGGTACCAATATATATCTGTTTGTTTTTATATAGTTTAGTTGCACTAATAATATTTATTTTTCTTTAGATCCATTTTAGACTTTTTTTATTGGTGTTTGCTTGTGTTTGGTTAGTCTAATTTTTTTTGTTGATTTCATCTATTTCAGCACCTTTTCTTTCAATGTTTGTCATTGGTGTTGAGTTTTGCTTAGATGTATTTGTTTCTTTTTTTTTAGTTTGTCATTTTTTTTATAATCTCATTTGTATTTTTTGTGATTTAACTTATAATGATGTGAGTAGTACTTTGAATTGATTGGTGTTTATATGAAGGTTCAATATACAGTAGTAGTGTTGGTTAAAGTTAAGGGTTTCAATTCATTGGTCATTTTTAGTTTTATTCTTATCAGATTAGGTAACATAATATGTCATTCTGAGTAGGCAGCTGTTGTATTATTGTTATAGTGCTATTACTGGAATACCTTTGCTATTGACTTGATATGCTATTTAATATCTGTTTCCAATATTTTGTTTACTGCACTGTTGGTATATCACATTGTGTTTTTGTATTGAGTTGTTGTTGTAGTTAGCATAAAGCATTAGAAAAAGAAGTGAAGTAAATATTGTATATGTTGCTAAGCTTAGTGAAGCAATACAAAATGTACTATATATAATTAAATATATAAGAGTATATAGTTGTGTGAAGCTAATAGAATAGTTAAAAGTCATAACTAAAATAAATTTGCACAATACAAAGTAAACAATTACCCATAAATGAGATAATATTTACTAAATAGAGTTATAAATTAAGTAATAATAATCTTATAAATCAATTAATGTATTATATAATACCAGTTATAGTTAGCAAAATTCTTTTACAAAATATTTGAAATTATATTCAAAATATTTTAAAATTATTTTAAATAGTTTGAATCTATTTTTGAAATATTCTGTAATAAATTGTAAAATATTCTGTAATAAATTGCATAATATTCCATAATAAATTGCATAATAATCTGCATTGATTGTAATTATTTTGCAATATTTTGGGGTATAATATTTTATATAAGTTTTTATTTATATATTTTGCTGATGTAGCAAAAGATATTTTTAATATTTTATATTGTTATAGAACAAGTTTCTTAGTTAGAAACTTCTAGATCATTATTATTATACAAAAAAGCAAGTTTGGTAAATAGAGTAAAGCAAAGTTTTACTGTTTTATAAAGTTTATTATTATTATTATTATTTTGATTTCAAAGTGCCCATTTTGGGAATATGATTTATTTAATTTATTCATCAGAAATTACATTTAGACAAGAGTACAACTAGCTACATGTACACTTTTGGTATCTGATTTAAGTGATCTGTCTGAAGGTTTCACAATAGCTGCTATACCTGCAACCCAACTATGAATATTGCCTATTTAAACCCTCTGATCTTTGGTTTATTATTATTATTATTATTATCTTATATTATATTTAATTTTTTTTCTCATTTGAAAGATATATAAACCTAGTTTTCTGCTTTTTGTACATTAAATTCAGATTCTTCTTCTTCCCCTCCAATATTTAAAAATAGTTTATCTCCTAAATACTGTAACTAAATAAATGAAATATATCTTTGCCAAATAAATACTCTTTTGTTCTTTAATAAATCTCTAATAAACTGCTCTAATGAAGTAATATTCTACTTGCACATCATTTCATATCTTCTTTGATTCTTACAAGATCTCTGTCACTATGTGTTGTATTGCAATTACTATATAGTAGGGTTTCTCAAATTCAAATCAAATCAAATATTGGATCAATTTGAATTTGATCAATCAAATTGACTCTGATTTGAATTTGATTCGATTCAAATATTTGAATTTGAATTTGATTTGAATTTGAATTTTAATAGTAATTTTCAAATAAAATCAAATATTTGTCAAATCAAATCAAATTTGCCATATTTGAATTTGATCAAATCAAATATAGTCAAATTTGAATTTGACTTTGATCAAATATTTGATTCAAATATTTGAAGATCAAATCAAATTGCGGAATCCTACTATATAGAAGGCTATAATTACTTGTAACAATATACTTTCTAATTTGTGAAACTTTATTAACTATTTTGTTTTAAAAAAATATAATATACTGCAGCTAAGGTTTTAGGTAAAAATTTAAAAATGTAAATTCAGCAATTTATGTAATTTATAAAATCATAATATAAATTTTTAAATATAACAAAATATGTAACTACTAACTAAACCCATTGTTAATTTTGATATATTCTAAAGTAGAGGTTGTACCCAAAATAAATTTCAAATTACAGATAACCTGCTCGTTTACCAGATTATTACTGGGTCACAACCCGGAATGTTTTAAAAAATCTGGTTATCTGGGTGACCCAGTTTACCCGGTTTGTTTGATTTGCTAATACAAAATTGAGGTAGCTCTTAAGGGTATGTAATTTTTTTAGAGGTTGTACCCATTAAAAATTTAAGCTCTGGGTTACTCACCATTTACAACATTATAAACTGGGGCATCTTAATAATCTGGATAACCTGGTTTTTTTTTATTGATTGATGCAAAAACATAAATTCTCTTATGCAGTTTTTTAAAAACTACGTATAATGATAATGGTAACAAATAAATTTATTTAATTTTTATGTATAAAATTAATATATAAGTTTAACCACCTAAAAATCATTCAGCAAATTTTACAGGTGCCCCGAGAATTATGATAATAGCTGTAACATAATTAGTTTATTCTCCAATGGCTAGAGGCTGTCAAAAATAAACTGGGCTTAAATAATAAAATTTAAAATGACCTCACTCCCAACAGACATACGTACTGTACATACATTTGTATGTCACATTATCATACTTATGGATAATTAATCTGGATCACCTGGTTAACGATAGCTATGACACAGTTGACAGGTGTTAGCTGGGTTACTTGGGTAACACTTATACAGGTACAAGCTCTATTCTAAAGTACTCTTGATTCAAAATAAAATGCCAGTTTCTGTTTATTTATACTAGCTTGACAAGTATTACTTGCATGCTACCAATTTTATATAAAATTAAAAGTAAAGTATATATATATGTACATAAATTTTTTTTGCTATGCTCAATTTAACTTTAGAAAAAAATTGTGCTATTATTGATGAACCTTCCAAAGCTTATATGCATGGTAGATAGAATTTGTATCAGAATTAAGAAATTATCAAATCTGAAACTATTATAAATTATTAGATGTATACTAGAAACTGACTTGGTAAACCAATTTGTTTATTAGATTTAACAGGTATTAATTTTGAAAGAATCAGCTTTGGAAGGTTAATAGTACAATAGTACAAATTTGTAGCAATAAATGTACTATTGAACCTCTTAAAACTGATTCTTTCAAAATTGATAACCTGTCAAATCTAATAAAAAATTGGTTTACCAAATTAGTTTCTGATAAATAAATTTAATAATTTATAATGCAAAAACAAAACAACTCTTTTTGATGATCTCTCAACCAAAAATTACTGAACAGATCTGCAACCAAGTGTTTAGTTAGTATAGGAAATAATATACAAGACTTCTCTTGTAGCAACTAGAGTGATTCTGGTATAATTCCTTGAAAGTTTGTTACACACTAGCTCATTTTACCGACCCCATATCCCCGACAGAATGTTTCACCTACAGCACTTTTTGTTGACAGGATCTTTCCTCGACATACCATGTTTTTGATATCACTTTCCTAGAAATCTCATATTTTCAACAAGACATTTATCTGATATGACATATTTCTAATTTGACTTTTTTCTGACACTAAGTTTTATTGAATGCACTTTTTCTGACAAAAACGATAAAATCACATCACGTGAAATCATGCAACTCCGTCATTTGTTTAGCTGCACTATCAACTCGTCCTAAATTATACTATCACCTAACCCTAATCTAACCTAACTCTAACCCTAATTTAGGCCGAGTGCTAATTATATGAAGTGATGAGTATGAATATATCACTCTACCTATTTAAACGAAATTCTAATTGGGGAAAGATCTTGTCAGAAAAAGATGTCGGAAACATGTCATGTTAGAAAAATGTTCTTTCTGAAATGCGTCATGTCAGTAAAATGTCTTTTCAAAAATTTGTCCCGTTAAGGAAAGGGAAGGTCGAAAACATGGTATGTCAAGGAAAGATCTGTCAACAAAAAATGCTGTAGTTGAAACATTCTGTCAGGAATATGGGTCAGTAAATTGAGCTGGTGGGTAACTAACTTTCAGAGAATCAAACAACAACCACTAGAACTAGTAGTCTTAAGCTTGATAAGTTCCCAGATTATTTAGAGAACTAAAATAGAGTTAAAAAAGAACTCATTTTGGGTTTTTGGCTCTCTAGTGAAAGTCTACAGAACTATTAAACAAGTAGTTAGTAAATACTAGAAGTTCATGTCAAGAACTTGTAGAAGCACTAGTGGAAGCAAGCTAGGACTCCAAAGAACTCTAATATAACTCAAAGGTTACTAAAAAAGGTGGATGACTAAAGCCATGTACCCACAAGATTTTTTAAATTTTAGTTAAAATTTGTATCATAGTCTGTTTAGCATTAGGGTCGGAGTTAGAGTTAGGACCAATATAGGTAAAATTACCTTCTCGATATTTTTTATTAATGGCCCAAGATAGGTTTAGAATGCTGTTTTTATTTTCTTGCATTTTTTTGTTTTTTGACTTTTCGGACTGATCTGTGTAAACAAAATTTCGCAACTTCGTTTAGTTGATTTACACAAAAATGTCACATGCATACATGGCTTTAAATGATCTCTAAAAAAAGGAAATTTTGCATAGAAATTCATCAGATATTGCATTTTTATATAGTAAATTTTTTTTAAATTTTGGTCTATTTTATACACCTATTTGGCTGATATTATACAAACTCAGATCTAAGTTGTATCAGAGTTCTTCAGAGTCCTAGCAAGCACCTGGTTTTCTATACTATTCTATACTTTGCAAACTCCTACACTCTCTTTATGTTGGTTTCTCAGCCTCCTATATGGCTTTTTGCAAAATTTTTACCAAAAAATAGGAATTTTCGTATACCCTCTCCAAAAGATCAATATTGTTTATCTATTCCAAAATGGAAACTCAAGTCACGAGAAGCTATGAAAGATCACAATACAAGCTGCCAATATGTTCACATGTATAGCAATGATTGATGGACATCTATGAAGAGGTCTTCTAGAAAAGTTTTGATTGGCATATCTCGACCTCTTAGTATAATTTTTCCTTATGGTTTTTATTATAAATACTACTGAGATCTTAGTTAATACTGTATAATTTTTATAAGCATAGTATAGGCTTTGATTATACTATTATCTTGATTATTTTTTCTTTCTCTTTTGTTTTTTCTTTTTGTTATTTCTTTTCATTTCTTTTGTTTTTTCTTTTTCCCTTTATATTTTCCTTTTGTACTTATTTTTACTTTGTTTGTTTTTACTTTCTTCCTTTTCATAACCTTTGTGAAGAATGAAAAATTTAAAGAAAAGAAAAAAAAAGGACCCGTATGGCATACAATGCTAGTATCGGTGATAGTTGGGCATACATTGTACAAAAGTTCAAGCAAGTTCGGGCTCTGACTTGAGACAAAATATTGTTATAGCAGATTGCTTTGGATACTTAGTACTTGGAGAGTTTCTTTTTGATAGAGTTCTGTAAGTAATTAGTGGCAGCATTGTATTACTTTTTCTCAAATAATAAAAAGAAGCAGGATTATTAAATTATAAAAAAAAATTAATAATTTATAATGCTTTCAAATCTAATAAACGTTTCAATTCAGATACAAATTCTGTTTATTATGCATATTAGTTTTGGGAAGTTTAACAGTACAAATGACCCTTATTAATATCAACTTCACTAATTCAACTCTATCAATATTAATTTAAACTTGTAAAAAATTGTGTTTAGACAATATAAAATTTACTTCTTTGTTATCAACTCTCATATATATCAATATAATTGTCTAATCCAAATAGGTTATTATTAATGAAAGTTGTCTATATTATTATTACCTTTGCACAAATTACTAATTGTGCCTATTTGCTGCTGCTCTATAAGTTAAATTAATAAACTATTTTTTTTACTTGCTAAGTGCTATAAAGTAAATGAAATTAAAACAAATAGTAAATGCTTATATCTTGAATAATTTAATTTAGTTACTTAGAATTATTATAAATCTATACATACAAATTAGGTCATTTGGAATTAAAACTTTGTTTGTATTGTTTTGTATTTATACAAATATATAAAATAAAATATAGTATAATAAAAGATTTCCAATATAACTAAATTATTCTGATTGACCTTGGTCCAATAGTATAGCAGTTATGCACCAAGGTCTCAAATTGCAAGGTTGCTAGTTCAAATCCAAGTGGCAGCAATTTGTAAGAAAGCTAGCTGGGCTAGGCTAAATTAGGGAACAAAACACCGTGGGATACAGGGACCCAAAACATCAATGGCTTAATTCCTAGAATAAGTAGTGATTTGCAATCAAGACTATGGCACAAGAGCTTTGCCAGAACCTGATTTGGAATAACTGAAGTTATGAGACGTAATGTGAGGCCGAAGTCTGGGCATTATAGATACTATATGAACTCATAGCAGTTGCAGTCTAAAAATTAGCTGCAAAGATATCTGGCCACTATGTGGTTAGTATTACAGATTACTTCTGGGCAGTGTAAAAGCAAGTCTGGAAAAGTCAGGTAGAAATAAAATGATAACTACAGTCATTATAACTCACCAAAAAAGTAATACTAGAAAGACTGTCAAAGAAAAAATAAATTATTCTGATTACTGTGCTAACTATTATATAAACTAATTTGTTATTTCTAATTGTTTAATTTGAGAATAGTTCAAGTAGATATCATTAAATAAAAATTCACTTCAAATGGCTTTATTACTAATATTAATTTGAGAATAATTTAGTAGGTACTTTCTTCCTCCTCTATAATCATGCAGTTTGTATCATACAAATTGTGTGATTGTATAAAGGTTTAATTATAATGTAATTATAAAAAGGTATTTTTTTATAATTTAATTAGTAAAGTAGTTGCAGACTTTGGTGTGATTATAAAAAGGTTTTATAATAATGTGAATATAGGAGGTGACTATATAGAAGGAAGACAGTATTATTAAATAAAAATTTACTTCAAATAGATTTATTACAAATAAAGTTAATTAAACATCAGCAAATTTATAGTAGATAATCTTATGTATAATCTTTTGAACTGTAATATAAGCAAAATATTTTGTAATCTATTTTGAAATATTTTGAAATATCAAATTCTCAAAATATTTTGAAAGTAGTTTCAAAATATTTTAAAAGTAGGTTTAAAATATTTCAAACCCACTTTCAAAATATTTTAAGAAAAAATTTAGAACTAGGAAACCAAGCTAAATTATTAGATCTGTAATCTGTATTATATATTGGACTAATGTTTTTGAACTAGCTCAAAATTTTTGTATAATATCAAATTCTGTACTACAAGATTAGATTAGTTTTTTGTTTATAATTAGATTTCTATTTTGGTTTTTTTTGCTTTTTTGGTTTCATTTTATTTTTGTTTTTTTGTTTTTTTATTTTGTTTTTTATTTTTTTTTTATTATTTATTTTTTAATTTAATTTAATTTATTTTTTATTTTGGCACTTTACAAGAACATCTTTGCAAAAAAATAAATAACGTTTCAGAATATTGCAAGAACACCAATTTGGCTTTGCAAGCCAATCCAAACTATGGATACTTTGCAAGAACACACAACTGATTTTTCTAGCAATTTCTAAATTTTTATGAATGCTTCTTATTTATTTTTTTATTTGATGTTTTTGTTTTTGTTTTTTGTTTTTTTTTAAATTTGTTTTATTAATTTATTTTATTCTGGCACTTTGTAAAAACAGAACCCTTAATTCCTCAAGAAACCAACCCAGTTTTTTCCAGCACTTTGCAACTTTTTGGCATTTTGCAAGAACATTAATGCAGCTTTTGCAATTTCTAAATTTGCAAGAACACAATTTACTTTAGAAAAATGGAGATTTGGAGCTTTATTTATTTTTTTTTATTCAGTTTGCTTACATTTTTTGTTTTTTATTTGTTTTTTTTTACTTATTTTTTTTTAATTTTTTTTATTTTATTTATTCCTGACCAGTATTGGATATCTGTTTTGGACTTTATATTCTCATAAGAACATATTTGTGTAATTTAATTTTCTCAAAAATTTTTTTATGTTCTCAAATAGAAAAAAATTTTCTTTTTTTTTTCTCTCTCTCTATTTCTCTCCCTTTCTCACTTTTTTTCACACTTTTTCTTTTTTTTTCTCTCTTTCTCTTTTTGACTCTCACTTTCTTTTTTTATACTTATTTCTCTTTATTATTTTTTTCTCTCTCTTTCTCTTTTTGACTCTCATTTCTTTTTTTATACTTATTTCTCTTTATTATTCTTTTCTTTATACTTATTAATATCCCTCAAATATTAAATAAATAAATATAGTAAATAAAATTTATTATTCTTCTTCACTATAGAGAATTTAATGAATTTATAGATTCAAAAAATTTCTTACTATGATATAAAGTTTTAAGACATAGCACTAAAGTTCAAAGTCATAATACTAAAAATTTATTAAGTAATTTTCTTGTAAAAATTTATTTTATTATTATAGTGAGTTTATTTATTTAAAGGACGAATCTAATTGTAACACCCTGTTACATGTAACAACCTCGGAAAATACCTCGGAAAATGCATCGAAAAATTTAATTTTAAATTTGTGACCGACCAATAAAATTCAATCATGTGAAAGCAAAAAGATTTTTTCCAAAAAATTTTTAATACAATATATTTATTTGCAGTGATGGATAACACTAATGGAACATATAATGCCGGATATTATCATCATGGAATTGGAGTTTGAAAAGGATGAACATAAAGCTTTCATCTATTATCGAAAATCTGCTGATAGACGATCTGATGGAACTTATAATGCCGGATATTGTGTTATTATCATGGAATTGGACTTGAAAGGATGAACATAAGGCTTTCATTTATTATCAAAGACTCGTAGAGATGGGTGACGCTGATGGAACACATAATGCCGGGTATTGTTAAGGATGAGCAAGAACTTTCATTTATTATCAAAAATTACGCTGATGGGTGACGCTGATGGAATATATAATGCTGATGCTGTTTTATTATCATGGAATTGGACTTGAAAAAGATGAACATAAGGCTTTTATTGTCAAAAATCCGCAGATGGACGATGCTAATGGAACTTATAATGCCAGATATTGCTATCATCATGGAATTGGACTTAAAAAGGACGAACATAAGGCTTTCATTTATTGTCAAAAATCCGCAGATGGACGACGCTGATGGAACTTATAATGCCGGTTATTATTATTATTATGGAATTGGACTTGGACTTGAAAAGGACGAACATAAGGCTTTCATTTATTGTCAAAAATCCGCAGATGCACGGCACTAATGGAAGATATAATCATAATGGAATTGGGCTTGAGAAGGACGAACATAAGGCTTTCATTTATTGTCAAAAATCCGCAGATGGACGACGCTAATGGAAGATATAATGCCGGTTATTGTTATCATAATGCAATTGGATTTGAAAAGAATGAACATAAGGCTTTCATTTATTATCAAAGATCCGCAGAAATAGGTGATATTGATGGAACACATAATGCCGGATATTGTTAAGGATGAACAAGAGCTTTCATTTATTATCAAAAATACGCAGATGGGTGGTGCTGATGGGACATATAATGCTGATATTGTATCATCATGGAATTGGACTTGAAAAAGATGAACATAAAGCGTCCATTTATTATCAAAGATACGCAGAGATGGTGACGTTGATGGAACATATAATGCCGGATGTTGTTAAGGATGAACAATAGAGCTTTCATTTATTCTCTAAAATCTGCAGATTGGTGACGCTGATGGAACATATAATGCCGGATATTGTTATCATCATGGAAAAGGATGAACATAAGGCTTTCATGATCCGCAGAGATGGGTGACGCTGATGGAACATCTGACACACCATTTGAACAACACAATAGGACCAATAACTGCAGAAAATTCACTATTATGTACGTATGACATTACCTACCCTAACTCGAATTACGCAAACAGCTTACTTATACATAGCCTCACGTTCGCTAAGAAATTAAACATAAAATATCCATGTTAATACCAGTTGCTGTTTGTCTATTGTAATTCACCATAAAAATTCAGTCACAGAACTTACATACTATTGTGGTGGCACTGGAATCATCGTGATGTTTCTCACGACTTATTGTAAAAACCGAAAGACGACACCAAAAGCAACGAAATTCCACAACTAACCTTTACTCTAACCCAAAAAAAAAAAAAAAAAATTAGCATTCGCCTAACCTTAACTAAAAACGGGACGACGACACGAAAAAAGAACAATATTAGTATTCACCCTAATCTTAACTGAAAACGGGACGACGACTCCAAGGACGACCTAAAAAGACGGGTTAATGTTAATAAGCATAACAAAAAAGCAAAATCTAGTGCACAAAAACATTTCTCTTAAATCCATATACTTAGTAGCAAGATACTTAATTCAGTGTTAAACAGTAATATTCTATCCAGGTGATTTTCCCTACTGATTTTTTGATGATAAACGATGTTATTCTTTCTTAACTCCAATTTCAGTTCTTAATAATAATAAATCCAGAATCATCTACCAAATATTCTTATTTGCTGATTTTTTAAAATGAATGAATGCGTTCTTTGTCTTAGCTCTAATTTCACATTCTTAACAATAACCAAATCAGGATATTCCGTTCAAATTATTCTAATCTGCTGGTTTTTGATAACAAATAAATGAGTTATCCTTCTTAATACCAATTCCAAACTCTTGACAATAACTAGACCAAAGATTCCATTTGAATTATTCTTACCTGCTTGATTTTTGATAATGAATAAATGTGTTAACCTGAATTATTCTTAATTATAATTTCATATTCTTGACAATAGCCAATTCAAAAGATTCTATTCGCATTATTCTTACTGATTTTCAATAATGAATTAACGGCTTATTTTCATCGTTTCTTAACTCCAGGTTCACGACTTAACAAAACCAAAATACTTTAGCTGGATCATTTTTACCCAACTAATTTTTGATAATAGTGGGATATGTATTCTCATTCCAATTCGATAATAACCTAATAATAACTAAGTCAGAGTATTCTATCAGAATTACTCGTACCTGCTGATTTTTGTAATAAATGAATGCATTATTCTCACCTTTCTTAAATTCCACATACTTATCGATGACAAACCAGAAGATTCCATTCGAATTATTCTAAACTACTGATTGTTGACGATGAATGTATCTATTAATTTGATTGGTTAAGGTAATCTGCAAAATTTAATTTCAATATTAGCCGAAACAATGAATGAATGCGTTATTCTCATTCCTTACTAACTCCAATTCCACATTCTTGACAATACTAAACCTAGAATACATCGTCAGAATAATTCTTTCTTGCTAATTTTTAATAATAAATGAATACGTTATCCTTTCTTAACAATAAAAGCAAAAGTATTCCACCCAGATATTCTTACCTCTCGATAATGAATGTATTATTTTCATCTTACTTAATTCCAATTCCACATTTTTAACAATACCTGAACCAGAATATTCCATCCGAATTATTCTTGCTGATTTTTTGCTTATTTTCATCCTTCTTAATACCAATTTTCTCTCGGAAGACAAAACTTTACCTTGAACAATGGCTGAATAACCAATGATATCAGTATATAAAGTAAAGGTTGGTAAAACTATCCTTTTGAATTTTAAGAATTAGCTAATCGATACATGAGTGACGGTTAGGCCGTTTGAAATTGAAACTTCGTTTAACGTTATTTTTTTCGTATTTACACGAGGGGGGAGGGGGGAAAATTTAACCAACATAAAAATTAAACATGGTGTACCGAAAAATCCCAACGGCCACGCTGGCTATTATATCGGTCAATCTGTCACTTCTATTTGTTTAATTTTCGGGGAGAGCTCAGAAGACAGAGGGGAATAACATTAAACGAAGAATCAATTTCAAATGGCCTTATCTGATTAATTAATTATGAGCGGGGTAATGCGAATATAATAAGTAATTAACATGTAACAATGTAGTAATGATTAATAGAAATATATAAGAAAAAGAAAACACTCTAGTTCACATAAGTAGTACATAGTTTACATAGTTAAGAAACCTTGAATCCTATTACTTTATTTAAAATTTTGTTCTTGCAAAGAAATGACATGTAATAGTAAAAAGAAAAAAAACCAGCAAATAACGGATATATAGTAATAGCCTCTCCAATTCTTGTATGCACTTAGCTAAGTTTAATAACATTACTGCGTCTTGATAGAATCTATAGTAATTGAATGAAATATATAAGAAAAGTTGATTGAATAATAAGTTTTAATTATTAAGAGCAATTGGATACTACAATAAATTCTCCTTATTCTTACTCAATTTTTGCCAAATACTGTATATCATGATCTGATAATATTAAAAGATAAATCAGAAGATAAAGAAATTAACGAATGAATGAGTAAACAACAAATACCTACCGATTTTGACACCTTGCACTATTATGTCCTGATTGGCCACATGTACGACAAGTATACTTCGCACGTGGCTTTTTTCGGTTGATGATTTGTATCGTTTTGTTTCTGGACGTCCTCTGTGACGCGATACAGGTGGGTTTTCAATTCTTTCAGGATCATTTTCTTTGTCAGCATCGCTTTCTTTGTCAGCATCGCTTTCTTTGTCAGCATCGCTTTCTTTGCCAGTATCGTTTTCTGTGTCAGCATCGCTAGCTTGAATTTCGGGTGATTTCAAAGTATCTAGGCTTCGCATTGACCTTTTAACTGTAGTTATCGTTTCTTTGTGTTGGTTAATAAACTTTCTTAACCATTCTACCATTTCGTCATGATTATTATGATCAATTGCAAGCTGAGCAGCTTGTCGCGCAAGTCCCCATATTTCCCCATATTTGGCTTTTTTTTTGCTGCGCAGCGTAGAACCGCGGTGACAGTCACAGGAACGGTTGACGGATTTGAAGTAAGTACCATACCAGAGAAAATTTGCATAGCTTCTTGATTTACAAAATAGCAAGCTTACGCAAGTGCATCCTTATCTTTTTGATCATCAGTATACCACCGTGAAGGTATCATCTGAATGTGAAATCCTGCAATAGTTGAAATCATCATTACCCGAAAGTAATGACGGCAGACAATACCATGGGATATGCTGGACATACACGAACAAAGATATGAAACAGGATCGATTACTGTTACAAAATTAGTGTGCTTATTTCCGGGTCGCATATCCGTTATTTTCCATATTTCTCGAACATTTTGTTCACCAATTTCGGTAATCATTGATTTTAATAGGACTTGCTTAGCGTCATACACATCTTCAACAAATCCATTTGACATATCATCCGGGTCCTATTAATAAAGATGGTGGTAAATTTTTAACGAATTTAATATCAAAAATATATATACATGTGTCATTTACGCGAGCAATAGTGAAACACAAGTTTAAATAAACTGAATCAAATTCAATAAAAATTTACATGTAAAATTTAACTATTTTCATATCTCTAACTCTAACCCAGGGTTGGTAATGGAACTGCAAATAGAGCCAAAAGAGCTCTGAATGGAGCCAATAGACACTAGTTTTTGGAGCTCCATTGGCCCCATTGCCAACCCTACCCTAACCTAATCTAATATACTAACTTAAAATTTCTATTTTATCTAGAACTTTTTTAAGTTGTATCACTTGCAAAAATAAGCGTTTCAAATATGTAATACTTTATTACCTCATTATCATTATGGACAACATCAGACTCCATTTTACTTGCGTTAAAGTAAAGGCATTGTGCCATTTCCATGCGTTCAATAGACAGAATATGAGGTGTTAAATATTTTGACATTTTTTTTTCAACCTCAGGAAAGTGTTCATGACCAACTGATGTGATCCCCATACATGATGATAGAGTATGATATTCAAAAAAACGATTCCATTGAGCCTCATTCTCAAGTCGCGCATCAACTATATCTGCAAGATCGTTTAATGTACTATTTGCTTTTAGACCCTGTTTGATGATATTATTAAGTCCTTCGACACGTGAAGTGGTTTGTATCCCTGCGGTAAATATTTTTGACGTGAATGTGCGAGCCCATGCCTGCTGGCTAGGGTAAAGGGTTCTCATCAAATAATCTCTTGCGTTTGGATACTTCTCAGTAAGTTTTGACCATCTTTCATAAAAAAGTTCCTCGGACAAACTATTACGACATTTAAAAAAATCACAAACAAAATTGTCATATTCATCATGAAGTTTTGACCTAAGATTTTTTGGTAAGTTTTCACTTATGTGAAAA